>OX454332.1:82084643-82464643 GCA_949716465.1 Chalcosyrphus nemorum | reverse complement strand
AAATAGATCAAGAGTACGAAGTATGTAAGCGGAGCACTGTGGCAGTGAAACAGTGCAATAATCTCTATTGCTCTCCCGTCAGATGGTTTTTGTTTGAAAGCGTTTAAATGTTTCTTCTTCTTTTTCTTTTCACAAAATTTTATTACTTTACGAATGCATGCAGCCATACTTTTGATTGTTCAACAGATTTATAACAGTTTTATTATGGTTTTTTTTGGAAAATAAATTTCCTGTGTTGGGTTCAATTAGAAATTTGACTCCCGCTTATTTTAATTTGGGTTTTGATTTGAAATTATTAATTTATGTAACTAAGATAATTTTACGTAAGCAGGAAGAAGGTAATTGAATTTAGGATTTCGTCGAAATTGGAATTGAAAGGAGGTATATATCGTGTTCTGTTCATGTAGAAGAGTTTTTTTTTTTTTTTTGAATTCATTGCGATTCAAGCCTAAAGAATGGTTTACTGGATTCTTCTTGTTTATTTCTCTTTTTTTTAACGTCCCTAGTATTGCGTTTATTAGAACTATTCCGGAGCAAACTGTTTGGTTCTGAATGCTCCTCGGAGCGTCTTTGTACATCTGATTAGCAGTCCCAGGATACTTTATGTAGGTAATGGGAACGCTGTATGGGGATGAAGGCATTGATCAACACTAAAAGCAGCCATGGAAAAATTCCTGAATCTTCTGTCACTTGACATCTACTGGAAACCAGGTAGGTAAAAATCTACTACTTTTTGAAAAAAAGCTCAACGAACTGCTTGTCCCAGATCAATGCTCAACCTACTTCTAGCTGATATCGTCTGCAAATAAATGGCTACCAGTTTCGCAATAAAACTGGGCGTCAACAAATGGAAAGAGGATATTACTGGTCATGCCGAATACTACTGATGCATCGAATGTATCACTATCAATAATTACGGATGGGTCCAAAAACAAAATTAGATTCGGTGCTGAAACGCTTAACAAAATCAAAACCTTCAGGCTCACAATGGACATACATATCGAGGACCATTCTCAACAAATTTACCAAAGGGATTCCAAGCTGTGAATAGCTAGAACTTGGAGTCGGAGCCTTAATTCTGAACTAATGAAATATGTATATCGAAACTTCGGACTACAGAGGAATGAGATAAAGGCACAGTCTGCATGGCAAATGAACAGTGAGTCTCGAAATGTATCGAGGCGCATGTAAAAGCAAAGGTACTAGCTTGAGATAAGTCACACCTAAACTCTTCGTCCCATTCTTTCTGAGGCTAGTACCAGCACCGCCTTGCACTTCGCATTGAATTGCACGAAGAAGCTAATAAGCAATAGTAATCGGTTAGGTTAGGTTAAGTAAGTTAATTTCTGAACACAATGACTCATCGTGCCATAAGGGTGTCATTTCTGTTAACAAGGACACCCTTACACAGAACCTGACATATGCAATCATATTTACGACAATCAGAAAACAACCTCCCTTTCTAGATGCAACGAAATATACAGGTCCACAATCTAGGTCCTTGAGATGTTCCACGTTTCTGAAAACCTCAAATTTTGTACTGAAAAACCGTTGAACCCAATCAAATTCACTGTCGTCTCAATATTTGCACTGGAAATGATGCAATTTAATAAGCACTTGCGTAATGCGTAAATCAGATTTAACTCCTCAAATATCATGATATTATTTAGATAACATGTAGATTTTATGGTGCTCTCTGTTCTTGCAAATGGGATGCTGTACCATATAATATGCCACTCATGTATGCAAAATATAAATTTTCTACATTTTATAATCACACGCAAACTACGCAGTTAGAACGCAGTAGAAATTCCAAGTGCTTTCCAAAACACAGTCAAATCGGCGTGCATGAAATGCTCGTATGCACTATTCTTTTTTTTTTTTTTTTTTGCGACCACATACTCGTGAGTATTATCATTTTGGAGTTCTTTGCCTCTACAAATATTTGAAAAGAACCGAGTAGATTAGAAAAGACAAACGTGAGTTAAGAACATCGCATAGATTCACAAAAAAAAAGAAGAAGAAATAATCACAATGGCATTGACATTTTATAGCCCACGCAAAGATAATAAAGTAAAATAAAGTACATAAGTACATATACAATAAGGTGCGGAAGAGTTTATTAGCCACGGTATTGTAACCATACCAAGAAGTAGAGTCTGCGGACAGTGGAACACCACTGTGTTCAGAGGGTTCTTGTGTTCACTTCAAAGGCAACAGCTCAAAGAGAGCCAAGGCTAAGCTTATCATAGCTATACGTGTTATTCAAAAATCTACTGATACAAAAACGCTGGAGTTCATTATCGACTAACTTATACCGGGCGTACCCTAACTGCGCATCCAATCCATAAATTTCTTCAAAACTCAGAAGTAGAATGGCAATGATTGCGTTTCATACGTTTTCATTATAGAAATACACGTATTTAAGTTCACGCATTAAAAAATTGAAAGTACTCTGTATAATCATTAGCGGATAAATTGAGATAATTCAGAGAGAAGAGAAAACACTTTTAACAATAATAACAAGAACTGTCAACTGTCATCTGTCAACTGCTGTGACAGTTTTCATGCCACTGGTCTTTCCAGCAATACGCTGACTTCAACGTTAACGTTTAAAAAAACGACGTCATCAGATTCTATGCAGAGAGCTTCAGTGAACTCCAAGTCCCATTCTGGAAATGATTCAGTTGTGGCACATACCTATCAGTGTTGCCGCAAGAGTTTGGAAAAAAGTATCTCCGCAGACCGAAGAAAAGTATCAAAAGGTATCATAATAGGAATTATGAGTATAACTACCATTATTATCATTTGTTAATATTTAAAAAATGAAGACAAGCTATAATGCCTAACATAACATGAATATTCTCAAGTCTTTTACAAAAAATATATCCATCCAAACAGGCGCCAAGTCGACTACAAGAATATTTAAGTAAATTATCAGAAAAAATTACCGAAAAATAACTCACAGTTCAGTGAAAAAGAGTATTGCTTGGCATAATATAGTATCTTGTTGTCGGAATAAAAAAGTATCAAAATAGGCATTTTACAGAAATCAAAGTATCACGGGGAAATTAAGATTAAAAAGTATCACTTCTGATACTTTGGTATCATTGTGGCAACACTGATACCTATTGCTTCTCATACAAAGGACCCAACATCGAATACACAAACACAAAAGTGACTGCAACAACTACAACCTTTTGCTTCTTCTCTTTCTCTCCACAGAAAGAACAACTGAACCGTTTCTAGAATCACCAAACTGATAAGTGGCCGCAGTTCTACTCAACACCCGGAGGAAGTTTAAAACAATTTTTTTTTCTTATACCAGATGAGGATCGGTTCAAGAGTTAGAAGGAGCATAAGGCTGTGGTTTTTAACCAAGTATGTGCTGGAAATATGACCCTAAGTTGGACTGAGGTTTCCAAGGAGAGAAATGCCTTTAGCAGAAACGCCAAGATGCCGGCTTGCTGTTTCTAAGATATTTGCTAGAATGATCCGAATCAAATAGCATCTCGAAGACGCACTCGATGCAGGACAAAACAGTTTTCCACTCTAGATCGTCCTGAGTCGACAACAACATCCGACAGATCGAACGCCACTTCAGCAACTGTATATCGATTTTAATAAGGGTAGATGATCGGGCATATCTTTCTTAAAATATTGCCCCAGTTCGAGACATATCCATACAATTTGCAATATATACTGTGAACTACAAGCAAATGGAAAAATCACATACAATTCACCCCAATAATTTAGATACCATCCGCGGAGAGAGATACACCACCAAGGCTTAAAATTCAACTTGCTTCCATCCGATTTTCTTCTCTGTTTTCAACTCACAGTTCGGTAAGCAAATAGTATAAGTAGAAGCTAAAGCATTCGCCAATCAATCCCCAGCTTATGACCCACTGTAATCAGGATTATTTAGAATTCTCTCGATCGTTCATGATAAGGCGGCTGTTGTTTGATCATTTTTATCAACGCTTTACGCTGAACCTGAAAAGCATTTCGAATTATTTTCATATTGATTGCCATGAGCTAAATTCTTGCCAATTAGTACTGATAATCATACTCTCTATTGACATTTTTCCAATGCAAATACTGTCTTGTATATGTGTTCCTACATATGTTACGCGCGGTTGCATTGCTGAGTTATATTTCTAAGATCAAGTTGAATGCCAATCAAGTACTGTAAAGCGTTTCATAAAGCATACACGTAAAGATTATAGTCTTATCAGTATTGTTTGAATATTCTCACCCCTTCCTCGTGTACGTTATCACGGTTCTCTCGTTAACGCATTAACGACTGATGTACCCAATTTCTGTTTGAATCTAGACTTGTCTATGAATGAAAATAAAGTCTTTAAGTAGCACTAACGACTGTGATATTACCAAGAAAAGAAGCTATCATATATCGTAACTTGATGCCGCTCAAGTCACACCTCGACACAATTACTTGCATCTTCTATCCATTGCATAGGTCTCGTTGGTAACTAGGCTCATCTTAATATCATTGAACAAACAGACAGATATGTATATTTTGTTGTCCTAACGCATTATGCGATTAAGATTGTACTGTCATTTTGGGGGTAAAACGCACTCGAAGCATGTTAGGTGCCTACAGTATGGCATCCAACTGCCTGCCCAGGCAGTTACTAGGTTAAGCTCGGAGTGTCCGATTCCATCGTTGGTAACATAGATTTTTTATTTTATTTTTTTTCACTACGTTGAGTGATACATTTTAAGGCTTCAGTTCCAATTTTGCATGCTTTTTTCTTTTTGCATTTCATTCAATCATTCAGATCGAAGATTCGATTCGAGCAAGTCGTGCGGTCGCAAGTAATTGAGTTGTGGTGCTAAATTTAATTAAAAAATCAAAAATAAAAGTAAAACTTTGTGTGAATTGATTAATATCTGGGAAAATATGTCACAAAAGATACCTCAAACTAGTGGCAATGGGAACAGTGCTCATCCACTAAAAGTGGCAGTGATTGGAGCGGGATTGGTAAGTTGGAGTTAACCTATTCCGGCAGAATTGTTACTTAATCAAGTGCATCGGACAACAATTTAGTTAAATGGTTTTATTTTTGTGTTGTTTAGTGAACAAAAAGTGATTGACTGGAATATTCCTTTTGAATTATAAATTTAAATGATCTCGAGTTAAAGAAGTTCAGTTGAGTTAGGGATGAATGTAAGTGGTGCTTTAATAGGTGATAAATGATTTGTTTTTTCGGTAATTGGTAGTGAGTAGACGTTCAGAAAAAGTACAACCTAACTAAATAGAGAGGCCTTACGCATCACAGTAAGATGAAAGTACATCATTCTATCTAAGGAACTGTTGTTAAGTTAACTAGCAATCTGGTGGCCAAAATGATAGAAGGCCAATTGTGGTCATGAAGCCATGGCCATTTTCCATTTTTTTCCTGGCGGAAATCTACGAGTGGATTGACGGAAACTGATCAGATAAACTTGATGCTAGCGCTTATAGTGAGATTCTGTACAAGAATCACTAATAGAATATATACTAGAAGAATCGAGGAACCATGAAGAAGAAGGAATTCTCACCACGAAGGAAAATACATCTTCAACTTTCTATTTGCAGAGGCTACAGATTAAAATGGTCGGGGTTAAACAGGATCTTTCTAAGTAGACATGTCAGGGAGAGAGTCATAGACTTTTTTTTACTTTACTTTTACTTATTTATTCTGTGTCCTCTTAAGGGTGTCCTCTTAGGTCCTCTACAATGCCTACGTGCTATAGTGTACAGCTTCTGTTAATTTGCGTTGGCTCTCCTTAACTCCATACCAGTTGTTGGACTTTCTTTTCACCATGTAGATTCATCTTTCCGGTTATCCTGAGTGGGTTCTATTCCATTCGAAAAGTGTGTCCGATCTTCTGCTTCTTTCACCGTTGCAGAGTAAAACATAAAACAGCAACATGGACCTGTTGGGAAGGAAGAGTCGTCACTTGGCTGACTGCTCTTTGCCGATTTAGCTGGCTATCTTTAGTTCGATTCCATCACCAGCTGGGCCAGTACTCTCAAGGTATTGGAAGTTTTCAATTACTGATCTGGTGTGAACAGATAAATTTGTCTGATCATATTAGTTTTTGTTGTGAACTTATGAGAGAGTAGTTATACATCACTATAGTGCTTCAAGTGTTACATTGCCTTTCACTGTAAATGCTTAGGTCATACTTTTCTGACTCAAATCTCTACAACTAAAAACACTCTTCCTGAGTTTCCAATTAATTCGCGAAGCAGGTAAGCAATAGCAAGCTGTCGTGTCCAAATCTGTTGAGGTATTTGCTATAGTCAGCAAAGCGCAAACAGGAACTGCGTAAGATGAAAATTACAGTCCCCATGTGTCCTTTTTGCCTAAGCCTAAATGTAGGAAATCAGCTAATGGGTCCATCTACTTTTGGTCTTGTTTCCTTACCTGCCTAGGCCTACCAGAGTTAACTCCTTTTTGTCTACGCAGAGAGTTCTGGGGCAGCATTCAAAAGGATGGAAGTTATCGCTTTGGACAGCAGAGTTCTCCTTGTGTACCAAGACTCGCCGATTTTTGGCGGCATCCGAGAATTCACTGCATGCATCTGTGAAGCCTACTAGAATACTCGACATGTCCCTGTTGTCGAGCACAACTTCTAGTTAGTCTAGTGACTCCTTGGGCCTGATTGTATGATTACCCGAAATAGCGAAAACTGGCATATTCCATAGTTCTTCTGTTAGTAATTATGACAGATTTAATAGAGAAGGTAGTTTAGTTCCAAGTATCAACATTCGGATAGACATTAACTTATCTCTCCAGTTGGTGTATTGTATAAGACCGAATCGGGGGATACGATATCCACTAACTCACTGACATATTATGTATTACTTATTTCAGGTGGGCTCTCTTGCAGCATTAAATTTGGCGAAGAAAGGACACGATGTACATTTATATGAATATCGTGGAGGTAAACATCCATAACTCATTGTTATTTTGAAAATATAGTTTCAAAACTAATTTTTGTTTTTGTAAAGATGTACGAGGAACAGAACTTGTCCAAGGAAGGAGTATCAATTTGGCTTTATCACAAAGAGGTCGCAAAGCTTTAGCTGAGGTTGGATTGGAAGAAGAAGTACTTTCAACCGCGATTCCAATGAAGGGACGAATGTTACATGACTTGAAAGGGAATACTACAGTAGTCATTTATGATACATGTAACCATCAGGTAATTTAATTGATTGCCTTTTTTTTGTTCAAATTTTAACTGGACTCGTATATTTTCAGTGTTTGTACTCGGTTGGGAGAAAATACCTAAATGAAGTCCTTTTGAATGCCGGCGAAAAATATGAAAATATACATTTGCATTTTGAACATAAATTGCTGTCGGCCAATTTGAATGAGGGAACTATGCAGTTTAAAAGGTAAAAAAACGAAAACTTTATTCTGCGGGTCGTGGGTGTAGAACTGACAGCGTTCAGTTGCTTATTTAACTCTTATTGTTTAATGCGTCCTCGTCCAACTAGTGGATCAAGCCATTCAATTGTTGAATAGGCTTGTCCAAGTACTTGATCAACTCATTTAATTGTTGAACAACCGAGTCAACCTAGTGAATCAAGGCATTCAATTGTTGAATAAGCTTTTTCACTTATTCGATGAGCCTTTTCAGTTGTTGAATAGCCTCTCTTACCTCTATGGAGTGTGAGAGTGCTAGAGAGACTAGCTCGGTTAAGCTCTGATGTTTCGATCTTAGATTTTTCTAGTTTACTTCATTATATCTCTTTGTGGATCCTTGGGCCACTCTTTTAGTTGTTAATGAAAACATGTAGCTTTCTTGAGCTAAAAATTTAGTTTCATCCTCGAAAACCCCTGTCCTTCTGATGCGGCTTCGAATTGTTATTTTTATTCCTGATTAAATTTATATCGCGCAATAAACATATAGTTGTAAGCAGCTATCGTTTGACCGACTATGACTGGGTCCATCGTTGTTGGGCAGGAACGTCGACACAGAACAAATTTCCCTGTCTGAAATTCTCAAATCTCAAAGTTTGAGACGTCGGTGTGTCGGTGTCGGCGTCTACCTCCTTAAGCGCAGCCTGACAGTCAATGTAGATAATGATACTTTTGTTGAATTATTATTTAAACTCAAGTGAGTCCACAGCTTTGAGGTCAGCTAAAACCTCCACTTGAATTTCTAACTGGCATTATCATTTATCTGTCGGTTCTTCTCTCTTTATTGATCACTCCCTCTGAATCGATGAGTTCGTTTTTTCACAGCTTCTCTCATTTGGTGAAGATCCATAGCCATAGATTCATAGGAAGAACAAGTATACATCTAATCCATTGAATCGCTCCACTTTCCGTTGATAAAGCTGCACCAGGCGCATCGCTAAAGGTATCGATCATAGAATACAGCCTTGTGGTGCTCCACTTTGGATGTTTAATTCTGAAAGAAAACATTCCCCTGCCAACGTGGTTTTATGATAGAAACGAGTTTCATGAAATTCTTGAAGCACTAGATTGAGTCTAATTACTGAGCTTTGTGAGCTTTCATATAAGTAAAATACTCAACATGGTCCATTTTGCCAGCTATTTTTTTCAAGGACTTGAAATGACCTCCTTGATGTTGAGCGATATCTCATGTATTCGCTTAGTATTGAGGTGGCTATAAAACTATGAATACCAGAAAATTTATCATTGAAATTTACTTTACTTATTGGTTTTGGATGAAGCACTCATTTTAATAATCACTTGCATTATTCAACTTCCATTTATCTATTGACATCCACAGAAACTATTCCGAATCTGATGTCGTTGAAACGGAAGCAGATTTGATCATAGGTTGCGATGGTGCTTTCAGTGCTGTTCGTAACCAAATGATAAAAATTCCAGGCTTTAATTTTACCCAGGAGTACATAGAACATGGATACTTGGAGCTTTGCATACCAGCTAAGGATGGAGAGGTTAATCTCACTTCTTTTTTAAATTAAATTTGCTAACTAAAATCCAATCTACAGTTTCAAATGCCAGAGAACTACCTTCACATATGGCCAAGAGGATCCTTCATGATGATTGCTCTGCCAAATCAGGATAAATCGTTTACAGTAACTTTGTCGATGCCCTTTACAGTGTTCAACACGATAACCGACTCAAAGAAATTGATAAAATTCTTCAAGAAACATTATCGCGATGCACTACCACTCATAGGAGAGGAGAAACTCATCAAGGACTTTTTCAAATCGAAGCCACAGCATTTGATTTCCATTAAGGTAGACTGGCTCCATCTACTGAGAGAGATTTCCTCGAATAATTATTTTGTTTCAGTGTCATCCCTATCATGTGGGTTCTAAGGCTCTCCTTTTGGGAGATGCTGCCCATGCAATGGTACCATACTATGGCCAGGGAATGAACGCCGGCTTTGAAGACTGCAGTTTGTTATTTTCAATTCTGAACCAACGTGACATTACCATCGGCGATGCTCTGGAACAATTTACCGAAGCCCGATGGGCGGATGCACATGCAATTTGTGACCTAGCTATGGGCAATTACAAAGTGGTAAATAGTTGCTACGAAAACTTATGGGATATTTTTGCTTAAAGGATCTATTCTTTTACAGATGCGTGACTTGACTAATAGGTTCTCATTTCGCTGTCGCAAGTGGTTTGATGATCTATTGTTTCGGTTTTTCCCAAACTTCTGGGTGCCTCTGTACAATAGTGTTTCCTTCACTAATATGCCTTACAAGAGTTGCATTGAGAATCGAAAGTGGCAGGATCAGGTATGAAACAATTTTATTTGTATCAGAAGACTGTGTTAAATTATTTTCTCTTTCAGACACTGGATAAATGTTTTATTGGTCTTGCAGCTGTTACAGTCATCCTTGCACTTTTAGATTCAATTTTGTACAGAAGGTCTTAAATTTAGTCGCTATGAAGCTATAATGACTCATAAATAAATATTATTAATACGTTTAGCATATTCTTAAGGAAAAAGTATAGATAATAAAGGATTTGCATTCTTAAACGAATTAACTGGTTTAAGCTCTGAGTGCTGTAGTGGAACTCGCAGGCCAACTCCGCCGGCGACTCTTTACATTATGTTGCACTTGCTACCTCTATAAAGATTGAGTATGCAAAATGTTGTTAGCTATTGCAGCCATTTACATGAAAAGGATAAAAGGATATCAGGATAGTCCAGATTGAGTACTAACACTTATCAATTCTAAGTAAAATAGAGTTACTTCGCACGGCCATCCTTTATCTCTTTTTTAATACCTGTTTGCCGAAAATTTTCAAACCTAGATGCCTCCAGAATTAACTGCGATATACGATACAGAACTTCAAAAATCAGATCCCAAGTGTCAGATCCAGGTGTCTCAAGACTTACAGATTTTCTTCTGTCTCCGTTTGTGCACTTTAAGTTTGTCGAGCACCCTCTTGTGCGCATCCACTACTGTGCTCAACTACATCCGAAAACTCTGCGCTCCGGAGCGTTGGTGTGTTCGCTCTACTTGTCCCTGTTGTCACTGCATGTACAAAGAGTTGTTGTTTGCTCGATTTTTGGGCTGGTGTCCTTTTTTTCTTGCACCTATAATATGAGGTAAGTCTGTCTGCCGATTCTGTCTGTCTGTCTGTCTGTGTGTATGTACGTTGGACTGCAGCCTAAGCGATTGGACCGATTTGCTTCAAACTTCATATCTCAGCTCTGTAGGGTAGCAATTCAAGGAGAAATCGGAATTCTCTAGTCTAGACGAATGCTATAAGATGGCGCTTTTGGTTAAAAATAAGGAAACGTCAAATGATGCTTTATGAACACCAATGCTGCCGAGCTCGTGCGATTATAATGTAGCTCTTTTACATGAATGAGTGTAACCTTTTCAAGGTTTCAGTTTCTTTTGCATTTAACCGGATGTTCTTCGGAATTTCGACCATCAATGAGTATGATCTCCTTAATTATGTTATAAACAGTTCTACTGAGATACTTTCTTACACTTACACTTACGAAGCAGTGCGATTTGTAATATGCAGCCATAATAACTTTTGGCTTTGTTTCGTTCAGTTTTCGGTCACTTTTGCTCTCTTCCAAAAGTGCGAATCTGTTCGCGCTTTCGTATGAATATTTGACAGTAATCTGAAGAAAATTCTAAAATTAGGTCCGTTTGCGTATTTTCCACACTAAAATTCGTAGATTATCAAGTTTCAAATAGTGGGATTAAAATTCTCTCAGAGAGAACTAAAATAACGAAAAAGTAAACGAACGAGTTGAACAAAAAACTGTTGAAAATACGCTGATTTCACAATTTTCACAAATTAGCACGTGAACGCTCTTTTCTGCGAAAAACTATGAAAATTCTTCGTACGCGAACAGTTTTTCTTAAAAAAATGGTAAAAGTTTGCTGTTCTGGAAGGGTATGCAACACCCCTATTATTTTATAATGTATAAAATGCATCAAAAATATTGACCGGCGAAACTACTTGACAGGTCAAATGGGACGTGTTCTTATGGCTTCTGTACAGGCAAGCCATTGCCATTTGGTTAGCAAGATCATGGTTAGTTGTTAGCCTAATTTTTGCAAACAACTTCAGCATTACTTTGGCAGGTAGAGGCGCAAGCAAGGTGTAGCCAGATCATAATGGAAGCTCTCTCTCTAATACACTTTTGGTAGAATTAACTCAAAATTATCCTTATCCTATTCACAATTATGTCAACTAATTGTTGACCTTAAAAATTGCAAACCAAATTCACGAATAATCCACAGAATACATCTGTTCTTCCAAGTTCATCTCTCTCTCTTATTTAAAATGCTTGACTTTTATATAAATATTTTCTATTCTCGCAATAAAATTAAATGGCATGTTGAATGATATTCTACAGTACAGCCTCATAAGTCCACAACTCTTTTTGGATAACAAAAAAATCTCTTTCTCTATAATTTATAAGAAAAATTTAACAAAAAGCACGTTATTCCAGAAATTTTATTAAATTTCCAATTCGGATTGCTACGACCCTCCTGTATATTTAAATATTTAATATTTTCGAGATAAAACTTTTAAAATTTAAATTCTTTTTTCTAAATACTACCTCAGTCGCAGTTGTACATGGATGTATGTATTCGCATTGAATCATTCGGTTCTATGTATATTTAGCTACTTAAAATTTTCAATGAAAGCAGCATTCACATATTCAACGAAAATGACATTTAAATCACAGATGAGCGACAGACATCGTCATTTATAAATAGAAGCGAAGCAAATCGACAGACTCACGCAGCAGTACGTAACGTTTTTAGCTAAATTTTTTCACATGAAAATAATTTCAATTAGAAATGGAAAGAGAAATAACAAACTTGGCGGAAATATGTGACTCAATTTGAAAGAAAAATTTGTATTTAGAGAAGAATTTAATTGTATGTACTTGAGTCTTTACTTGACATCTGCAAGGCGGTTGCACTAACTAATTGCTTCGAAGAAATTTATTACATCTAGCGGTGTATTGTGTCCCCTGCTGAGATCTTGGAGAGGTTAAATCGCTCTTCAGGGACGAGGGGGTTTGTTTGAAATTGTGTTTGAAGGTCATGCACTTTTGTCCAAATCCTTTAACCCTTGCAAGCCTGCGACCTATCTCGCTCGAAATTTTGCAACATTTTTGAACTGCCTCCTTACTCACTCATTCCTGACGATCTCTGCGCCATGTTTGCCGAGGGTATGCTGCTGTTCTGCCTACTTGTTTGAGCGGATTCCAACGTATATTTCGTAAGGGACTAGTCCATAGCCACTTTCTCCTTCTCTTCTCCTTCGCATAGTATAATGTTTATATGTAGGTTCTTGGGCTTGGGTCCCACTTTGTTTGCCTCAGCTTCTAGATTGTGAAACATAAGATGAAGATCCATTATCCTGTGTAAAAATAGACAAATATCGTCAGGCGTTTAAGATTAGATGACATAGTCCAGCAAATCACATATATTCCTTCGGTCAATGGTACACTGAGTACATCACTGATAAGACAACCACCAAAAATAACAGCGGTGACAGTGTGCATCCTTGACGTACTCCACACTTTTTTGCACCATTGTGCAAGACGTGACACTTACTGCCCTCTCATGTAGTCTTGAAAATAGCTATTAATTTTTCATTTTTTTTTTTTGGAATGGCTCTACTGCGCAAGAGGATCCAGTACGAAATCCTGTCTGATCGTTTTCCAGTGGTTAATCATGCTCTCCTGCAATGAGCTGCTCATTGGTTTTTGCTTGTAAGGCTGTCGGTGTTGTTTAATAAGCTTAACGCTTCAAACTGCTGCCAAACTGCTATTGACAGATGCAGGGCGAAGCCGTATATAATCTACAAGTTAGCTCCAGTCCGGATTTGACTTCCAGCTTGTTTACCAGAGAAGAGCACGACATTGCTTCTTCTTAATGAAATGTACTCCAGTGTTATCTGGGTCAACCCTAAGATGTCTATTTTATATTGTGGAACTCGTGCTCCATTTCGAGGAATCTGGCATTAAAGGTCCATTTTGAAGTGAGTCTAGAATGGATATATTATTACAGAATCCAATTGTTACCCTTCTTTGGTATCCAAAGGCCGTCAGCAAGTCATCTGCCCATATCTGAGGCGTTGAGTTGCATTATGGAGCAATTATCATTTTTGCAGTTAAGCTTCGCTGGGCCAGACCAATCGGCACTGATCCTGTTTTATGGAATATAAAGTTCGCCATTCGCCCTTTCACAGATGGCATCACGGGGAGGGAGGAGTAGGCCCTAGTAACAGAATTCGGTTGCAGTGGCTCTTCCTCGTTACTTAGCGGACTGACGCCTTTGGCCTTTGTTAGTCCATTGACTAACAAAGTCTTTGAACAGCTCAAATTCATAAGATATACACTAGTTTAGGTTAGGTAAGGTGGCTGGTAAGAGTCAGAACACACTCAGACCCTCAGCCTGACGAAGGTAAGATAAAAGTGAAATATAATAATAATAATAATAACTTTATTAACAAGTAATTAATTACAATGCTAATAGTACAATGTTAGCACTAGCTACCAGGGCTTTCGGCTAGCATAAGATTGAAATTCGGTTTATTAAATTTCATTTTCAACTTTTAGTTCTGTTAATAATTTGTAAACTGCGTTTATGTTATTTTCGGAGGGCATTTTAAGAAGGGTTGATAAAGAAGTATACGAAGAATTAAGTTTTTTTAAGATGGTTTTAACTGCGTTGCATTCGTAGATGAAGTGTTTCATGGTAATGATTGTATTGGAGCTGCAGAGGTGGCACTGCTGTGGTTCTGTTTTTGTCATGATAAAGTTGTGCGTGAGTTTAGAATGTCCTAAGCGGAGACGGATGAATGTTTTAATTTTCTTCTTAGAGAGGTTGATCGGGTAGATAGCTTTTTCAGCGTCCATGTTTAATGCTGAATAATTGTGGGAGTAGGAATGCCAGTCGCTTCTTCTTTTGTTGTCCCAGTAGCTTTTTATTTGTCTTCTGGAGTCCTTATTGGATTGGAAGTAGAAGGTCAGTAGAGGCTCTGTTAATGCAGTTTTGGCTACCCTGTCAGCAGCTTCGTTGCCTTCTATGCCAACGTGTCCCGGTACCCACATGAGTTTTACTTTGTTATTAGAAGCTATTAGCCGGTCCCGTATGAGTTCCGCTATTAGTGTTCGGTTGCTAGTGTTTTTAATGACTTTGATTGTGGATAAGCTATCTGTACATACTATTATTTTTTTCTTTCCCGTTGCAAACTCTAGGGCTTTAAGTATACCTACAGCTTCGGCTGTTAGGACTGAGGCGAATTCAGTTAATAAACCTTTGGAGAGAGTGTTTCCATTTTGGTCAACTACAGCGAATGCTGCTCCGATACTACTTCTGGAACCATCAGTGAATATGGGGGTCCGATTGGCTTGCTGCTCGGATTCGATGATTTCAAGAAACCGTTGTTGGTACTCTTCATTCGAAGTGGATGTCTTAGGGAACGTGTTAAGGTATGTATTGATGCAGTCGTAACTAAATGTCCAAGGTGGCTGCCGACAATCTTTGTTTTTTTTTGTGGTGATCGGAATGCCAATGTTTCTTGCATGAGTGATGATGTTGTGTATTGTTGAAGGGCATTTCGGGGTTTTTTTGCTGCGAAGAGTTTTTTTGACGATGCTGGCGATCGGTGATGTGTATGGGGCATGTAACTTCTGAATTAGGATGGAGGTTGAATAGTCTAGGCGCTGTTCAATTGTTGGAAGACCGGCCTCTGTCAAGATATTTTTAATTGGCGTACTCCTAAATGCGCTCAAGCTGGTACGAACGGCTGTGTGATAGGATGGTTTTATGAGCTTAAGCGATGATTTTGAACATTTTCCATAAATACTTAACCCATAATCTATTTTGGCTAAAATAGTGGATCGGATGATGTCCGTGAGAGAGTTGATGTGGCTAAAGCTATTCTTAGAGGCTAAGTACTTAATTATATTGCACCTGGTAGCTAGGCTATTCTTAAGAGCTAGACAATGTGTTTTAAATTTAAACTTAGAATCAAATATAACTCCTAGAATTTTTAAAGTGCAAACATTTTGTATAGTAGCTAAGTTTGGGTTAAGATTTAATTGTTTTGGGCAGGAGGTTTTCCTGCAAATGTGCAGTATTTTGCTTTTCTCTAGTGAGATCTTTGCCCCAGAGTGGTCGCACCAGGTTGCGAGATCTGTTAGAAAATTGGAAAAGGCAGTTGCGGTTGTAACTAATTCTTTGCATTTAGAGAACAGGACAAGATCGTCTGCATACAAGGAATGCTCAATGGTTTTATGTCTGAAAACAATCTCGCTTAGTTCATCAAAAGCAATCATGAAAAGGACTACCGATATCGGAGAACCTTGAGGTATACCATTTTCAAGTTTGTGGGTGGATGAATAGTAGTTGTCCAGCTTGACCCGAAATTGTCTATTTGTTAAAAATGCTTTAATGTAGTTGTACATTTTGGGCCCAATTTTCCATTGAGTTAATTTACGCAATACAATATGAATACCAACTCTGTCAAACGCTTTTTCGAAATCAATTGACAAAATTGAAACGTGACTCTTGCTTGATAGGGCAGATGCCGTGAAGTGGTCTATTCTAAGGAGTGCGTCCATAGTGGAGCGCCCATGTTTAAATGCAACCTGGTTTATATTAATTAAATTTCTTTTTTCAAGGAACCAGAGTAGTCTTTTGCAGATAATTTTTTCCAGTAATTTACCAGAACATGGCAAAAGTGAAATAGGGCGGTATCCGCATACTTCGGTGTGGTTCTTGTTGGGTTTTAATATGGGAACGACAGATGCTGTTTTCCAGGACTGGGGAATAACTCCTTGGCTAAAAATTTCGTTAAATAAAGAGAGAAGTCGACTTTTAAGTATTTCAGGAGATTTTTTTAGCATTGTGTACGTAATTCGGTCAAATCCAGGTGTCTTCCCTCTGCCTGAACTGAGACAGCATTCTAACTCAATTGCATTAATGGGCGATTCCATGACTCTAGCTGAAGAATCGATATAGTTGTCTGGGGTGAGGTTTGTGATTGTTAGAGACTTCATTTGGAGAAATGCGGATGAGAAATTGGTGTCAGAAGAATACTGGGACCAGGTTTTCGCAAAGTGTTCGGCTATTTCGAGGGGATTAGTTAGCGTTTTTGAAATTGTGTTGATGGTCTTGATGGTTCTAGGGATGTAGTTACCTGTGAGAGCTTTAACATCGGCCCATAGTTTGTTGGAAGTGGCTCTAGGGTTGATGTTAGCTGTAAAACGCTCGAAAGCGGAAATTTTTGCGGCTTTTACAGTTTTTCTGAAACGGGCGTTCGCTTTGCGATAGGATATCAAGTTGGAGTCGTTGGGATACTTTTTGAAATATTTCCAAGCAGTTTGCTTGCACCGTCGCAGTTCGTTAATTTCTTTAGACCACCAAGGGACCATTGACTTTTTCGGTTTAATTTGTGTTTGCGGGATGGCCAGATTGGCTGCATATCGGATAGATCTTTGGATGGTGGCTGCCTCTTTGTTAACGTTGGTATATTTTTCTGAGTGAGTTAGGAAATTAGCGACTTCGGTCTGTAATTTGAACCAGTCAGCTCTGTCAGTTTGGTACTTTGGTGTAGATTTAATAAAATGGTGTTGTGTGCTCAGTGTTATTGTTGTAAGGATGGGGTAGTGATCGCTACCGTGTAGGTCGGGGAGAGCTGACCATGAAGTACAGGGGAGGAGTTGGGGAGAGATTAAGGAAAGGTCAACATGGGTGAAAGTCTTGCGGGTTGAAAAGTGGGTTGGTCGCCCGTCATTTAAGACAGCTAGGCCTGAGATGTTAAGGAATTTTTCGACCTTTTTTCCGCGGTTGTTGCTGTGGGCTGAGCCCCATTGGGGACTCCAGGAGTTGAGGTCACCTGTCAGAAGGATTGGGGCTTGGAGGTCCCTCACAACATCTTCTAGGTCTTTGCATGCAAATTTTTGTTCTGGTGGAATATAGACTGAGATGATGGTTGCTTTCGTTTTCAGCTGAATTTCGACTGCTAACGCTGATATGTTAGAGTTAATTTTAATAATTTTGTGGGGAATGGATTTGTGCACAAGGAGAGATATCCCTTGTTTAGAGGACGTATTCGATTTCAGGTTGTGAAAGTAGGAGGAGAATTGTTTGGGGGAAGCGGGTTGAGAATCGTTTTTTATGTGAGTTTCCTGCAAAGAGATGATAGAGGGCTTAAGGTCGTTGATGAGCAGTTGAAGTTCTTCATAGTTGTTAAAGTAACCATTTAGGTTCCACTGGAGAACCTTTAGGTCGGGTTTTGTTGGGACCTGGGACTTTCGTGCAATATAATCTATAGTATATTGAGAAAGGTTGGGGTGGTCAGTTACTTGACTCTGCAATCCAGATGCCGAATCCTTCAGGCTCCTACTGGAGCCTGGGTGGTTGGACATCTGAACTGCAGAGTCGGGATTATGGCTTAAGATGTTATTTTCAGATGCTTTCATCGTCTAATTCTGGGGAGTGTAAATAATATTCATTGTTATTAATAAGTGTTTTTGTTACAGATGAAATAGGTGAGTCAAAAAGAGTTGAAGAGTGAGAGGTTTGTGCGGGCGGGCCAATTGGGCTTGATTTATGCGTGGGTTGATTTAAATTGTGGGATTTTCGCTGGTTCTCGAAGGGATTTTCATTGTCTTTAGAATAAGTTGAAGTAAGATCAGTTGAGGGGTGGATTGTGCAGGGGATGGGGTTTGTGATATTGAGGCTAGAAGCTGAATGCGGTTTAATAATTTGATTGTTTGGGGTATGCTTGGCGTTGTTTGTTGAGGTTTGTGCTGCTGGGTTTTTTGTAATGGATGTTTGGTTTTCACTAGGGATATTTTTCTGAGAATCGGAAGGTTGGTTTGAAAAGGAAGGGCGAGGTTTAGAAGATGTGCTGATATTTTCTTGTCTTGCAGAGGTACTTGTGGTAGGCTTAGATTGTACGGCATTATTTGCAGCGGCCGCATAGGATTGCGGAAGAACGGAGTTGGGGTTCTGTTCGTTGTATAATTGTTTTGCATCCGCCATACTGCATTTTCTTATTGTCTTTATTCTTAAAATTTCTTTTGCTTGAATAAAGCGCTTACATAATTTGGAAGATGATGGGTGGTCTTCCGAGCAGTTTGCACAGGAAATGCGCGTGCATTTATTGGGCGTATGAGGGGGTAAGTTACAGGTTTCACATGACGGATTTCCAGTACATCTGTTTGTAGTATGGCCCAAGAGCTGACATTTACGGCAGCGCATTGGGTTGGGGAAGTATTCTTCAATTTTGACGTTATGCCAGCCAATGTTTACCGAAGTTGGGGGGCGGAAGAGATCGAAGGTAAATAGTACTAGTCCTGTAGCACGTTGAATGCCATCTGATGTCTTAATGAATTTGTAAACACCTATAACACCTTGCGACTTCATTTCCTCCACAATTTCGGCTTCTGGCACGTTGATTAGACATGGGGCATATGCCGTTCCTTTGCAGGAATTGAGGTTGGTATGGAGCTTGACTGAGATTGGGCATAGATTGGACAACGTTTTCTTTGCCAAGAATAGGTTGGCAGTTTTCTGAGATTTGACCAGAATTAGAAGGTTTCCGTCGCGCATTTGTGTGATATATTCATAAGCTGTACTGATACTGTCGATCGCTTTTTTAAGAAGGAATATACTAAACGAAGAGAAAGGTTTTTCTTCGCTGGTGGGGGATACAATGATGAATTTGGGGTTAGCCGAGGGTGAATTTATTGGGAGGGGGTTTGATAAGTCGATGGCAGATGAATTAGGTTTTTTTCTTTTATTTGTATTATTTTCAGTAGACGAGTCTAAATCCAGACAGCTAAAACGGTTGCCCGTGGGCGCACGTGGCCTATTGGCCATTTTTTTTCTTTAGTTTGTCACTATATATGTATTTTTTTTTCACACACACAACCGGGAAAAGAAGTGGGTCGAAAGATTTTTGCTATGTGAGAATAGCGGGAAAAGTACCGACAGGAGAGAGCGAGACAAATATCACGGAGATAATTGATGCTACCGGCTCGGAGGTTAGTCGGTGACTGAAAAGTGAAATATATTCATGACAAGTGTATGGATTGAGAATTTTTTGGATCATTATTGGTTTTGGATCAGGTGATGGAAGAATTTTTAGAAACTTTTTTTTTGTAGTTCTTAGTCTACTATGTAATCCGTAAATCAGTTTACGTTGAACAAAGTCCCCTTATTCCTGGGTAATTGTGAGATCTCTAAGTCATTCGGTATGGAAACCATTAGTCCATTAGTCTTATGCAGGTGTACTGTGGGACCACTAAACTATCTTGTTTGCCCTCCATACAACGTGCTCTATAAAGTTCAAAACACACCAAGTACCTACTTCAAATATAAAAAGCCCCTTCTCCCCTTAAAACAAAATAATAAAAGGAAAAGTACCCAACTAATTAATTTATACCAATTCATCACGTCATGGTGATTCACCACAAACAACTAGCATACGTTGTCCGCAAGTACTTTTTGTTATCTCCACTTAAAGTACTGCGATGTCCACAGTTGAATAAAGCTTCAATTAAAGCGTTTCCTCCCTTTTCATATCAAAATTTAATTTCACAAGCTTCATTTGTACGAGTGTGAACATACTGCCATTGGGAATTCCCCAAAATCTCATCTCCATCGTCAATTATCATTTTCATTTTAAAGTGCTGATCATGATCAGCCGGCCGGCAAGCGAAAAATGATCTTCCTCCATGCACCATCGATCAAAGCTTTCCACCCCACACACACAAAAGCTCTTTTCATACAATAAAACTAAAAGCCCCACAGTTGCCATAGGCTAAAAACTGCCAAAGCACCAAAGAACCAAAAAACCAAAAGAAAAACTGAAAGCTTTAAAAAAAAATGATAAACAAAATTAACTGCCATAACTAAAAGTTTTCATTTTCATTTCTTTCTTTTGTCTTCTCTATTTTAATTTCTTTCTTCTATTTAATTTGCTCCACTGCCCACGTTGTCTGCTGCTGCTGCTGTTCGAAGAGCTTTTTTCTTTCTTAGTTTATTTTTATTGTGTTATTCTTGAAAAAAAAAAGAAGAAAAACACCATCTACTATAGCTTTATTCAAGTCTTTGTCAGTTGGTCGTCACATGTTCGACCATTTAGACACAGAATACGTATTCGAAAGATATCTCGATACCCAACCAATCGATCCCTCCCAAAACAAAACGGACTCTTAACCGAATTCTAAGCAAAGCTTAGAAAAGTCTAGGTGACTTCAAAAAAACGGAATAAAGAAACTTAAGTAAGAAAAAAAGAAGAAAAAATACGGCAACAAAAATTTCTCTCGGTTTTCGCGACAAAACTGTAGTTCAAGTTATGTTTTCTACTGTCAAACCTCGATAGCTTAAATTTTGCACATTTCTCCCTCATTTGGCTTTCTATTGTCACTTCGACGTCGTGGGTTGTGTGTGTTGTATTTCATTTCGTTCTCTCTCGACGAACCGTCTGCTGTTTTTTCTTTCATTATTTTTCAAAAGTGCACCGGTGGTACTTGAACGTGTCTGCCTGCTAAATATCCTTCTTCCGTAATCCGTTTTCGGTTTAACACCATTCGTTCTACAGTGTGTGTGTGTGTGTGTGTGTAGTAAATACATGAAATAGATACTTTTTTTATTGCATTTTCCAATCGAACGACCGGCAAATAAAAAGAAAATACAAAATAGCTACTACTCTTCCTCTTGTGGATATAGTGAATGTGTGTACAAGTGTGAACTAACAACGAGTGCCAACCCCACAAAATAATCATCTTGTGTGACTTCCTGGCCATTGCGCATTTAGGAAAATTATTTAAAAAAAAAAAAACTACAAATCACCTATTTTCGTCGCGTCGTCGGTGTTTCACTTCGACCACCGTTCTCATCCCCCAACCCCCCTTAGCTAGCTAGTGTGGTGTCGCTCTTTTAATCCGCATTTATTTTTTTCCTTTCGATTCTGTTTTTCTTTCTAATTTTCTTTTTATTTTTATTTCTTTGCGCAAAGTGATATGGACAATTGAGCCGTCTATAATTATCTTATAGTGAAGAGATTAAATAAAAATTAAATAAACTGCAGCAACGATAATAGTTTCTTCTTTTTTTTTTTTGAAAAAAGAACTTAGTGTTTCCGCATTGAAAATACCCGAAAATATTACATCATTGCCGCTTATTCTCTCTGGCAATTAGCGTAGTGATATTATTTCGCGAGTGACAAGCAAGAAAAAGGAAAAAAGAAAACACGCTTGCTTCGAAAGCTTTCGAACGATCACCACTGATCTTGTTTTTGTTTTCGAAAACCCATTCTAATAATCATGGTGAACAACAAATCAAAGGGAAGACAACCCCAGTCTGCAAGAAAAGGCGCTTCCAAGAGCCAAACACAGCAAATTTCACCAAATGCCACGAACGCCAATGCAACCGCCAAGGCTGCAAAACCCAAGGATAAAGCTCAGAAAAACTCAACCGAAACCATCAAATCGCAAAAATTCGATCGCACTCCCCTGAACGTGAACTTCCTCGATTCATCCATGAAACGTATGAACATCTCCAACAACAAAAAGGCACCTAAAGCCACTACCAATTCAACAACAACAACAAATCAAATCTCAAATACGACCACGCCCCGCGATATGGATCACAAGGACGATCCGATGGGTCATAAGAAAAATCAATTTGGCAAAATGAAACCAGCTGACACTTCCGTCCGGCGAAATAGTCAAAATACGATCAATTACACGGCGATTACAACCACGCCGCCATGTGCAAAATGTTCGCCAACCAATTACAGTCTGATCGGTCCGTTGATCTTCACAGGAAAGCAATTCCGTAAACAGAGTACAAAATACGGTAAAGGAGCAAACTATCGCAGCAACGAACCAAGGAATATTCTGATGAACAGCAATTTCGTACCGATCGTACAGCCACGTAAGCCGGTTCTCTCCTCGTCCAATATTGCAGCTGTGATCGCCGACACCGACAAGCTGACTATATTCGAGAAATTGGGTAAAGGTCGGACTTCGTATCCCATTATGCAGGTAAGATAGAAGAAGATCTTGGGCTAGTTTATCTACAAAAAGAGCTTTTTATTTGGGTTAAGTGACTTTTGTGTGTGTGTGGGCATAAATTTTCGAAACGAGAATAAGAACAGGAAATTTGGTTTCTTGTTTTCACATTTATGAAATATTAGCATTTGAGACTAGTTTTTGGTTTTTAATTTAATTTATTTGAAAAATTTGCAAGTCACCGAGGTACATATGTGTCCGAAGCTATTAATCAGTAGTTTACACTACCAAGTATTGTTTTAATTATTACTAACGAGTATACTTATTTTCATTTGTTTCACCGGAAAAGTTCACGCACGATTTCGTGATTAGTTGTTTGAAATTCAGAATAATTACAGGGTTATTGGTTTTTGGATTCATGTGTTATTGACAAATGCACAAAATTATTTCCAGTCTATGGCTTCTTAATAGATACTTGTTATAATTTGTGTATCTTCTTTTAAGTAGATGATAAAGCTTGATGTTTTATTTAACATCCATAAAATGTATACGGCTTTTCTAGTTTAAATGGCGTGTTTTATAAGATGATGCTGTTGTGTTTTTTTTTTGGCTTTTTTATTGGTGTATACTAGTTTTTAAAAACACAAAAAGACACGTCTTTTTTAAGGTCATTATGAGTGACGATAAGGAAATATTCTTCCTACTTTGGTTACGAAATTCACTATTTGGATTAGGTTTTCGATCACTGCTAGAATTCATGTTTGTTTTTCATAGAAACCCACACAATTTTTTGTAAATGTACAGAATTTTGGAAAGCTCAAAAAGTGTTTATTGCATTTCAATACGAACGTAAAATAAATACTGTGAACTATGTGAATGCAGGAAGGAGATCATAAATTGAACAGTGATATGTTCGAAGAGCAACTAATCAAAATTAAAATTGAAAGAGGTTCCAAATTCTCACCGGATTTTGATTTCAAATATATATATATAGATTTAGTTTTTACTCCCCATCATGCGAGAAGTTCCGTACTCTTCTTTTTACTATATGGAACTTAGATTTCTTTGCAGTCACAACATGAGGTGCCAACTTTCATTGGGCAGGTTGTGGAAGTCCAAAGCAATTTTTGTTCTGAGCAGACTAATAAGTTTGTGTGACCTGTTTTAATTTTTGATTTGATTCTAAGCCCTTTCTAGTTAAATCATCGGACGATCCCATGTCCTGTCTAACAGGTCGTAATGCTGTAAATCGAGACTAGAGTTTCAGTTCATCTTGGCAGCTCTTGCCCAGCTTTGACCTAGTTTAGCGGATCGGATCCATCATGCTGTTTGATTCACTTTCTACGTAGATGTTTGTCTTGACGATTCTATATTCCATGTCGCTATTCTATGAAATATGGTGCTGGACCTAAGGCCACTTCTTTTCTCCAGCGCTCTCTACCGGGGAAGTTGGCAAAATTGATCTAAAAAGCTATTTTTCAATGTTAGTTTTAGTTGTTAGTTATTGTTTTATAAATATGCCTCTAAATCACAGTCAAAATAAGCTGTGATTGTGATTTAACAAAGTTTCCTTTCCGCTGTCTGTAAGATTTCCATCGATAACACATTCTACCCCAAAGACGTTTTTGTTGCTTCTCTCCTATTAACAGTTGTCGTTGCTATTATTTTATTTGAATCACAGTGAAAATAAACCGTGAATGTGATTTTATAAAATTTCATACGCGCACTGTCTGCTTTAAGTCTTGCCTAAATCACCGTGCTATTTTACTTTAGAATTGAGATTAATGGAGGCACGGCAGTTGCGTGATTTTGTTGTAAAAAGTAGAGGAGAACTAAGGCACATTGCCTGAGGCCCTAGAGGGAATACAGGACATAAGTAAGTAGGAAGCTCTGTAGTCAGATGTCTTAACATTTGTTGGCTTCCGCATCCTCTTACGATAGGTTTGTTGGCGCTGGAGACCTTAAATTTTCGAGAAAGATATCAAGTCGATAAAGATATCAAGAGATGATGGCTTCCGTGAAGTCCGGCTATGTATATTCATACATCCACTGAAAGTTTCTAAAAAGAGACCTATGATCCCTCAAAATGTCAGTGCAGTGCTAGTCCTTAAGATATATTTGACTCCCCATCGAAGACCTGCTTTCAGCACAAAAAATAAAAACCTAAGTATGAGCCAAATTTTAAATGATCTGCTGCCACTTAAGGTGGACCCAGAAGTCGTTCTAATTGAACGAATGTCTACATGTTTGAAACCCTCATCCAGAGATTAATTACTCTAAAGTCTCCCCTAAACCAAATCGCATAAAAGTTGAGGGGAATCCTGGAGAGATTTCCAAGAACTACCGCAATGAGAAAAGGCACATTTAAACAAAAGTATAACAGCGCTTTGAGAGGGGGTTTTTCTTTCGAATGCAAGATGACGACGTTCATTGTTTGATAAGAAGTCAGATTAATTGAGGTTAAACTTTAGCCGGCGCTAAAGTGAAGCAACAAAAATATTGATTTTCATTGGTAAAGTACTTTACAAGTTTAATAGAAAATACAATTTTAATCTGGCAAGATATTTATATGAAGAAAATAATTTATATTTCTGACTAAATTCTAAGTAAAAACAATTAAAAAACCACAATTTCTGACCGCCGAATTTGATCGATGCGATTGTCCTAAAACGCAAATAAATTTCCCAGATATAAATACTAATTAGAGCTTAATTTATTATCTATCGGTAGTATTTTTTTTTGATTTTTTTTAAACTCGTTTGCAAGCAAAATAATACACGTACATATGTATCGTATCAACCGGTGGAAAATAATTTGTTACAATTTGTACTCAATTATTAAGTCGAGTTCTGGTTACTTATCACTTCATTGCTTCTCCACTGATTACTTAATATGTTGTGCAATATATTTGCAACAAAAACAAAAAAATTCACATAAAGAAATTTAAATCATTCATGACGATGCTTAATTGAGCTGTCAAATGTTTGGAGATGTTTTTCTGATTTATTTTTGTTTTTTAATTTAATTTTAATAAAAGGGGTCTCAATTAAGCTAGTCATCCAATTTGCGACTGGAACAAACTTGAACGATAAGGGTCAAATGATTTCTGATTAGGGCTTCTTGAGTACCTACCTCACAATCAATCAAAATAAAAACATCTGAAAGCGTTGCAGTCATAAAAATGCATTGATATGGAAAGTTTGTTGCAAGATAACGATATTTGTAATGAAATTTAAAATTAAAATTTGTAAGGGTGTTTGCACAGAAGGTGCAAATTTGTAGACCAATTCATTTGAAATTTCTATTTTTTCTGATTTTGCTCTCTTTACTAGTGGAGGCTTAGGTTTGTGTGACCACACTTAGACAGCGTGGGCTTAACGTTATACCACTAGATAAGGTCACATACTAGCATGGACCAATAATGTCGTGGGGTTTATGTAGTACAATCCCTTCCTACAACATACAACATGGCCTTCAGATTGTGTTCTAGTAGTGTTTAGACCTCAACTGTCTTGATATGACACAGATACGCACCCTTTACCATCCCTATGACGGCCTCCAATGGAACGTTTACCGCCTGCGTGAGGGTAGCATCAAGAACAGATCCCCGCTTCGCTAGCTCATCAGCTCGCTCGTAACCCTCAATGTCGCTATGACTCGACAACTCAAGGAAACTGACCATGAACCGATGTTGGACGGCCTGTTCCTCGTTTCACTGGTTTTTTATCTTCGAGGATGTAGTGGCAGATACAATGGGCTTGCTATTGGCTTGACTATCAGGCTATGGTATTCAAGGCTGTTGGGCTCTATATCCTCTCTGGTTGAGTATGCACTGCCAAAACTTCCATCTGGAAGAGCCAGCACAAATCAGGAAGTCGGTAAAACATCACACAGTCCCTTTGTGAACCATTGAACATCGGTGAAGATAGTTTTATTGAATTGATAAGTCATATCGCCTAATTCCTACTCCGATTTGGTTAGAAATCTGACCATGACGTCATTTCGGAAGTTATACAGCCAGTTTGATTTGCTACCAGTTGCCGTGGTAATGTCTGGTACACTAGCGTCCTGTTTCCATTAGTCTGACCGTGCGACATGATGATGAATACATAATGTGAAGATCAAAAGCGCTTGGTCAATAAGTTTGATGTTATTTGCCATCCTAAACGCAGGCCACCAGCATCTTTGGGGGAAGTTCAAACTTCTTGCCGAAGATTTTGCAGCACGCAAAGAAGGCCACGTTGGCTTACGTAACTCAGAGCTAAACATCCAGTTTAGTTCTTTATATTAGTAGTTATGTTGTTACCCTTTCCAGCAGCTGGAACAAGGATCTGATCTGATACTGACCTGTCTACTCTTTTGCTTGTATTCTGACAGTGACACATTAGTGACACCTTAAAGCTTTTCATAGAATTCAAATCATAATAAAATCTAATACCACCCTGAAGATTCAATAGATGAATCCTGAATAATCTAGTTCAACACGAGTCCATAAGAAGTCATTGGAATGGATATAGAACATGTGCATTAGATAAAAATATTTGCGTAACAAGCTTAAAATATTCGATGTCAAGGTTACGTGATGTTTATTTGAAATTTTCATGCAAATACTAAAAATTTAGCTTCCGACGAAGTCTTGCTTAAATAGACACATACTTTAGATACAGCTGTCAAAATATTTATTTTGGAGAGAATTTTTCAAAGTGACACGCTAATTGTTGTTGATTTGTTTTTTATTAAAAGGTAATCTATACAGGAAATTTAAACAAGATAAAATGTTTATCTAAATTGCGATCACAATTAAATAGAAAGTTTTAAATTAAAAATTCTGTAGCCGGTAAGTAATTGAGTCCACAGCATGGGAAGCAGCTATATTTTTGTCTCAAGAGGATAGAACTTTTATTTGTCTTTCTGTGAAATAAAAGATTTATCGAACTGAGCCCCAGCCCAAAAGTTGAACAAAGACTTTGGCACGAAAAGGAAGCAGTTTAGAACTTTCTATAATAGGTTAAAATATGTAGGTAATGACACTATCTGGGGGCGAATATATTCAAAGTAAGAGGGGGTTTTAGTACCTAGTAAGGAGGAATAGAGGGAAATATGGAGGCCATTTTGTGAGTTCATCTCGGAATTCAGCGAAGCCTCTAGGTTTTGTAAACTGCTTTTGATTATTATTAACGCTATTCCCAGTTTAATTGCAAAATCCGATGATTCCTTGGCCGAAAGTAGTCAAGAAGTTTTAGAGACACTGGTGGTTGCTCACTTTTCTGACTGAGGGCTATCAGTCCCTTCCTAGTTGCTCCGTGAACACAGTGCTTAGGCCGGAGAAAGTCTAATGTTGGTCAGACGTTTACAAGAGATGAGACCGTAAGAAAACTTTGATGGTACTTACTGGCTTTTGAAGCTGACAATAGATTTACAATGATCCAACGAACTAACTACTGGGCCATGACACTCACTGAATGTGTTAAGTATGTAGCTTAAGCTGGGTTGAATAGGCAGTCGTAGCTCACACTATTGCTAAGTCTCCTATCGTAGCTGCTAGTTGTTGGTTATAAGTCAATGCAGTTCACGATCAGACCTTTTGGTTACCTTTTACTTGGTTCAATCGACATCGACAGAACTCCAAAGAATTGCAGCGAGGAGTAAACCACGGTTCTGTGGATATGACACAGTTGGTCAACATAATTTTTAGGAAGATTGAGGAGTTGTGAGCTTAAATACTTTGAACGGAATGTTAACTTATTCTGGAAGTGAGTAGTCGAAAGGTGAGCATTGTCTAGCCAAAGAATCAGCGTTCTCGTTTCCATAAACTTTACTATGATCTGTATTCTAGATCAGTGTAACCATGAGTTGGCTTTCTAGTACTAGCTCGGGTGACATGGTTTCCGAGGAGCTTTGATAACATGCTGACTGTGAAGATGGTGATCCTTTATCTTGTCATTGTGTAGCTTGGTTTGACGACAGGCTTCACGACTAACGAGTACCTCCGGAAGACACTAGAAGTTTCCAGAAGTTTATAATGTTTGTGTTTATTGAAGAGATAATGCAGTTTGCTAGGTCCTGTATGAGTTCTCTGGGTAGTAACTCCAAGATATTGCTGGGCGCGTAAGGTTTTCTATTTCAACATCTAGACTGTCTGTGTATAATTCCGGTGTAGATTGTGATATTTGTGATGTGTTGAGGTATAAGATAGAGTGCATGCAATGGAGTCTACCGTAGAGCTCTTGTGGTACCCATGCATGTTCTTTTTACCCCGTTCGATTTGGTTTTGTCATACCCCATAGCAGACACTACTGTAACAAAAGTTCTGTCCACCAAAGGTGCAGGAAGTACAATCGAAACTTTGTTTTTATAGTTCCCCAGTGGATAGAACTAGTTTTTATTAATTGTGTCTTCTGTACGGAATATTTCCAAAAATAGCCTGACTTTAGCTTCTACAGTTAATCAAGACTACAGTCTCGTGTTTTTGTTAATTTTTTTTTTATGATACCCATTAGTCATTTGCAAACTGAATAAAATTACAATAAATTAACATGTAACCTCATGTGGGCTGACGCCTTTTAGGCACCCTAAAACGCCTCCGAATTTATTTTCGTTGTGATAGGTCACGAGTCGAGTTTTGACGAAATCAAGTTAGATTTTCGCCCTAGGGTTCTAGATTCGTGCTTGCGTCATTTGTTTTCTCAGTTTAACAAAATAGCTAAGTGGTACAATTAATTTTACATTCTATTACCATTTAGTATGGCAATTAACACAATTTATTTCTCAAATTTGTTTTGCTCTAATATTTTTTTTTCCTTTACACTTTTGACGTTAATTTTGTTAACAAAAATAATAGCTATTGGTTACGTTTAATAAAATTAAAACTTAATTAGTCGGTATGCCTGATAAATAAATTAGATGAAAGTGTTTTTGTCCACAAAAAAAAAAACAAAAGCGAATTGTAAAAGGAAGTAGTGTTTTTTTGAGTTTTCAATTGACTGCACATGACAAGTGCAATTATTTAGAAAAAAAAATTCCACATACGCCACCGTATGACGCAGTCGTTAACGAAATAAAACAGTTGCTAGTCTGCTTTTATGTGAAGTAAAAGTTATGGAATTTTTCTACCTTCACTAGTACGTCAATGTTTTCGGAAAGCTAAGTAGCAGAAGTGTGAGAGTTTAGACACGTGCATGTGTCTTTTAAATCGTGCTAGCTGCGAACCTAAAGATGTAGGAATAGGTGGAGATGAATAACATTTTGCATCTGTCAACGTGGTATTGTGATGGAAAAAAAATATTAAATTAATAAAGAAATAAGATTGTATAATTTTTAAAAGTGAATTGGAAGATTTAAACCTTCAAACTAATAATAAGTATAATTCGAGTAAGTCTCAGCAGTTAAGACTTTTTTCGCGCATTTCAAACCTAACCTCAATAAATGAGCAAAAGAGGTCTGAAAGAAACCTCCCCCGATCAACGAGACTGCGAGAAAAGACGCCCTAAAGAAACCGCGGGCAATATGGCTGGCGCCAACGTATATGGCATCAGTGTAGAGCAACTAAGAGAGATTCCCGATGAGAATAATAATGATCTCAAAGAAGAGCGTGTATCGAAGTCAGACTTTCAACTACTTTATTCGGAATTGACAGGTCTGAAAACAAAATTTTTACTCCTAGAAGCTCGTAACAAACACGTTGAGAAACAGGTTGACAGACTTATGCAAAAAAGTGCAGAGAACAACGTGGTTATACACCTTCCGATTGAGCCTACCGTCGACGTAGTTGAAAAGGCGATATCGAAACCGTATACCCTATTAGCAAACAAGGGCAGCGCACTGCAACTGTGATAGTCAAAATGAAGTCCAAAAACTCCGTCACTGAAATACTTAAGAACGCCAGAAAACTAAAAGACACTAAAATGAGTGTGCGCAATGACTTACCGCGGAATATACGCCAGCGAAGGGCCAAATTACTTTCACTTTTTCTTCGCACAAAACAACTGAAAACGAATATTGCCCTAAGAGACGACAAATTATGCGTGGCTGGTAAAATGTTTACCTAGGACTTATCAGAGGGTCTGAGGTATGGTAGCGGGGATGGTTCAAAGGAATTGCATGAATTATTTTGCGAAATTCCGGCTTCCTTAACAACGCCGGTGAATGGACTCAAAATAGGTCCGTTCGCGTACCCTCCTAAAACAGCGAATTTTTACGAATTTTTGCGAAAAGCTGTTCGCGTACGGAGAATTTTCGTAGTTTTTCCTTAGAAGAGAGCGCTCACGAGAGAGTAAAAAATTTCCCCATGCTATGAATTTTAGTGCAATAAATTTCTTTGGGCTGGTTTGTGAAAACTGTCAAATCAGTGTATTTTTAGCATTTTCTTCTACAACTCGTTCGTTTACTTTTTTGTAATTTTAGCTCTCTCTGAGAGATCTAACTTTGCACTAAACTCTTCGAAATTTAATAATCTACGAATTTTAGTGCAAAAAGTACGCGAACTTCAAATTCGGAGCTGACAGTTCTAAAATGCAACATTTCAGTCAAGGTGCAAGCACAGTCGCTGAAAACCTTTTGGGTGCACACACAAGTAGATGGTGACTAACAAATATTAAGTTATAATGTAGCAGGATTAAAAAATAAACTAGTTTTTGTTCAATTTTTTAATTGTTTATATAAAACCGTTTTATATATTTTTACCATATGAAACGTATGATTATGATGAAAATAGGTAGAATATTTTTATGGAATATGACCTGAAATGCATACCCGCTGTTAAGTTAGTTCGATATGGAAGAGCAAGCGGGGGTGAACTGTAACACGAAAAAAATTCTGTGAATTGCAAAGGAATGCAAAAAAAATCATGTAAAACCCGAACTCAAATGCTATTACACAAACTCTTTCTCCCTTTCAATTTATTCATCGCCTGCGCTCTGTTTATCAGTATAACAGTATTATATTTAACAGAATATCGTCTAGTATGCACTACTTATAAAAAAGCGTGTTTTAAGTCTAACTTCACCAAATTATCAAGCACTCCCAACTATTAGGACTTCCAAAAGTATTATTGAAACTTTTGTCATTACTATAAGGAATATTTGCTTGCCAACTAAATACAGTTTTCATATCTAAAAAGCAGACTTAAGCTACAAGGTGAAACTACTAAAAAAAAACACAAGAAAACATGAAGAAAATGCAATGAATCATGTTAAGAAAAATATGGCAGAGATGAATTATGTCCGACAGGGGGCGGTGATGAATTGACTAAACTGTCAAGAATTTTACGGTTGAATCATTTAAAAACTACACGTGATTCAAAAATTAAATTTATCGCTTTTGACTTTTGGATACAATACTTAAGCCGTAACTAGGAATATATCAATAAAGCACTTTATATATTCTTGAAAGAGGTCCGAAAAGCTCTTAGCTTATATCGAGTTTAAACTTAAAAAAAATAAACTGGGGACTGTAGTCAAGATCCTCGTATATTATAGTTAGAGCGAGTTAAAGTTGACCTAAGTATTTTATATTTTCAATTGCAGCTGGAAGTAAACCTTGATAGTGATTTTTACAATTTCATCCCACTTTGTGCTTTGACCATACTTCTCTCTTTGGAATTTATAAAAATACTGAGCGATTTATTAATTTTTTTTATATTATTGATACATTACATATATTGTGCACACATTTTACTGTAAAATACCTACTACCTGGCGATACCAACCATGGCACAATTTCTTATGTCACTCAGAATAAGTCAAAGTGATTTCTTACTCACAGTGACTTAATCACGTAATCACTGGAGAGTAGCTGCGACTGCATTTGAGCGTTTGATGCCCAGAGGAAGACGCTAACACAACTGGAGTTCAGAAGTATCCAGAAATACTTATACACAACATTATGCCAGTGGGCGCTATCTATGTACGTTTTTGACTGTGATTGCGATATGTGAAGATATGGTACTTAATCACTTTTTGAAAAGTAACAGGTGACAAACAGCTAAATAAATATTAGGGTATAAGCTCATTGAGGGCCACGGACATTGGTTGTCATAAGCCTATAACAAGATAACAGCTATAAAACAAGTGCAATATATTATTAAGCAACTTTACAAGAATACCTGTAACAAGTGCAGGATCTGTCAAATTCCATATTCTTGGCACAAGACAAGGCGAATTTCTGCTAAGTCTCTGGATATAGAGTTATTCCAACTGATGAATCAGCAAGTAGAACATCGTTTCAGTACCACATGAATAAATTGAGTCTGATGGACGAAAGAGAAGAGGAAGTCTATGAGGACACAATCCTCCAGCAATAAATTTCTCGAGAGACACTTCTTTTAGATCCTAGAGAATTCTCTCAGCATATGAGCGGACAATATCAAAATACTACAATGCTAGCAATGCTAGGCAAATCCATTGCCCGGGTATTGGGTGCGTTTCTTGGAGTTTAAGATAAAATTTTATTAGATGTTGGCTATGGAGCGGATCTGGGTAGAAACAGAATTGCTATCATCTTTGCGATAGAGCTTCTTGGCACTATGTTCCCCATTTCAAAGTCCAGTGACGGTTTCACGTCTCTAAATTGGTGATGATGATGAGAGCTGGAACATTATAAGCGCATATATTCCCCAAGATGCAAACAAGAAGCATTTTGGTTAGAATTCATCCAGAGCATCGAAAAGGAAGACATGTCTAGAAGGCAAACAAAATTTATTAAGGCTGCCATAGAGGACTGAAATATTGCAGTTAGACAGTGATAGGTATATTCTAAGTAAATCATACAGTCTTATAAGATAGCATGCTTGTCAAACAAAGCTGGCACCAGATCTCTTGTAACTGTGGCTGAAATATCCCAGATTGAAGATTACAAAGTGACCGTAGGAGAGGTGATTGCCCAGCAACACGGTCTACTTCTGATAGAAAATTTTATGGAGACAGGGAAGAAAACAAATAAACACACAAAGGCGGCTGTAAAAATCAGTTGATACAAGCTAGACAAAGGACAAGACTTTAAAAAAGCTTTTATTGTCAGCATGAAACATTACCTCCTTGCCATCTCTTCTCTCACACAGGGTACGTGTCAGTTTAAGGATAGCTGCCATAGTTTTTGACAAAAGTAAGCAAATATTTGCCAAAAAATAAATACCTACTAGCTCTTCCCCATCAAACAACTGCTAATTTGAAAGAACATAATGGAAAATTATTAGAACTGGTTCCTCAAAAAAAGAGTGAACAAAAAAACCGCCCAAACTGTCAAATTAATAATACAAAAGCGTAACCTGTATAACAGTGCTATTAATCGAATTTGCCATTCGAATTCGATTAGCTATCTCTGATTATGTCCTCTAAAAGTCAACAAACACCTCAAATTGGCCAACAACAATTTGAATGTCAATTAGCGCATCACCCCGCTATAAAACCAAAATCACAGAAAAAAAAACAGCAAAGCAGACCGATAATTCTAACGTTTTGCACGCAAAACAGATCGTCAGATGTTTGAAAAGATTTTTTCTATTTGTTTCAACTCTTCCCCTCTTCGCTGTCATCATCATGTGTCCCGCCCACTGGGCGGCAGCACACCACCTCGCACAATGTCAGTTTGACATTAAATTCTTGCAAACAAATTTCTACTGACCTCCAAAACTATAAACATGCTACGGTCTGTTAGGATGTTAATTTTTTTTTTATTTCTACATTTTCTTTTCTTTCTGATTTTGTTTTGATGTATCTTTCGGATGAGGAAAAAAGCTCCATGTGTTGTTTTTTTTTTTTTGTTTTGCGTAGGAAGATCGTGATCATACGAATCACAACTGGAAAGAGAAGAGATGCGAATCATTCAGCGAATGAATCAGACATAAAAGCTCTCGAATAAACTCGAGGATTCGATGAAAGTAAAAGCAAAACAAAAATTCCATTTTCGGTTTCGTTTTCAAATAAATTCATATGGTAGACTTTAACTTTTTTGTATTTTGTGTTCCAATGATCTAATGAACAAAAAAAAAAAGAAAAGAAGATTGTATCTACTCATCGGTTAAATTAAATGGAGTGAAATTTATTTATGGCCATGAATGTGCTAGATGGCATTGAGTAATGCAATTAATTCGAGATGTTTCTTTGTTACTGAAGTCAGAGTGAAGATGAAAGTAATTTCACTTGCATTTCACTTGACTCGCATTGAGGATTTTTATATGATTATTTTGGCACGCAATATCTATTTTGATTCATAATTTAAGTGGTATTTAGTTAAAAATTGAATTTAGCATTAATGCAAGCTGGACAAGCGTGAATGTTCAATCCTTTTGTAGCAACATAGTTGAGCGAAAGCATTTTGCTTTTAAAATACATTCTCTTTGTTGTTTATTTTTTTGAATTGGCAACACTTTTTGCAGTGACAACTAATTTGACAGCTGTTAGTTGATTTGAATATCCATTCATTTGTATTTATTGAATGAACCTTAATTGATAATGCTATTATATTCAGTGCAAACAGGTTAAAAGTAATACAATGGATATAGCTGGACCTAGGGCGCGTAACCTCTCATCGAAGTTCTATCAATGGCCAAAGCTTGTCTTGAACTATCTTCTCAAAATGTGGAGGAGCTTCAATCCTTGAACTCAAATTGTCTTGCTTCCTATTATCTTTCGAAATGACCAATGCGATCCCTGCAAAGCCCTGGTTATTTCTTGGTCTCAATTCCAAAGAACAACATGTCTCGTGAAAGAACACTTCTAAGCACGACAGACTTTACTTCATCGCCTTAGAAGATATAATTCTTGGTATTACCCCCTTGTGGCTCTGATGATTGGTTGAAGTCTTATTGAGACAAATATCCTGACACGTGATCTAATTCTACTGCCTAATTGAAGTTCGCTGTAAAAGTTAAAAATACCATCAAATTAATTCTAAATTTGGGAAGATATGTTCAAAAAAGTCGCAGTTTTTTCCGTTCAGCAGGCTAACCACATGTTCCACTGTTTCACCATTTGAATGTGAATCACTTTTAAAATCGGATTCAATCCTTATATAGAAATGATAATACATGATCTCTGTTGACTGACAAACGTGATCGCAACAAACAACTTAGATCGGCAGAAATGTTGCTATTTATGAAGAGATAATCAAAATTGACCTTGTTTACATTCGTCAGTACTGCCGGTAACTTGAGCGCCCACCCGTATCTGTTTATATGTTATACAATGTGTTCAACTTGAATGAATAATGTAAGCAATTCGATTAGACATGATATGATATAAGCCTTAACTTATCTGCCTTTTTTCGGAAAATAGTTAAACCTTTATTTGACCACTAAAGTGTTACTGAGCTGAGTTGTTGAGTTTTCGATTTGCATATGTAATTATTACTTTGTTATTGTTGTGATTTTGAAATGGGTACTTGTACCTTTTGAGCTTGTTGATGGCTTGGATTTGTTTGTTATTTGTGCAGCAGACAATGGGCGCGTTAGTCGGAATGGTGTACTACTTAGTGTAGCAGAAGTAGAAGAGTGTAGAAGACCTTTCAAAACAGATTCCAACTTTTTCTATACATGCGACATGCGACATACCCACATGACAGCAGTTGCCTTTGAAAATTTGTGCTAAAGATCAAGACCAGGTTAATTTTTAAATGCCAGCCTGACCCTTTTGGAAAACTATCTTCGTAAATGCAAACTCTAAACCAATTAAAACGTTTAAAATCACTCTCTTCGGGTAGACTATTGTCAACTGTATCCTTAAGACTTAACGGCGATTATGTTAACCTGTTGACAGCGCTGTTTTCAACATATCTGGTGGGTTCTCGAGTATAATGTTGCCTTAGAGGCATAAAGCGGCTAAAAGACATATACCTATTTTTTTGAGTGGCTTACTTAAACGACTATACTTATTGGGCTTATCATGTTATAGCGAAGGTCTCCATCGTTAGAATTTGCTAAAATCTAGTCCATTTTTTTTAATCTAGCTACAAACAGCACGATTAGCAGAGTCTTTGCAACGAATTGTCAGTGATTAGTAATACGCTATTGTACTAGATTTACAATAAAAATTAAATTTTACTTCACTTAGCGTAGAGTCCCATCTGGAACTGGCAAGCTGTCAAATCAGTAAATCGATATAAACATAATGATTGACAATTGTAAACCTTGTGGAACCCCAATCTCCAGTTGGACTATTGGAGATACTGCCATTAAACATGAAATGTTCTTCTTGTTATAAACAAAATATCGGGGTTCAAGTCAAGTCTTGTGACTTCCACGAATAAATCTGGCTGATAGCCGGGATAAGCATAATATACGATAATCTGTAAGCGAATGGTAAAAGTCTCTGTATTACTTCAGCTTTAGCTTCAGCAACGAGAATGGTGAAGACACAAAGATTTTTGATTCGCCTGCATTCTTTGACAATACTAGACTTCACTGAATGCATTCATTTGTTTGAAGTCAGTTGATGTAAGTGATTGATCTTCTTGAAGTCTTTAGCAGTCTTTGAAGTCTTTGAATTTATATTCATATTCATCAGACACTTCAATTGAAATAAATTGAATGCAATCAGTGACTTCAAAGACTTCACTTGAGTTCAATGAAAAAAATCATATTATCCGCAGGTTGTCATTCAAGTCATGACAACAAAATGAATAAAATAACCGATGAAATAAAAAAAAATGTCTACGTGAGCTTCCATTTGGTAAGAAACGTCAGAAGATATTCTTCCAAACGTCAAATCAACTGAAGATGTCTGTCTATTAAAGTTCGTCTATGACATATACTTAGTAAATTTCTGTCTTTGTAACATTTTGAAATTTTATTTTTAATCTCTTTAATCAATTTATTCAAATTCTTTGAAAAATATATCAAATAACAAGACTTTTGGCAACTTTCTCCCCCAATAACACAACACAACACAGACTGTTGTTGTTTACGCTGATGGTGTTTACGCAAATTCTTGTGGTTCCTGTTCTTGGACTGCAGCATCTGCATTCTTTCTTAGTTGATTTTTGTTGTTCCTACTGTTGCCGTGTGCTAACCTTGTTGACACTTTTGACGGTCACTGTCATGTACGTAACTGAATTCATCCTGAAAAATTTACGTGACATAACTTTTCCCCGATTTGACCTAGTTCTTTAAATGATGTATCTGTATGTCAGTAAGCTTACAGGCTTAAGACATACAAGTTAAACCTTTCGTAATCTGTTTTAGAGAGATAGATACCGATTGATATTTCAACATCGCGCTTGTAAATTGAAAGGAAATTCACACTTTATATGACACAATGCAACGCACCTGCACCTGTGATGAGGTGTAAATAAACTTTAGCAAACAAATTGTTTATCGGTCCCGCCCATTAAATTTGAAACTGATATTTCCTTTTCAACTCAAACATCTAAAAGTATCTTTTCTCGCGGCGAGGTAGTAAATAGATTCGATGCCAATAAACGCAATTATTTCGAACGATTTTGTTATTCTTTAACAAACATTCCATCCTATTTATTGCATTCAAAAAAAGAGAACGAACGCAGCCCACATTGCCACAAATATTTATCGTGGAGGCAGAAATGATCTACGTATCCGAAAGTGAATATTCTTTTGTAAGAAAAATGTACACAACCTGCATAGATACCGAGTCACTAATTGTGGAAAAATAAAATTAATAATAATATAAACCAAATTAGTTCTCAGACAATCCCACTGCCGATAAGATCACCCACCATTCAATTTGATTATCTAATCAGAACTACTCATAAGTAGGAGTGTGTTCGAGTACATATACTCGTTTGGTTAGGAACTTTCGAGAAAGGTAAGAAAAAATTAATTCAGATTTGATAATTTTTTTGTTTGCTGTAGAACACTTTTGAGTGCATTCAATGGAAATTAAGAACCAATGCAGGGCGTTGGTGTTCAGTCAATAGAAAATGCATTCAATATTGTTATGGCGTCGTTTGTAATTGTACTTGTATCGACAAGTGAAAAGCGATTAAGCTTTATGGGGTTATTCATTTGCATAAATTAAAGAATTCTACGCACAGTGTACAGAAGTGAATGGTTTTTAATTAAAATGGGCGGCATACAGAAGGATTCTGGTGGTATCCCTGCACACTCAAGTTAGTGCAAATTTTATGACCATACAATTGTCAATATATTTCCTTGTGAAATTCTCTTTAATTTGAGGTGTCACTTGATAGCAAAGAGAAGTACATATCTCTTCTTTTTGCCTTATATAAAGGGTGAGCCAACAGATGGCATGGATGTTGGCAGCCAAATACTGTCATTTACTAGATTCAATGTGACTGATAATTTTGACAGGTGTCAAATACAATTTTTGGTAATATCATGGAGTCCTTTGCCATGCAACAACAGGTTTTTCTTATTCAATCTTATTACGAAAATGGGTGATCTATAAAAGCATAATTTCATTGTATTCGTGAAATTTTGGATCAACTAATTCGATTTTGAGCTTAGTACCTGGCCAAAGATGGATTTCAGAATTGTGAAGACGCAAGAAAGGTCCCAACACCGCAAGATTCCTCCAACTCGAGTTAGTATTGATGCGATATAGGATGGACGATTTCGAGGATTAATGCTTAACACTGTGCTACTCTATTCCGGAGGACCAGAGCGAAACAGAGACAGTAGCACACAAAAGCCTTATGTTTTGATGGCCACATGGCAAAGGAATTATTTCGGCCAGATTCTGGAATAGAGTACGCAGCGTCATTATTAATGATGAGAAGGAGAGCAATCAACTGGGTGTCGTGCTCAACAAAATGCTAAACAGAATAGTACCTATATGTATAGTGATGAGTGACTTGAATGCCAAGGTGGGCGAGAACCAAGCGCTCATACATATCATCGGTAAACATGGACTAGGTTGATAGATTGCTCCAATTGCCATCGCCTTGTCACAAAGACTAACGTCTAGCGTGTCTAACGACAGATCAGAAACTTCAAATCCAATCAAGCACTTCGCTATCAGTAGTCATTTTGTCATGCGAATACACATAATTTTTACACTGTACTCATAATGACTTCATACGTTACATGTAACCGATTGGGAGTAGATACATGACAAAAAAATTAATCGAACAGGTTGAAAACTGTGTTATGACAGCTAACTACGAATAGCTGTCAAACGCGCTACAAAGTAGAAAGTAGCTCTATTATGGCGCTGAGGTTGAATTTACGATATTTACGATCAAAAGCGTTCGAAACGTCTGAGGTAACATTTTGGATTGCCCCATAAGAGCCCATTGTTTCTACTCGATATGTCAAAGCGCGAATGTGACATTGTGAATTGGGTTTAATGCAATTATGAGAGTGCTTAGATTTTCACAGCGCAATTTTGTCAATTTCGACATAAGACATTGAACACTAAATGCATTTAGAAATGCAAAAACAAACGAACATTTGACGAATCGATGCTGGGCTTCGTATTCGAGTATTTGTCGGTTTACATGTGCAGACGAATGTTGATGTCGTTTCTCATTTAAACCTTTGCTTTTATATTACTGTTTGATTGCGATTTGATTGTTTTTTTGTTTTTTTATCTGAGTACAAGTAGAACGTGACTCTAAATTACATGTAGTAATCGTCAACATCATCTACGATTTCCCACGTTCAAGTATCTGTAAATAGACGAGACTATTTTAAAATTCCATAAACAAAACTTGCCCTTGCCACGTTTGATGATAGTGCTTTCTACATTTTCATTCAATTGCGTCGTCTTACTAATTAATTTATTAGATAAACAATGGGGCATATTAATAGTTTAGTTCAGGCGACTAATCAAATCACATTTATCTGCCATTTCACATCTCTTGCTAAGTAAGATACAACGTCTTACCTCGTGGTATTTCTGATTAAACACAACACACAGGGCGAATTCTGTTTATTGCGTGATGGCAAAATGCCACCAACTGTACATGTGCGTAGTATGAATTTTGCAACACCCTATGTGCCAACAATTTATTTACAATCTAAACCACTGCGGGTGAAATTAGCAAAACTGCAAAAGCTACCTCTATCACATTTAAAAGATACGCCTTATCTTAAAGGAATTTCTTGAGAAGCACGGATAGAAAGCAAAAGTAATTGAATCTAATATAAATTTTTGAATTTTTTTGCGCGCTTGGTTGTGGTGAACTCATACCCTTGAACTCAGGTGATGTACGCATCTGTTCTTTTCATTTCCTGTAAACAATCTGAAATACCTTTCAACTGTGTGTATCTATGCGGTCACATTGGGTTCTATTTTCTATCAATTGAATCTTCTCTGACTGCATTCGGTGATAATGATGTCAAGGCATATAAATGTCGTTGTCACGTTTGACTGTTTCAAATTTAGTCGCAGTATGATAGTGTTTATCAATTAAGCGGTTTTAAACGGAAATTATATTTTTTTTTTTCTAATTCGCGCCTCCATTTTTGTTAATTTATTTTTAGTTAAATTTTTCGATTCAAATAGATACGCTTATCGGAGTTAATCTTTTGGAAATGCTAAACTAAATTTGAAGTATAAACGTATAAATCAGAATTAATCTTTGTGACATCTGACAAACAAGTGCAGAAACAAAAAAACAAACAAAAACAGAAACCGAACAGAAAAACTTCAGGGATAGATTTGCCTTGAAGGCGACAACAAAAGAGGTGTCATGGTTTTTCATTTATTCCGATTTTAATTCGAATCTAATTAGTATTGTCACCTTGTGGCAGTCAGTTTCAGTTGAACTTGATGTGTCTCATAATTTGATGGAAGTAGTTGGTATGGTGAACATATCATTACCTTTTCCACAAGGGTTACACTGAGATCTAAAAAACGGATCGATGGCCACCTCCCTGCCGGAGTATCTCCACATCTAGTGGCGCCTGACTGTCTAGCATGTTTCTACTTTTATATCATCTTCATTTGAGATAAGCACGGAAGAGTTCAGGCGTTTTCCTAGGTTTTGAATGGAACTGTGGCTTACAGGCATGTGCTAAATGATTCTAAAGGGTGATTCATTGAAAGATACTCTTTTTAAAAGTAAGAAAAAAGTAAAAAAAAATAATTCTATTTGATTATCTTTATTTCCAAGTCAGAGAACAATTCTTGAAATTTATTTTTGAAAAATTATTTCTTTCAATGTTGGCCGTAACTGTGGTTAACAGCTCCATTCTAAAGTTCCAATATTCCATGAGACATCCTAGCATTTCGAGTGGTATTTGGTATTGGTATTTGGTCCTGGTCACGGGCATAAATTTGAGTCCGCAAATAGTCGATAGTTATGTTCACCCTCGTACATTCTTAACTACCACTTCAATATTTCCTTCATCACGTTTTGAATGGGGTCTATTCAGTGTCGGTTTGTCTAATCGTGCATTTGGTAGGCTGATTATGGAGACTGAAAGTTGCTATAAGTGCACGAGATACATTCCTCGTAGACGCTGTGTCGGGTTTAGTTTTTCCATAATAAAATGTCAAAGAATACTGATTAAAAATATAAAAACATTTGAAGACAAATACTCATGCATCATCTGTCAAAAATTGATCGGCAAAAAAGTACCTCTAAATGAATCACCTTTAAGTGCGATTTTTCTTTATCAGGAACACCCTATATTACCGCTATCACCAACAATTCAAATATTTACAAGAAAATGTTCTTACTGTTGATACTGTTTCCAGAGTTTACAATCAAATCTAAATCTATTATCTTTGATAATTTTAGATTTTCCATTTTCAAGGTCTCAGCAACCTTCGGCACAAATACATATGTTACAAGAGTTTTGTGCAGACAAGATAACAAACAGAAAACCAACTGATCAATATCAAATTTTGACAAATTTCCAGCAATGTTTTGCACTTCACAATTTGTATCGCTGAGTTCGTGTTTTTTTTTTAAAGGAAAGAATATACATATGTATGTACATATAAATTTTTTAAACAAAGCTCTATCGGATGGTTCCTTTCGATTGAAATATATTTGGAACAGAGGCACAATGAGTCATGCAATTTAATGTAGTAAGCATCTTGTAAACTTATAATATGTAATCCAAGTGTACCAATCCCTATCTATTAGATCCCCATCTTAATTTAAAAATTGACATTTGTCAAGGCAACGTAGTTTTATGTTCTTCAAGAACACGAAATAGCTGTGTCAACATATTCTGTAAATAAAGGCGCATCGGGAATTCTGTTGCCGATTCCTTTGTTTTTCGTATGGCAACAACTGCGTAAGTAATGTGGCGTGTGGCCGCTCTTCTCCAAAAAAATAAACCGATCCAGATCACGATGAAAACACTTTCGCAGATGATGTCTCTGCAGTGCAAACGGTTAAGTAAAGGCTTTGTATACTGCACCCATAATGACTTTTCTCTCAGTATCGTTGAGTTTTCGTTAGCTTTTGGCTCAGAGCGCAGAGTTTGACAGCTAAACTATAGGACATACGGCCACCCTTTCTCAATGCAATTGTAGGTGCACTCAGATTTTGACAGCTCGCGATCAGAATTTTCATTGAACTATGACATTAGCTATCGCACGCTTAATAAAATTTTGGCTGCGGCTACAGTCTCTCATTGGAGTAGCAATAGTTGTCCACACAAGGGTGCAGAGATGTGTTTTCTTGTGATGCATTTATTTGTTTAATCACATTCTCTTTTTTCCGTCCTCTTCTATATTTCTTATTCTGTTTTGAAACGCAAAAAAACAGAATGAATAGGAAAAAGTTCCTGTAGTGAAATTTATAATTGACGTGGTGCTAGGTTGGTGTCCCAACTAAATATAAAAATTGTTGTAAGTTTTTTGCATTCGGTTGTAATTCTCATCATTTACTTAGGCCTTAAGCTCACAACTTTTCAATCAGTGATCAGATAAGTTTTTGATTCATCGTAGCTCTTACTAGACATTATTAAGTTATCCAGAGATACTTTGTCAGGCTTAACAAAAGTTTTATTGAAAAAGTTGTTCAAAAAAAAAATAATCTATAAAAATTATTTATTGCTCTGTTATAAATTTAATTTTTAAGTCAAATAAAAGGCTCATAATTTATATTTGCTTTGTGTTACATATTTTTATAGATTTTAATGAATTTTTGGTTTCGTTTTTTTTGCAGGTATGTCTTTATACGATTTTTAAGAGTAAGTCATTATTATTTATTTAAAATTAAAAAAGATGAAAGATAAATAAAAGATAGATAAAAGTGTCACGTTTAGCTTTCGCGAAATATATAACGGCATGAGTGCCGTTGTTCAGTGGCTACTAAGTTTAAGTACTTTTCATGTTTCGCGTCTCAGAAAATATCAGAAAGGCTTTTAAGGGCCGAACCTCTTGCAGAAATCTGACAAACATCCAGGAGCATTATTGTCTTAAGAAAGATTTTCAAAAACCACCAGCCTTTGGTTTTTGGGCAAATTTGTCTTGCTTTGTTCACCTCTTTCCTATCCTTTCTTCCCTCTTCCCATCCAAGTGTCACAAAGTTACAGTTTCACTTGTCGTATATAAATAAAACAAATAAACAACTATCAGAGTTGCTTGCAAGTCTATGAACCAAATGGTTTTAAATATTAAGCCCAAAAACAGTTTGTTAGCTAATTGAGCATTTGTGCTGCACACGAGTGTATCACACTGTCACCTAGCCGATACCCCAAATGCCAAATGATCGCGCGCCGCACGTGCTAAAGTTTAATTTATGAACATAACTTGCGTCAGTCGCATACTTTTTTCTGTCGTATCTATTCATAGTCGAATTGTGCTTTAGGGTAGACAAAATACGCCTGACGCGATTCCGGTTGACGACAGCAAGCTCCCAAATGATCGGAAAAATAGAAAAAAAAAAACTAATTGTTTGCCACGTCCAATTCGTGATACATTGGCTGAAACGCAATCTATTTAATGATAGTTGGAGGCAGATGACATCCTGAGATTTGTATAAAAATTAAGTGCATTCACCTCGATAATTACGAAACCAGTCAAACGTGACAAGCATATATTGAATAAATGCACCTAGCTGTGCTGTCAACGTTCTGTCAGTAGTTAATTCTAGGAATTTTTAAAAATTTGACATTTTAAACATTTGTGCACGGTACACCTATAGCTTTACGTCATATCCGCAGAGTAGAGGGTTTCTGTGAAGCTTTTTCATGACAAACTTGATGTCATTTTCTGGGACTCGAACCTGAAACCCCATGCACAGTGGTTCAAGATGGCGGTGAACTTGACTTATACACTGCAAACTGGACAAACGTTTTGCAATCTCACACTATAAACAGAGTTCCAGATCAGTAGTTGCGAACTACTTTAGAAATAGAACTGTGCTACAATACTGACGAGGGAACGAGGCAGTGCAGCGTCATAGGCGTTGTTCCCCAAGGTTGAGCTCTGCGACCGCCACTGTTGACGATGATGACGCTCTCAAACTTTAAAGTTGGAACACGATTGCAAAGAAGTTACCGTGATCGTTCAAGGATGGCCAATACGCATAAGACTATAACTGGTATAAGAAAAGACGGAAGTACATAGTTCTCATAAGTAACAGACAAAGCCAGAGTTGAGGTACCTTGCCGGCACTACAAATTCAGCGCAAACAGTATGCATCTGCGAAGGTAGCAAGAACAATTGCTGTCCTGGTAAATATCATACAAAATAGGAGAGGATCTAAGCAAAAGAAGAGTCCGTTTATAGCAAAAGTTAGAGTATCAATGAAGAATTGCCACTACGACTTACTCGTACAGTAAAAATGAAGAAAGAAGTAGTCTGTAGTCCATACAAACTCCTACGATAAGGGATCCGTAATGGCAGGAATGGTACCACTAGACATTAGTGCTAAAGAGGTCCAGTGAAAGTAACGTGCCACCAGGGCAATGGTTCTAAAAGGGACTAGTCGAACGAATACAGAAGTGCCACTAAGTACAAGCCTAAGGTGGCAAGAGAGATGGGTCCACTCTGACAAAGGCATATGGAGATAAAGATATGCCCCTAGATCCATATGTATAATACAAGGGAAGCCGAATCACTAAAGTTTGAAAATGAATACAAACCTTATTGCCCACTCTGCACAAAAACAGTCGAGGATTGAGAACACGTGTTGTTTCATTGTCGTTGATATTTTGAGCAACGTATCCTGCTTGTGAACAGACTGGGTACAACCAGTGACGAACAGATTTAATTTCTTCTTCGTCCCTGAAAGTTCTGAAATAGTCGTTATGCAGCATACCGAGTCGCTCTACGTGGACACCAATGATGGGTAATTGTGCCAGAAACGACCTGTCGTCCGTTATAAGGAATAATTTTTACCATAGAGGTTGAGCTCTTTTGTTGAAGGCCGGCCATATCGCTCTGGTTACGCATGTAACCCAGCATCTGTTTGCTCGCCTGGTGACTTCATCTTCTATTTCATTTAGCAGAAAACTGATTAGGGCAACTACAAAAGGGAGGGCCAGAGGTAAGGCAGTAAGCTGATAACCAGCAGAGTTAACTTGTTTAAGAGTGATTGAAATAACTATTGTAGACGCACTTCTAAACGAAAACAAAGTCGCCAAATACCTACTTCCTCAAAAGATGTCGCTTCAATTAATACAATATCTCTAGGACCATGTGTACACAAACTTCTTGATTGAATAGCCATAAAGTGTAACTCGAACTTCATACATACATATGTAGTTTAGGTACTAAGTACCTTGCCCACTAGCTCAAAGTTCAACCTTCCTCTTCACTCGGTCCCAAACATCCAACTTCCAATATGCTTTCCAAATAAACACTCAAAATAATCTATGATAAACACTCATGACTTATAATTTATTTACAAACATCAAAAACAAATTGCTCGCTTTTCTATTTATATATGACTCAAGCATTGACAGTTAAAAAAAAACCAAAAAAGTAAACGCAACAAGTGTAAGAATAAAATTTGAAAATATTTTCCCCCACTCATGTAAGTATGCAATAAAAAATGAAATTAATTCAAAATTCAAAAAAGAGCTTTTCTTCGAATCGCATGAAATATTATTACTCTCAAGAGATATTTTATGGAAAGCTGACATTTACAAAAGCACTCACACCGTTATCTGTCAGTTGTATTCGGCATCTGCTGAACAACCCGTTTGCCTGATATGGCATGCACTGTTAAGTGTTAAACATGGCGTAGCAGTGTTTTGTCTAAACAACAAACTGTTGCTATATCAATTTGATAGACAGCACGAGATAAACATGTGCTTGCGCTTAGTTTGAAAGCTCTGAACAATGAAATTCGTATCGTGGTCTTATTCGAATCAAAGTACAGTCAGGGCTGATAATATAATGCTTTGTAAATATTTTCCATGGTTTTTGTGTATTAGCTAGGGGAAAATTATTTGCTGATATGTTTGTAAGAAATCAATCAAAGTTTAAGCTTGATAAAGTTTTAATAAAAATTCGTCAGTATCTACATTATTTTTGTAACTCAGCACGTGGTTATTAAAAGTATATACATAATGTACATACATACATATGTAGGTCAGATTTTAATAGGTGCTGATGACATGAGGTGATTTTGATTGAAATACTCCACTTGCCATAACTCCTCCATGATGTCGTATGCTATGTCTATGATTTTTGTATTTGATGGCATTGGCAGTCTAGGTTATTTAAATGATCCTTAGGATACAATTGTTGGTACCTCTTAAGCGACTAGTGGAATATGACAACAATCAGTGTTTTTTGCATTGTACCCTTCACTCACTGACATCTTACTGCAATGGCAGGGGCAATGTTGTCTACCATGGGCCTTCGGAACCCAAACTAGCGTCCTTCCTTGGCTACTGCTGACATTACGTACTGAAAAGGTAAAGAGGCTGATATTATGCGGGACTTCGGGACTTATTTGCTTTAGGAATATCCCTTCATTTTAACATCTGCGTTTGACGTCTATAGAGACATCAGTTCTTGTGTTTTTAGAACCTCATTCGGGATTTCATCCGAGTCTGGTGTTTTGCATTTCCTCGATATTTTCGCTCGCTAGATGCAGTTCATCTCTTGTCCACTCGTTGAACATGGTAATTTTGGGATGTAATTAAAGGTATTCACATCTAAAACGACTGTAACATGAGTCATTGATCATGAACACCGACAAGGTACTCAATTTTATTTGCACAATTCTATCCATAGTCGACACGATGCATCACTTGGCACGAAAATCAATTTCATTAATTAAATGTTTAAAACAATTTTCTTAAAACACGATATTTATAAAGAAAAAATCTCTAAAGTACGTCATATGGGTTATTACTACAACATGCTCGTGTAATCGTTCATAGAAATTGAATCTTGTGAGTTGTGTATCACTTCAACAAAATGTGTTCGGATTAGAAAAGAATTTCTCAAAGTCACAACAAGTCAAAAAAAATATCACAAGTAGGTTAAGATATGTAGATGGATGCCATGTGAGGAATACTCTAGGACCCTTGTGTCTTTTTTTAAGCAGCTGTAAGATGCAGCCCTTGGACTAAAACTTAGGAAGTTGGTCAGCTCAGCTCACTATGGCTTAAGTCTTTGAGCTCCGAAAAAAAGTAGCTCCCAAGAGTGGTCACTCACAGACCATACAGATTAAATTCTTCCCTCATCCTTTTGTGGTGTTACAAAGTGGCGTTGTCAATACTAATTAGAGGTCGCCCTAATCTTTACAAATGAAACCAGCTGAACCCATCGTTTGTTCAGTTGTTGGTATCATCTCTATGTTTTGAAAGAACTAATTAGGATTGCTTTAAAGGCTAGAGCTTGCGAGTCTGCGACTTTAAACTTTATGTATCTACTTGTAGTTGCTAGGCTACCGAATTCCAGAACTTTCAGAAGGTACATGCTTTGTATTGGCATATTCAATATTGGAAGAAAAACTTTTCACTTCTGGTATATAATAAATAAGGTGGTGGTTCGACCCACATTCCTCCGGTGGATGGCACTGGAAAAAGTCAGCGATGTCTCTCTCATAAATACCATTCAAAGGTCAGCTTTCCGCACAACGCCATCGGCATGTCCTTCCTGTGGATATTTATGGAAAAGCAATGCTACGGAGCACACTACATAGAATTCTAACTGACAATCAATAGCAACAAATAGACACAAATAACTAAGCAATTAACGAAACTTGACGAAACAATCGCATTATGGCCATGCACCACTTTTACTGCGTTTATATGACTGGATCGAGAGACCAAATTGAAAAAGAATTGAGTGCTAATCCACGTTTTCGCTGTAATCGGATTGAGGGATCGAGTGAGAATTGAATCGAAAGAGGATTGAGTTTGGTATGCATGCGTCTAAATATTGTTACCCCTCATTTTTACTTTTTAGTTTACTCCGCCCAATAAATATGTCGACACCGCAAACAAAAAGCACGAAAGGAGAATAAATATCTTAACTTTTTAACCTTTTGTTCTCTATCTGTCAAACTCAATCTTTTGATCCGCGTTTATATGGGCAAACTCAACTCGATCGTAGAAAATTTTGTGATCGGATCGAGTCAATCCTGTTCCAATCCAATCTACGTGCACATACATAGGTATATGGCCACTCAACCCGAATTGAATCCGGTTTCAGTACGCCATATAAACGTGGTATATTTCTAAGTTCATTATAGTTGGATCTTAAGCCACGAGTCACAGTGGGGTAGAATACTTTCAAAGTTGGCCTTTAATCAACCAATTAAGCTAGCAGCCTGAAATTTCGCCTTATTACTGTTGAGCAGTAGAAGTGTAAATATTGTTAAGATCCGCTGACATGCCCAAAATAATGAAAACAAAATCCAAATAAAAATTAAATTTGAACGCAAATACCTGTGCACAAGTTGTTTATAGATAAATTTGCAAAGAGTATTTCTATGAAATTCAAGAAGTTCTACGCAGGTCTATTTTTAAATATTTAAACAACTGCCGTATTGTTTAAATTTAGCAATGTTTACTGTTTACCTAAGAAAATTATAAAATTTCACAAAACATATAAAAGGCAGTTAAGTTTGGCAGCAGTAGCGAGTAATTGTCTAGCTATTTTGAGAAGAATTCAAACGGACAGGGTTTCTAAAAAAACAGACATGAAATTTTATTTGTGCTTGGCGTTGGTAGGTTTTTTCGCTGGCTTATGGAGTACAACCACTGCTGCTACCACTGTTGTTCCTTATAACTCTGATGTCAATGGTGATTGTCTTGACGATACAACTGGAGCACTGTTATCTGTTTGTCTACCTGCTCCTAGAACCAGAATTTTCAAAATTACAAATATACGGGTTGTTAAGTGAAAGACGTGATGTATAGTTTGTGAAATTTTTGTAATAAATTTTGGAAATTTCTTAAATGTTTTCGCATTAATTTGAGATATGAATGTTGGTGGTGAATGTGTTTCGGAGCACGAATCTTTTTCCGAGCGCTGGACATGTCCAAAGTGGAGAGCCTTTTTGAGGAGTTTGCTCAGACGCTCCCCAGAGGTGGATTCACGAGAACAATGGTTGATATATTCGGGGACTTGCAGCCTGAATCACATATACATACGTACAGTAGTCCAATACCTTAATCTCTGACTCAAGGTACCTATTTGCACTATCAGCTTGCGGTGGACACATCTACTATTTTGCTTCACATTCGCTGGTAGGCCCTACGAACTGAAATTAACTATATCCCATAATTTTTTATTTAGTTCATCTAAGATCTAGTTCAACAAATAGTGGAAGTTATTTCAGTTGAAACTTGGTTCACTAATGTACAAAGTCCTACATGCTTTGGATTTGATTCCTTCGCAGTTTGGGACATAGTTAATTCTAGGATTGGATTTCAGTTTCTAAGAATCATAGGAACTAAGCCCAAAATTACAACATTAAGAGTAAGTTCCATTAGGAGCTATATCGTAGGCCTAAAAGCTGATATTGTAGATACTCGAAGGCCATCACCATGATATGATTCGCGTTTACATGCTCCAACTCACCAACGGATGAATTATTAACTCAAGTTCATCCGTTGATTGTCGCTAATTATTTTACCAGTTGTTTGACGATTGAATAAGAAATAAACGCTGAAAAACATTTAACACTCCCATTTGACGTTCCAGAGATACATCGGTGTGAAGTTGGTTTCACTTGAAGTACTCTGCAGTTTGGCCTGAAAATATGCAATCATTTTTGTTAAACAAATACTACGTAAATTCACTGTCAGATAGTTGTTTGAGTACCCCAAAACTGCTTAGCTGTTCAGATGAAAAGTGGCAAGTCCTCACTTCCAGCGAAGCGAGCCTCCAACTTAAGACTCTTAGCGTGGCACCTATCAAAAATCTTAAATTGCATACTTTCAGGCTAAACTTTAATAGCACCAACCTATACTTTATTTGAAGGCTTATTGGACTTGATTCTTAGACAGTCCCGTCCTGTTGAAAAGACTACATCAAGCCACAGATGTGAGTCTCTTGCTTATTTTTCGAATCCTTTAATTCCACATTGCTTCAACTGACTTAAGTAAGATTATCACCTTACTGTCTATCATTTATTTTTGCATTATTTACAGCTTAAGCTTCCAACAACTGTACAAATATTTTCAACACGCAAACAATCTGAAAGAAAATAAAAATAACAACGAACACAATATTAAATAACTGATTGTTTCTTATCGTGCAAACCGATTGCATAAAAATAGCGCGAATTGATTAATTAAAAACACCGCAGAGGTTTTTGCTTTTCTGTTTTTTTTTAAGCTTTTATCGCGCGTCAAAAGCCTTGAAGAAAACAACAGCAAACACTTGTGTGTTCCCAGAGCGGCGCATTAAGTCAGCTGTGTTTGAATAAAGTTTCTAACGATATGACAAAATAAATAGGTGACATGTTCCAGATTATTGACATTAAGAGGGCCCCATCTAGCGTCAACCTCCGTCATCTGTGTCAATTATGCGCTCTCGAAGTATCCGCCCAACGCCCGCGTTAATCTATGCATCCAAGAGCAGTATATTAACTTTTAATGACTATGTTTAGAGCGCGCGCGACGTATGGGAACTCCCAGCATCTCACACTCACAGACAGGATCCTGTGATTAATAACATTAATTACATTTGTTTACTCGAAAAGCTTAAGACAAGAATTTTTTTTTCTATTTTCAATCGAGTGATTAAAAAATGAAAAAAAAAAAAACTTGTAATAATGGGCGTTTGAAGGTCGCTGCAAAGTATAGCAGCAGCATTCTAGTTCATATAAAATGTTATTGGGACCTTGGGGCGCACGTAGTATGCCGTTGGACGACGGAGCCAAGTGTTCGCGAATAGATGGAGACTAATATTGGTCTTGGGGAGTGTGGCTGTTTGCAGCCAAAAAGAGAAAGGACTTTGGCGCAAAGGTATTCCAGAAGACTAGAGAGCTATACCAAGGGCACACACCTAAATTTGTTTAATTTTTATGTTTTACTACTCGTACTCGAATTAGCAAGCATATTTTCTTATGAAATCTATCTACTCGTGTACTTATGTATATTTGTGTCTATTGCATGCGATGGGTGATAAAGACTGCATTTATGGGCAATTTAATCTTTTAAAATTAGAATTACGTGCTGACGTAGGAATTATTTTTTTTTTGCCCTAATGTCACATTTTGTTTCAGGATAATTATTTTTCAGTGCAAACAACAAAGCATTCAAAGTTTAGATTAGGGTGACCTGATAAAAACGATGGGGAAAAAAATTCAGTAAAACGACAATGAATTGAAGTATTAAGTTGATTCTGGATTTATTTTGAAGCTACATTTATGCCATTGTAATTCAGAAAGCACATTATTCAAATGGCTTTGTTAACAGTGCTTCAAGCAATCGATCCAATTGTTGATGATTCGGTCCAATATGTATCGAATGTTGGCCTAGAGCTCGTTGAATAGATTGGCTTGTTGGTGTGAAGAAAAGAAGTTGAAGTACTTGATGTAGTCTTCGAGAAAATATGTGGTGTCAAATCGCATCATTGCGGAGGAATATTGAAGAACGTTCCCAAATTTCTTCGTCACAACTTTGGGTGATGCGTCGCGTCGCTTTTATGTAGAGCCGTCTTGTTGCATCCAGAGCTCGGATATGTTGATGTCGTTGAACTTTGGCTACAGTAAGTATCGGGCTCCTTCCTTTTATCGAAAAAAAGGTCCGATGGTGCTACTGTCTATCTTTGTGAATGCATTGATGATTGGTCCAACACTTGTGTATCGTATTCGCTCCTGTAATGATAATTTTGCTCGTTGACGTAGCCGCTGAGCCCAAAAATGACCCCCTTCTGAGAAAATGATTTTTTACTTAAAATCTGGATCTCCAGCCACTTAGCGAACTCACCGCTTTGTCTTTGGTCGCCTGCCTTCAATTTTTTCTTCAGCACAATCTTAAACTCAAATCCAAACTCAAAATAATCCGGGTTGACTCTGGCTAAACCCAATTCAGTTGATTGGAGCCGAACCGAAATTTCTTCTTCGATATCGGGTGCTTAAATGGCAAACATTACTTAATATTACGCCACCAGATGTCATTGGTAACTTTGACAGCTACTGAACGATAGCAATCGAAAGAAGTATAATTGCTATCTGGTCACCCTATGTATCTTCTGTTGACGTAGTGTTAATAACTTTACCTGGTTGATTGCAGATGAGTCCTATTTGAGTATGCTCATTGACAGTAAATGTGAAGCAGCGGTATTTTTTCAGGTTTGAGTTTGCACTATGCTATTGTATATGAACTTACAAAACCCTTCCATTACTCTGACCCCCTTCCATTACTTCTTCGTCATCTCAAGTCGTTTGAAACCCGCTTAATGTTTCCCTTCCCTGGAGTATTGGTTGTTCATTTGCTCCATTTGTTCAGGCTAATATATGTAGGTGCATTGGACTATATCGCATGGGATCAAAGTAATTGTCTGACAAATATTCAGGAGTAATCCTGTCATCTCAAGACCCTTTGACATCAGAATTGGCCTGATACTGTAGGTCGCTTCTATGCGTGCAGGAATGAATACTGTGTAGATTCCTATATCTCAAGCCTACTACAGGACTACTAATTTAGAACTTTTTGAATTGCACAGGGCTGTGATAAGACTTCAATTAAATAGAATAAACAATTAGAAACCAATTAGTCAACGATCCTAACACATTCAACTTGAGATCTCCAGACACAATGTTTTTATCTAAAAGATCCAGAGACTTCTGAGCGATTTCTTTGTTATGTGAAGTTAAATCGATATTTTTTTTTTCTGAGAAAAGTGTCAAGAGCACACGTACAAAGAAAGCTTTTAGGTTTCTGAATATGATTGAGCCCTTATCTGGGTAATGGTTTTCCTTAATGGAGGTTGTACATCGGGGTAATTGCTTGACTGTGAGGGGGAAAGGTACTGATTTAATGAAGAAGCAATCTGGTTACAAAGTAAACATATAGTATGCCCATAGATGATGTCAGTGAAGTTATTTATAACTCAAAACTGATAAAATGCAAGGCCACCAGCGCTTTGGAGGTTCTCTATCAACTTGAAGAGTATTCGTGCATTATTTGATGATTTGTATGCAAAGTTGACAATGAAAAGTCGCACAAATTTGTAGCTTCCGTCGGGGTTGAATTTTAAGACACCAAGTGTATCATTGGTTCATAATACTGAGTTTCAGTCAATCTTTTGAGTGCACAAAACTGTCAGTGTTAAAATAACATAAAATTAGAAGAGGGAACGTAGGTATAATGGTCATAGAACATGTCTCCTTCCGTATTTAAAAATTAAAACCAAAAAAATACTGTGAATTATAATACAATCGAATGCAATTGCATAAGAAATCAGCACCAATATTTCGGACACCAACCATGTTTTTTCCATTTCTTCCATTTCTCTTCCAATTTCCCACCCCATGTGCCCAAGGTCGTAAAACATTTCCATTGAATTGGCTGTGAACTATTTGATATCGATATTTACAATTCTTTATTCCTCGTTTCCAAGAACTGTTGTACTAAATTTCCTGCGCTTACAACCAACTATGTGCATTTGAAAAATTCATTAAAAAAAAACTACCCCTAACTTATGGAAAAAGTTATGGAAAAATTCACAAACAGTAATTAACTTTAGGACATAGCTTTATGGCAACGTTTTATAGTGTCTCTACAGGGAAAATAGTTTAGCAATAAGTTGGGTGAGCTGGAGGAATGCCAGCAGTAGCCCCATATTCGAGGGCTCAGCTGCTGCGCTGTGCGTTTTAAAATTATTAAACTTCTGGAATGGACTTCGAAGGGGTGGATGGCTGAACGATTTGATGAGTCATCATACATTTGTGCATGTACTTGATGGAAGTAGGTAAATACGTAATAAAATGTTAACAGGAAATCTATACTTATTTATGTATGTATGTCTCCACCTAAAGCACACACGTTCATATTTTAAAGGCTTCATTTGGTCTGAGGTGTAAAGAGTTGTATTTTGTTGTTTGTAAAAGTTTTTGCTTTTGAATATCGAGACCGCTGAGACCTACATACATATGTAGGTCCTTCGGGCAAGCCTTAATGTTGTCTCTACTACACAAAGTTTTGACAAGGGCTACCAGTTTTAACCCATGTCCGAATAGTCAGAAGGGAAAGCTGTACTCTTGGAGGTTTGACAGACGTCCGCAAAAGTGGGAAAACATATTTAGGTATTCTGTTGAAATTAAACCGCGAATCTTTTCCATGGTAGCCCAACATACCTACATTCACAATGTTCCAAAAAGGATGCGTGTCTGTTAGGAATTTTGTCATAATTGTTGTCCATTAAACAGCTTATGCATAATGACATTGTACACTGAGACTTGCTTATGAATAACATTGTCATAGCTTCACAAGAAAGTATTATAGCATTCTCTAGTGGCTTACAAAAGTACTCATTCGTTACAATTTATCCCTCATTGGCATGTATTCATTCGTACTAGTTGCAGATACGTTTTTGCTTAGGGTGAGAACAGCACTGACAGTTGCCAGTCTACTCATTACACTCCGCTATATTAGAGAACTATGTAAGCGATTGCTTTTGAATTCAGTTGGTAGAAAGAGACAGTATTGCAGTTGCATCGTGTTTTTTAGGTGCTACTCGCGAGTATTATTCAAGTACTTATGGCAAAATAACGAATGAGTACGACTAATCAAATGTATTCATGTTTTTTACCGCAATCAATAACGAGTGAGTGAGTAGGATTCTTGTACTCTTATCCTTTTTTCGACGACTTGACAGCATAATAGTACTCGAATGAAACACGTGAGCTGTCATCTTGAAATTCGACAGTGAATGCTCGAATACGAGAGCAGTAATGCCAAATCATCACATTTTGGTGACGAGTTACTCGTTATTGTTTGTTGTAACTCGAGGACTGATCGTTGGAAGGCAACGGGGAGCAGGGGAGGGGGGCCAAATGAGTAAAAATCCCACATTGTTACTGAGTGCGCTCTCACTCGTCATTTGGAGATTATCATCTTTTAGCGAAAAAAAAACAACTTCACACCCTGTCAGCTCGAATGTTACACTTACTCATAGGAAGTAAGCTCAAGTCTTCCCGGCTATCTGATTATAAATTTTGTGTACCTAAATTTCATTTCGCTCTCAATGCAATTTTTTAAGTACATACTTACACTCTGCTCTCAGTCAATATGGTTTTTCCAATGGCAAAGATCACGAAATTAATGTACGACCAGATGAAGCGACGCAGTACGTGGCTGTATAAAATTCTAAGACCTCTCGACCTTGTCTTTGTCTAAAAAATTTTTTACAAAAAAAACGACAAACATTCTTGTTTTGGACAGTTTATAACTTTTTATTTGGTTAAGAAGTTACACTGTGTAGACTTTGACTGACGCTTGGCTTTCTTTGTAGACTTTGACTTGTGGCGTTTAGTTCTAAAGCCATTCGCTTCGACTGCTGGTGACATTGATCCACTCAATCGGGACTCGTTTCTATAGAAAAGCCTCTCTAAGATTGCGTTTTTATTCACGAAAGAGGGCCTATGGTTGGTCAAAGTTTGACAATCTGGCGTAAATAATGGTGGTGACTCGTCTGCCAATCGACGCTTTTGTCCTCTTTTAGGGATGTGTACTGTAGTCCTGCTAGCACAGAACTGACAAAAGGGATTCTCTGAGTAATCAGTGGTTAAGGCACAATTGAAATGCAGAGGTCCATTACATCTCCAACAGAATACCTCTGGAGTTAGCCCTTTGTTGCACCTTAGGCACTTGGTTGCAAGCTCTTGAACAGGATCTTCAAATCGTTCAGGTTGAGGTGATGGGGGGAATTTTTTCATCATGTCCTTTGTCAGGTCGTTAACTTCGTCGAGTTTTTGCTGGAGTAAAGCTAGTTTTTCTTTGACTTCTCTTTCGGTTTGTACTTTGGCAGGTTCTTCTGAGGGCACTTCTATTGGCTGTGCCTGACCACCGCCGAACATGGCTTCGTGAGGAGTTCGTTGGATTGACGAGTTGTAACAGCGGTTCTTCATGCTTTGAATTATACGAAGTCCTGGCGCCCAATTTCGAGTCTGATTTTCAGACATCCATTCGACTAGGCTTTTAAGTATGTCTCGCCAGACTGAGGCATCCTGCTGGGGTTGCCCTTTCAGGAGTATTACTTTCCAGTTCTCTGAGAGGCTATGAAGGATCTGTTAAAGGAAAGGACAATATTATGTTGAGTGAGATAAAGATCGTGCTGATCGAACAAACCTTGTTGCAGTACCCGGGTTCACAGAGTAACATGCTAGGAACTCCAATTAAGCAGAATATGTCAAAGAGGACATCGGCCACTTCCTCGGGGGTTTTCGTCGTCATCGGCCGAAGGATGAGAAATTTACTCTGGCAATCCTGGTACGTCAGGATGAATTTGAACGCTCCATCTGGCTCTGATTCCATGTCGATTATTTCTATCTGAAAAGGGATTGAGTATGGCTAAGGTTAGGTGAGAATCAATCGTAAGTATATCTACCTGACAGCGGGACGTGCAAGGTGAGTCAACTGTCGTTGGCTTCACTCCCAGCAAACTCCTGGCTCTGCATTTCTTCTTTAAGGCACAATCCTGACAGAGACTCAGGTAGATTCCTATAACCTCCCGGGTGATGTTACAGTACTTCCTCTTCAGCTCCAACTCCATGCCCTTCTCCTTCTTATGACCAATCTTGAGGTGTGCATTATGCATGACGTCAAACATCTCACTGGCCATGCAAAAGTAAACCTTCTCCGAGCCTTGACCTCCTTTTTCGTTCTTCTGAATCAACTTTTCGCGGCCTCCGATGGTCATGACGTCAAACCTCTTCAGTCTGCGATAGTGTATTCCGGATAGTTCCAAGCCCCGGCGTCGCCGCTCATTGGCTTCCTTAGTCTCGGCCACTAATTCATTGTAACGGTCGTCTGTCATCAATAGAGTTCGCTCCTTTCTCACGCCTAATAACTGGTTTAATTGCTTCTCAAACTCGGCTTTCATTGTGTGTTTAGACGCGAGTCGATTGTTTTCTTCTTTTTTTTTTCAAATTTTTTTTGTTGACGAATGCGACGTGTTGCTCTCAATACTACAAACTGACGACTGAACTCTAGTTCTCTACTATACCCACTAAGCGGAGTGAGCAGCACAGAAAAAAAAAAGACACCCTTGCTGCCGCCCGCTAACGCCGTTGCCGCCACTACTAACAAAAGAGCAATTTCATTGTCAATTATTCATAAGTCAATGAGGGGCGGCCGCGGAGGGGGTTGAATTGATTAAAGACATACACATGGACAAGACGAAAGATGACCTTTTGAAGTTTGCTCGTTGCGCGCATGAAACACGTGATGGGTGTTGTACAGTGTGCATGTTGGAGAGTTAGCTTTACTCATTGCGCGTAATGGGTATCACAAAAAAAAAAAAAAAAACAACAACAAAAGTTTGTGAGAGTGTGTGATGGTAGTTAGGGGCTTTTGGGAGAACGAACACACAACGCACAATACAACACACAACAGCAACAGAGTTGGAGCATGTTTTAAGTTCTAAGATATCCGCCGCGAAAGCACACTCCAAGTTTTGCATCATCATTCCGAGTCAGTATTGCCATATGTCGGGTTTATTTGGTTTTTTTTTTATCGTCATGGTATTGACTTTGGTCTAACCTTTGTATGGCGAAATTATTGTTTTTTAGTGATATGAATGTTTTGATTGAGCGCTGATGGGTTTCAATTAAACAGTGACGGCGGTTTTTGTTTTTGTTTTTTGTTCAAACTTTGTGAGCGTTAAAGTGCTTAGTAATGATTAGGTTTGATGTGTAGGTGGTTATGCGGTTGTAATTCGAGGGAAAATATCGAATGTCTAGATGACAGGGTGTGAGTGACAAACTGTCATCCCCATTCACTATAATGACTCTCTATAAATAGAAGCAAAAATTTGAAATTTTGCTTGCAAGGCAACTAATTTAGAAAGAAAAATAAACAGGATAGACCGAGCGAAAAAAAAAGAACATGAAAAAGGCGTTCAAACAGCAAATAAACAAAAATTTGAGTCAGAATAGTTGAGTTCGATATAATTCGATTCTTCCTCATTCGTTTAGAATTTCACTCTTTTTACTCATGTTACACGAGCTGCTTACTTGTGCAGGTCAGTTGGGTAGGCTTAAATGTATGATTCGAACGCAATTACTTTCCTGGTGCAATGAGGAATACCCCACGACTGTCATAAAACCCAGTATATTTTACCCCACTAAAGAGTACACCTTATGACATTTTCAACTCCGAAAAAGAGTAGTAGCATCAAGGTACTCACAAATAAAATACTTATTACTTTCTGGAAGAAAGGAAGTAAGTTGAAACTTAATCTACGAGTAAGGATATGCGGACAATCAATCAGTGTTAAGACGCATGAAGCAAACGAACATAAATACATCCCTGGGTGTCCATAAACCCAATGAGTGCTCATATAGAAATAAAGTTACACTGCTCGGGTGAGAGGGTACTTACATACGTAGGGAGTAAGGACATTTTTGAAGTTCTCTGGTCGGAAACCATTTGCTACAATCGGCAGAGGAGGAGTGGTAGAACACCTGATTTATGATGGAATCAGAGAAGTTGGTCAAGCGTGGAAGTTTGTAGACAGGCTAAAATGGCTTTTAAAATACCGATCATCACCACTGATAGAAAAGTTCTAAGCCTGGAACGAAAAACACTGAAATTACACTCAGAAGTAGAAGGTTCTTCATGAGGATTATACTTGTGAACTATGCCTGGAGGAAATGGAAACAAGGCGCAGTACATACGAGTATGTATACTGTGTCAATCTCGGACATTAGCTAGCAGTAGAATGAAGGTCTTGGGGAGTCACTGGCTAAAAATCCCGAAGATGAACCAGATTTCGGTTGATACTAGGAATTAAAGTTAGAGAAGAACTGTGTAGATATCCAGAGAATCTCTCGGGCTATAATCAATTTTGGAATAGAGATGAAAAAGAACTCAACACTGTAGTCGGAATCTCGGAATAAAATGTATTATAGTGATGATGAATGTAAGAAAGCATGCGAGAGATTTTCCTTGCAGAAAAATATTAAATTGTTTGTATGTGGGACCAGTAAAGCTATACTCGATGGTATTTCGTATAGCAGCACTTGCTTGCTTGAAGAGTTTATGTGCGAGCAGCCTGAGAGGAGCTGGCGAAAGGGTTGCAAGAAGTTTGCACTTGCATCATTAACAATATCTTCAGCATTCGCAAGTACATAGAACGCATTCCTGTGCGCGTAGACTTACATTTTGGCCTCTCTGTATCCTCTTTCAAGCCATACTGCTCTCTATTGCACTCTCAAGGTGTACAAAGGGTGGTCTATATATATTTCTGTAAAGCTATTAGAACCACTCCAATAAATCCTTAACGTACCACATGATGCAAAGCGATGCCAGTTAGTGCAGCCATTCACATGAAATTATGTCACAAAGGCTCATTCTGCATCCTGGACTCTCATCTATCAAAAGATAATATTGTCGGGATCTTCCAATGATATCAATGTCATCCGTGTATCTCAGCAGTTTAATGGGTCTGTTAAAGACAGTGCCTTCCCTCCTTGTACGTGCCTTACGTACTATCTGCGCACCGAGAACTAGACATGTGACAGATCATCTTACAGCACCTGATCAATTTGGTTGCGTGTTCTACAATCAAACAAAAGCCAAGTTGCCTACTTTACTTATGAGTTGCCGAGCAACCTCTACTCCTTTGTCCTGGAGCTGCATTTACCGAGTGATCCACCAAAAATGCTTTCTTTATGGCATTAAATTCCCACCTGATATTATTCTTATCGTCTTTCATAAGAGAGATGTCACATATTTCAAAATTTCCCGTGATGCTTATTGCTAAACTCACACGATAAATCGGCTTTCCAACATGTGTGATCTATTGTATTTGAGGATAATGCTACAATTCTCACAACACTTTTTTTAAAAGGTAAGGCAGTTACCGTGACGGCAGAACTCTCATTAACGAAGTCGACTCTATGGGTTTCAAGTTACAGAATCAAATCTTGGACATCAAAATCTCTCTCATCGCCAAAATCTCTTTCATGAAACCCTGATATAGTTATGGAATTCCTTGCAGACCTGAGCTGTATGGCCAATAGAACTTTTCTACCATTCATTTTCCTTCCAAGGATCTTGTGTTACTGATCTGAATTAGTAGACAAATTGGGCATTCGCCTGTCATTAGTTCTAAGTAGGAGTAACTGTGTGAAAGGGATGTGATATTTTGCACGCATAAATATCGTGCACCTCAAGCATACATTTCCGTAATGCTATTGGTACCTCCCGTGACGATATACTCATAATTCTGTTATGCAGTCAAACCAAAGTCACTAAACTGTCAAATTGCCCTTTTTTTTGACAAACAGAATTCCATCCGCGGACTGGAAATATTGGAATTCACCTGGAAACTAGTGGGCCTATATGACAAGAGCTTGACAGATGTCCAGGTCTAGTTTGTTTAGAATTTTTGTCAACTAGTCACAAAGAACAAACTTGTTGAAGCAAATTGTAGTAGAATTGTAATTTCATTTCTATTTAATAAAACTAGTTCCGCCCACTCTATAACCAGATGAAATTGAGTTTAAATCAATGCTCATTAATATCCGGAAGTTTTGGACAAATTCTTCGACGGTTGCAGAAGTTCTGTTTAAATTAACAATTACTGCGCTTAAATTTGTATCCATCTGCCACATGAACTCTCATAGGTGAAGATAGTTTCCCTTAGCAACAAGATCACTTTGATAAAAACTCAAAAGAAGATATCAGAAATTCCCATTAGAACATACATATTTTTTCATTTTCAAAATGCCATCGTCGTCGTGCGAGTTTGCACTTCAAATTATAAAATTTGCGCGCATATCTATCGATTGTCAGTTAAATAACAGAACTCGGAATTGGAATTGGAATTGGAATCGGAATTGAATTCATTCATAAACTGTTATCACTTTGGAACGTGTGATGATATTGTTTTTACTTTTTTTTTGTTTTTAGAAAGTCATCCGCATCCGCCACATGCAGACCATATATCACATAATGTGTTTCAATTGAATATTAATTGTATCTTTTCGGTAAACGAAACTAACTCCAATGCCGACGCCGACGCACAAATTTGGTACGGTTGCGGCGGCGGCGGCAGCGTACACGTGAAATTTTTTTGATCAAAGGGTTTGATAAATCAAAGCAACAAATACTTTGAGTACAAAAATAGTAACTTTTACTAGGTCTCGCTACACGTTTGGTGTTAAAATTTTGCAGACGTCGTCGTCAATGAAAAGAAAATCTTTTTAACGCTGAGGTTTTTCGTAATTGCATTTGCATAGATACTCGTACGAGTAGTGTGTATGTAATTGATGAGTTGAGCGAGGTGTTTGTACTCGGTCGTGATTGTTTCTATTGTAAGCACATTGTGGACGGGTTAATGAGCGATAAGCTTGCCTCAGACTTGCTTGTTTAAACACTTAAGTGCTAAAGCCATTATATATTGTATATTGATAATGTAGCGTTTGCTTTGCGACGAGCAGCAGATAGTTCTTGACCTCGGTGGGGGCATTATTTGAATAGAAATTTGCTGATAGCGCGGGTGGTTTACGTGCACGAGTAAATATCGTATAGAAAACGTTCTATATGCTCATCGATAAGCTCGTCGTTTAATTGCCCGATGTGAGGGACATTTACAATGCAATATTCTGGGGCTAATCGATCGTGTAAATAAGGTATGTCGCTCTTACATTCATACGAGGGGCAGATCTTCAGGGTGACTGTTTGCAAAACTACTGATTGTCCGCAACATGCATTGGACTAGTAGCGCAATAGTCAAGCTCTTACTACTATCTCACAGGTTGATCAGTTTTTTTTGTTCTCCAAGTTCATTTTGAGTCCAACGACGTTTGCTTACTGGTCCGCAATGTCAATGTCAGTATTCACGTCCTGTATGAGAGACATATGTACATCATCAGGGTAGTCGAGGTCTTTGAGTTTGGTTAGTTTGAAGTGGCAGCCTCCGTCCAGACACAGTTGAGCTCAGGTCCACTTTGACCACCACTACAGAGGAGATGAGAAACAGAGACAGAACACTGGGGTGATCGAAAATTACCAAAATTGTACTAGAGACTATACTATGGGAAATTATATGGGCTGAGTTGACTAATTATGAGGTTGTCAGCAGAACCACCCCGAAGCAGCAGATGTTTGACAGATACACCTGTCAGACCACTAATGTCATCAAAGAAGTAAGATCCTATTTGACGTTTGGCGTATAGGCGTGTAATCACAGGTTCATTAATAGAGTTGTATTTATTTAGAATGGAGGAGTTGCAGTCAGACGGACCGCTGTTAACACTGCCATTTGTCTACTGACGATATCTAGAGGCAGTAGGTGAAGAATAGTATTTAGTGCTACGGATAGGGCAGTACTAAGAGCGCCACTGATGCATAAACAGGCAGCTCCTTGATCCTTTCCAAGGAGTGTGAGAGGTTGACAGCCTTTGATAGAGTTGTTCACTATACACGCTATTCTAGATATATGGTATACAGACGGACGTATAAAGCCAGAGAGTGACATGAAGTTTTAAGCCCCATCTTCTACCTATCGCCATTTTACAAGAATACAAGGCAGTATAGGCCTTCTTGACGGGCTCTAGAACACTGGCTCTCTAGTTGAGTTTCTTTTTCAAAAGAAAGGCAATACGTTTTATCAAGTTCGACTGTAAGAGTCCATCAAACTCGGCCTTTGTCCGTTGACAAAGTAGTATACAGAATGTAGGTGAAAGAATGGAGCCCTGTCGAAACCCACTTTGAAGCTTATAGTAATCAAAAAGGCTTCCTCAGTTATGGAACCCATCACTAACAAGATAGAGTATGTCCTGCTCAGTTGGTATTACCACGTTGAAAGGAAGAATCCTCATTCCTTTGGAAACCATTTACACTGTGGTTCATTTTAGCTGTTGTCTGCGATTTTTCTCATGAAGAAAACGAAGAAGTAAGGCAGGTCTAAAAACTCCTGCGTCACACATTAGAACAGCAGTATTTGGTTGGCCTCAGTGACAAGTGTTCCAAAATGGGGACATCTGCAGGTATTTCTGAACCTCATAGCCGAACCAGCAGGGATAGATAACAGTGGGATGCTTATGATCCACATATTCCTGATCATAACCTCACCAAACAAAGAAAGAATCACTGTATTGACCTTAGCTTTACTGGAGGATTGTGGTGTGAATTTAAGCATTTTCCTTCCTTGGCTGAGTTGGGTGCTTATTGCCAGCAAATACTCGACTTGAAGTCAAGTTGATCCCCATCCAATATAAGCAAGAACCGTCTAAGCTTCTGGTATTTCCTTAAGATTTTCTGCTGTCACATTCACCTGCTGCTTCTGCTAGCATCATACTCTTGTAATTGCTTTTGTCAACTGTTGTTCAGGCTTCGCTGAAATTCAACGTCAAAGCTGCTCCCACTCGTCAATTTTCCATCAGAAAGCCACGCTCCATTTCTTCCTGCGGTCGACCGACATCCTTTCGGTACAAGATCCAATTGAATGAATCTGGCGTTCTGAGTCTCTTTACTCTTTGGATCAAGGAGCGTGTTCAGTTCCCACTTTTATTGAGTGGTGAGCAAATGTCACGTTGAGTGCATTTCCATGGGTTCACTCTCTCCGACACATAGTTTTTGAGATATCTTCTGTCAGCCAGTAGTTCCATGAATTGTTTCAAGAATTTCAATACCAAATACCCCAAGACTGAATAAATTAGACGCTCTTAATTAATACGCAACTGGCAAACCAACGAAGAAGCATGCTCTAATAAAAAAAAGAAAAAGAAGCCCAATGCCGCTCATTGTTTGCAACTTGTCTAGCTGCACTGACTTAATCAAACAATCAGCCTGCATATTGCAATTAATTTATTGGTTATAGTAAAATAAATTAGAAAACATTGAAATTCATAATAAAATGCACCACCGTTCTCCGATGTGATTGTGTAACCGCCTAGCGTTATTAAAAAAAAAAAAAAAAATATTAAGCCCTACCAAAGCTGTTAGCTCATAGATACATACACTTGCAAGAAGCAAGACACAAGCAAAATTATAAATAATTTCATGAAATTATCCAGAACACCCAGTAACTCCCACTCCATAAAATATTACCTGATATTTTCTTAACAAAAATTTTGCGATAGGTCAACAGCAAAACGTAGTAATATTCATTTTCATTTTCATTTTCACTCCAAGTGTAGGTACGACTCACTGTACGAGTAAGCTTCTCGTTCAGGTTTTTCCTTTCTCTTTTTTCTCATTGTCTCTCATTCCGCCGCCGTGTGTCTGTATTCAATCATTTTTATTCTCCACGGCAAAATGATAATAATAAACTAAAAATATTTATTAAAAGGTGAAACTCTTATATTTCCACTTTTAATTTGTTGTTACTTTGCATTTAGTATTTTTTTTTTTGCTTTTTTACCAATCAAAAGTCGAGGTGTGTGTATGAGAGACTGAACGAAGAGCTAACGGTGTAGGGTAGGGGAAGGGTGCAAAGCAACCTAAACACCATGTTCTTTGGCTTGTAGGTGATGATATTCTTTGAACTGAACTCCAGTCGATAGTAGCTTACGACATGGATTACATAAAGATACACAAGAGAGGAGATGATTGCGCGATGGAGACGTGCAGAAACAGTTGGTATTTGAGGTTAGACACTTTGGTTAAGGAGATGTGCAAAGCGCAAGGTTACTTGTTGCTCGATGGAAAGTATTACGAATGGGTTAGGTTAGGTGGTGAAGTGATTACGATATCCAAAGGGATAAGGACTGGTTCACATTTGAGGAAGAGGACTGTTGAAGTTCCTCACTTGTTAATGGGCGAACAGACACATGGGAAGGAGTTGTGTGTAACATGTATGAATGTTCTCTGCTTCTTGAACTCTTACTCTCACGAACTGTCTTAGAGTAGCTCATCTAGTCCACATCTTAAGATTCTGAGCTTGATAGTTGGCTTTAGAGATGCGATTTCCTCACCTGATAATTGCTTATTCAGTCTTTTGTAGGGCAATGCCATCAAGTACGTGTTTAAAGATATCATTGGACTCATGGCAGAAGCATTGAAAAGGCTATCCTGATGGGCAGACTAAAAAGGCTTATCTACCAAAGCTAGATGGCTAGATGAAATAAATCTCTCAACTTAAGCGAAATATGTCGGTGTTTTTCTACATTCCAAGTTAAAGTGGAGAAGGTCTGAATGTTCTCTACACCAGCAAAAGGACTTTCAGAAGAAGATGGGGACTGCAACTGGATATCATTTTAGATGCATACATGGATATCGTGACTTAGAACGGTGGACAGCAATACCTATCTAAATAGCCACTAGCTCCCTCACTTCATCTCAGTGAACCACGCATGTTAGAAAGAAAGCTTCGAAAGTCTAGGAAAGTGAGTCTTGCGATGGTTTCTGGACTAGTTCCTAAAGAGACCGACCAGTGGTAGATTTAATACCTACCCATTGCGTCCTTTGGAAAAACCTTGCCTCTTAGAAGTTGATTCCAAGTCAAGCTAGTCTATGCTCTTAACGAAGCGTGTTTTACAGTGGAACCTGTGTTAAATATCCTAGTCTATTCGCCGGGTAGAGGTGGAGCACTGACTGATTGCCATTGCACCGCTGTGGCATTTGTCCAGTTGCTAAACTTGTCATGATAGTTGTCTTTTTTTTTTTTGTTCATTGACAAGAGGTACATAGATATCTGGCCCTTGATTCGTTCTTTGACTTGGAAGTACATAGTTGCATAATCTTTTATAGTCGGTCCACAGGCGAAGACTGTTTTGCATCTGATTACCTCGTTGTGACTCTAGAGAGATGGACTTTGCTTTCTGGAGCATTTACTCTATGTTCCTCTCTAAGAGCAAGGACTTTGGCTTGGAAGATAATACAGTCAGCATGAAATTTGTATGAGGGTCGGACTCAGTGTCCATTTTGGACCTCGCTCTGTAGACTTGAAAGTTCTGTGCACTTGTACATATTCAAAAGGCTTTACTGGACATTCAAACTAAAGGAAATATACTCAAGAAGTACTCAGTTTAGGTGCAGCATTCAGGCAGATGTAAATCCTTCTCTAAACAACACACTAGCTCCATGTATGGGATCCCCATTTCCATAATTCCAGTAAAAATACTTAGAGAAACGACCTTCACAATGCACTTTCTACATGTGCTTAACGGTCACTTCAAACAAACTCACTCACAAATTCTTTCGAATAATTAAGTGGAAGTTCAACGTTCTATCAAGACTTTTAAATGTCCAAGGTCTCGCTCATCGAATTCTATTTTGAAGCGCCAAACTAAAAAAAGAATGATTGCAACATTTTCGAATAATAATTTCATAATAATTGCACAAAAAAAAAACAAAATACAGAAAAATATTTTGACTAATTCGCTCTTGGCAATTTGAGGCAGCATTATTCTGTTTCGGTTTCTGTTTTTTTGCTTTAAGGCGCCTAATAAGTACAATTTATTAATACTGTAGTGGTTCCAATCCAACACTCTGTCAAAAGTGATTATCTGCACTGGCGACACTCAAGAAATTATATGTGTGCGATCGACAATGTTCTATTGAACTCGTCGACTGCGTGTCGCTCTCTGTGGCTTGTGCTTTTGCCAAATTAGCATATTTTATTATTAAAAAAAAATTCTTAAATGTATTTTTCAGCTGCACATAAAATGGAATCAATCAAAAGTGTTTCATTGACCAATACAAAAAATTTTGATATGAAAAAAAAAAAACAAAAAGACAGCAGATAGGTGAAGTGTGCAAAGGCCAAATTTCAGATCGCACTGCGATTCCACATAAATGCTGTTTCTTTGTTTTTTTTTTTTTTTTCATAAGATATTTTCTTGTCCAAAATTAAACATGATGTCAAAATACATTGCAAAAAAAGAATAAGCAAAACATAAATCATTGTATTGGTAGCGGATGGCGATTGTAAAAACCGCAGACACCATCGTGATGAAGCTGAAAATTTAATGAAATCTTAGAGGAATTTTAGGACTAGCTCATCGTACATCGGTCTCCTGAGAGGCTCATAATTTTAGACTATTTTTGAATGAAATACTTTTCTTTTGATAGAGAAAGAGTCAAAATGTGCCATCTTCCCTAGAGGGATAATTAAAGATAAGCTAACAGCTAATGTGGCAGTCATTCATTAAATTAAACTACTGCACAGTAGTCCTTTATGTCATAGACGAATCTTTTCCCTCCGATGCTGCCTTTTGCGATGCCAACTACTGATCCTTATGGCATCAACAGTAGATCGCTTTTTTCTGAAACCAAATTGGTGCTCTGAGAGGGTTCCTTTCTCGCCTTGTTCTGGTCTCCTTTATAGCTCTTTTGAGTGAAGTCTTTCCTGCTTAAGACTGTGCAGGCATTATTGGAAGTCTGGTCTCCTGGCTTTGCGCCGGGCTGGTAAACATCTTTCCAGAAGTATTTTTTCTCCTTCTTTTACCAGAAACACGATGGTGTCTTTCTGCTATTTGCTCTTCAAGGTATGGATGCATCGTACACGGTGATGATGCTTACATACATAGTGCTAGTGAGGTGTTGTGCGAGAGTATCATCAGCTGTTCCACTTAGGCATCAACATCTCTTCCTGTTTCCTTATGAAAAGTTCCGTCGTAAGAGACTCAGACCCAGTTCTGGAGCATTCCATAAAAACATGACTGCATTCCCTTTCCGGCTCTGATTCTGGCCGAAACTAGTCTCTAGCACTAGGAAAGTCTTCATAATTTGAAGTCAATCACCTTATGCCTTTGGCCGAAAGCCACTATTGATACTAACTAGGCCAAATGACTATAAGAGCCTATTGCACTTGCCACTGCCCCAGGCTGACGCATCAACGAAGGTTTTCCAAACTCCCATCGTTTTGTAGCTTACAGAGTTGGCAACCAAATTGTGGTCACGAAATTGTCCAAGCTTAGCAACCGAGCGAATCAGACAAACCCTCCTTCTTTCATATCGATAATCTACTAGTGCCGAAACTGCACAAATGCTCCAAAGCAAAGTACGTGTTTTGAACATCTATGGCTTGTACCCATCAGAGTGAGTCTCCTACTCAAGAGACTAGTAGATTGATGTAAATTACCGGAGAACCTCGGTAGAATCTTTCTTCAGACATTTATACTCTAGAACATGATCGTCCAACCAGTTTGTAACAAAAAAGCATAATCGTGGGGCGGCTAAGTCCTGCGGAAAAGGTGGAAAGTCTTGTTAACGAGCGAAACGAGCTAACCTTACTAAACTTGAAATATTGTACATCAGACTAGCTGTGAAACAGGCTCCTGGAGCTTAAGCCTATTTTCACTTATAAAATTGTGGACTTTTGGGATGGAGGTCTGAATTGGTTTATGGACTTACATGTATGTCCCTGCGCACTCTCTAGAAGGCCGCTAGCAGTGAGCTTAGTTTGAGATAGGGATGTACACATGTGGTTCCAAATATATTTCTAAGGTCTTTACATTGATTCATGATAGAGTGATATATGTATGTAGCTGAAGTCTTTGAAATTTGTTCTTTTCCCGTCTTTAGGTAAATATTTGCGGTTAGGGCTTTTCCGATTTCTTGCTGTTTTGTAACGCCTTAAGGACGATATCGGGTAGAAGATTTCAACTGCGTTTTGTACTTTAAGTTCGTCTTATGATGTCACTGCTGCTGGTGTTAGCTCTCCTGTTTTTCAGTGACACCTTTCGGTGAACTACTGTGCTATAAAAGAGAGATCTAGTCCCACCTAATTTGTCACATGACTTGTGTCCTCCCAAGATATAAGTAATAAACATAATCCAAAGACTAATTTAAAAAAAAACACCATACGGATATTGAATTTTCATCATCATCTTTGCATATCTCCCAGATGCCGAAGAACGTCAGAACTTACCTTCTGATCCATAAAGTCAATCGATTCAAACTCGATAAACTTGATTAAGCTGTGATGAGCTCCAATGCAGATGTTATCTCAATAACAAACACTTTTGAATGCTCGAATCTTCTTTTAAAAAAAACATGACAAACCAAACATCATCCAACCACCAGCTACCAGATCAAGAGAAGAAAAAAAAAAAAATGTTAAATGGCCTTGACCTTTATAAATGTTAAATGCACGTAAACACCAACTGGTTTTACAAAACAATTTATCTCACAGAGATACATTTTTATTATAATTTGCTGTTCGTTGATCCTTGCAATTGGTTTGGGCCGTTTAAAACCGCCTTCACTGTCGCCGTCACCGCCGTCGCACATGTGACCAATTTTTGCGCAAAAAAAAAAAAACCCCAATCCGTAAATTGCATCCGCACCATCGTCGCGTGGGAGTGACGTCAGAACTTAATCCAAAAACTATTATCCGTGAAATAAATTTATTCGCTTTAGTGACTAATTCCATAGTAGGTGGACGGACTATCTTTATTTATAGCAAACGACTTGCGCTTCTGCAGAAAATATTAATAAACAAAATTTATGGCATGTTTATGGCGAGGCAATTTATAGATTAATTTGTCTTATCACACCGCAAGAACACAAGTCAAATAGACATTGCTATGCTGTATGCTGTAGCCGTGGCAAAATGCAGCACATTCTTAGCAGAAGTTGGGTCCTTGATAGTTACGACCTTCAATTGACAATTGAGAGAGGTGATAACAAAAAAAAAAAAAAATAACAACATTTTTTGTTGTACTGACATTGAAATATTTCTGCTGCTATACTTTCAATTCTTATGGAAATAATTTTGTTATTTTTGCTTCGTGGTTTTGTTTTCTGTTTTTAGGAAGTTGTTTAAAGGTTGCGAGATTTTTTTTTTTTTTGTAAAAGACACGCTTGATGCATATCCGGCATTAAATTTTGGCGACAATTTGGTAGCTGTTGTCAAATATAATGACGTCTACAGTTGACAAGGAATATGAGATTGTCAATTGGTTAATTAATTTTAATAATAGCAACTGCAACGTGCAGAGAAGAACGTAGGGAGAGCGAGTCAAAAATTTGAAAAACAAAACACGTGCTGATTTTTTTCGCAAACCAGTTTCGCAGCTTTGTTTACTGTCATAAATAGTCGGAAGTAAAATTAAACAGATCTAGTCAAAGGAATTGAACTGTCCACTAATACATTCAATCTTTTTCAACCCATTCAAACTTTTTGTACAAGCTTAGTTGAACGGTTGTATTCGATATTTTTGCACTCATTTTATCTGTAGGAATAGGAACCGTTTGAAGACTTATCGAACTATGGATGAGCGATATCGGCATCGATGACAGATAACGATTGAATTCAAAACATCGATGCTAGCTACATAAATGATGATTCATTTAGAGGCACTTTTGTGCCTATGGATTTTTTGACAGATGATACTTAGGTCGTGATAACCTGTCATTTTATTTCTATTCAGTATTGTTTGACATTTTATCAAAGAAATGCTTAGCTTAGTACAGAGTCCGCAAATTATTCAGCTGTATTTCCAAAATCAGTGTTCTACGAGGAATATGTTTCGAGCAATTCGAGTAACTTATGGTCTATATACTCAGTTCAACGCTATACCATCGAAAAGTTTGAAACCCAATTTTAATTTTTTAACAATACGTTACCAAATAGACCACATCCAACCTAGGCAGCTAGGAAGAAAATATAGGAGCGGTAGCTGAGAATGTACGCAATGACCGAGGACGAGGGTGGCCAGAATGTAGCAGTCAATGGCGTCCATTATCGTGCTATGATAACGGATTATTTGTTGCCTTGAATTTTTACCAGAAAACTTTACCAACAATGTGGAGCAACTTGCAACACAGTCCATGAGCCTTATTCTGAGAACAATATGGTGAGCAGGTCATTTCAGGTTTCCGACCGATGAATTGGTCGCCTAAATTGTGTGATATGACACATCTGGACTGTTTCCTTTGGGGCTATTGGCCTACTTTCTGCCTGGGAATGCTTTTTGGGGAATTGGTAGTGAGACCACACTTCCTGGTCCAGGTGTAAGGGTATAGCATATAACTGGCTAACTAAGTATGTAAAGAAACTTGTCCACAGCCTAATGTCAACTGTGTAAGCACTGAGTCTTAACTCTTTCGAAGTGCTCTACTTATTTACTTAAATCTTTTAATTGCTCGAGCGTTCAACAACACCTGCGCGGCTTCTTGTTCGAACTTCTGCAACGCATTTGACCTGCCACTTAACCATTCCTAAGGACCTCGATTCCTCCTCGACTGTTCTACGCCACGATGGCGCATTTCGCAATGGAGTTGTCTTCACGTTGCATGGGGTGTCCAATCCACTGCCACTGTCTCCCTCTTGTTTTAAGATTTCTGGCTCGTTCTCATGTAAACCTGTTCATTGGACGTACGGTTCTGCCAAAGATGATCAAGATGATTCTTAAAGCAGCACTGAGTCTATGTTTGAGCGGAATAGATTGGTTCTTAAACAGCTTTGGCCTTCGTAAATCGGTCCTTGCTTCTAGCTTTGTTACCCGAAATCCAGTAATTACATTTCTCTCTTCAATTAGTCTGACAATCAAACTCGCTTACCTAGTATTCCTCTTACCTCTTCAGGAAGAATAAATTGCAGTATTATACGGTCAGTCCTATCCCTACCTCGATACAAATTTCATCTGTCAAAATGAATTGTCAACAATCTTCATACTATCACGTCATTTATTTTTTCCCCAAGTTTATTTTTATAAAAATACTGATGACACAAGCTAATGTTTTGACCATTCTTACAAAACAAAAATCAAAACCAAATCAATATTCGATTTTAGTACCTGATAAAGGGCTCAAAAATATCTCGCATTGGGTTTCTGACTTATTAATTAATTTAGTATTTTTTTTTTTAACTAAATTATCTGGACGGACAAGTTTGTGTGGCGTGAATTATTGCAAGCACTACGCAAGAGTACATTGCCCGAGTACATTGAACGATGATGAGAACGTGCCTTGCTGACAGTTGATTTGAGCTAAGTGTAAGCACATATAGCATTTCCGGCTTTTAATCAGTGATTACAGGCAATATTGAGTGAAAGATCACTTGATGTTCAATGACTTTACTTAGTGAGAGATTTTAATAGTTGATAACACAATGCAACATCAATTACTTATGTTATTTTGTAAGATTTTTACTGAATGCAGTGAGTGATTGTACTCTAAATTAGGAGTATTATGTTTGGCAAAAATACTCGTAGTTATTTTTAGACAGTTTTTATTTTATTACATTGTGATGATTCAAATGTAAGGCGCCCTCCAATAACCTTTTTAGTCTAGTTATTGCACCACAATTAGGTATTAACTTCTATTCGAGTATTTCCTATAAACAACATAAGCCGTGTTTTATTGAAAAGTGTATAGCCAGCTCAGTTAATTTTTGCGCACAAAGCAACAACAAAAGGAAAAGTAAAGATAATTTATTCAGTAATCAAAAGTGAACATAAAGTGTGGAGAAAATCGAATCATAGATGGCGTAGAGTCCAATTGTAGACAACAACACTGACATACTTTAATGGTTGTTGTCTACAGTCCGACTCAGCGCCATCTAAAATTCGAATGTCATTTTGAAGATAAATATTAGAAGTGACTGTGGACGTTTTATTAAGAGCTGCCTATACACTTTCCAATAAAACACGGGTATAGGTGAAACGATGCAGCCTTGTCGAACCCCATTTTGAACCTCGAAATCTTCAAACAGCCTCCCTCTGTGTTGTGACATCCCTGGTGTTATACCTAGACACTAGGGCACTGGAGCTTCTGCAGCTGGCATTATAATCGACACAGCAATATCGAATGTGCCTTTGAAATTGAATATACCAATTGCCACTAGCGTACCTATCAAAGGGCGATGATATGGCGTTAGAAGCAATTCCACTGCCACCACATTGCGCAGAGGATACCTCTCTTAAGCTCCAAGACACCTCAGGACTTGGTTTTATTCAGCGGTGGCCAGGGCAGCCTAGTGGTGGTACATTGGTCTATGTGGTGCCATCGGCTTAATTTATTGCATCGATTTAGGTAAGATTTCTAACATAGGGTGCCGTCGCTTGCTATGCTACTCTACTCATACAAGATGAGCCTTGTCGGATTAGCTCGCAGGGAGAGGTTATTTCGTCTCTCGACAGCCTTTCAATGTTCTGGTTCTTCTAGTACTTGATGTTAGGGACTTGATAGCTTCCTGGCTGTTGATGTAGCCAGCCTGTCAATGGCAGTGACTTTAGCTTGAAATAGCTGGAATAGCTTGGGAGATTATAATTGAGATTGATGTCAAGATCTTTTGAGATCCAAGGCACAGGATATCTATCTTATGAAAGGCGGTCCAATTACGCTTCTAAAATTGTTTCCACCCACTTCAGTTTGCCGTTACAAATCAAGTTAGGTGGTGCTGGTGGCCGAGTGGAATTTGCCGAGGCAGTGTCGTCACTGCAGAAAGGCGTACAACCAGGGAAGTGATTGCTCATGAGCAAATTAAGCGATGCTTCATCTAATTTTGTCCATGAGTCGTTGGAAAGAAAACTACAAAATAAACATAAGAATCAAGACACTTATTCGTTGTTTGGTTTCAGACTACATAAATGGAAACATGAGAAGCTTTAGAAGGATAATTAATTTATATTCTTTACATAAAAGATGTCGATGTTATGTTTTTTTTTTTTTGCTTAATTTAACGTTCAAATAGATCTGCAACCAATGATGAAATCCACAGTCCAGGAGAAAAGTCTAGAATTAATCAGACCACTTGTAGACCTCTGGGACAGCGGATGGGTAGTCCAGTTGGTACATCTGGGATCTGATAAAGGCAGCCTTATCCTTAGGTTCGGGTCGAACCGTAGCAAGATTATTTTTGTAGGCATACTCTAAAATTTTAACTGCTATTGCAATTGAGCAGTCTCGGATCTTGGACAATGGTGGGTAGAGACTTCCTTTAGCCAGATCCTCTTCTGAAACAATTTCGGCCAATGTTTTGGCGGACACCAGGAACACATCTTCGGGAATGGTCAACATACCAGCGCAGATGGCACCTAATGCCACGCCGGGGAATATGTACGAGTTGTTGCCTTGTCCTGTATAGTGGGTCTTGTTATTGTATGTCACCGGTGCGAATGGTGATCCTGAGGCGAAAATACACTTGCCCTTTGTATTTGTGTATGCTTCTTCGGCGGTACACTCCGCTTTGGCTGTGGGATTTGAAAGCGCAAATATAATTGGAGTTTCATTTAGTTCGGTCATTTTCTGTAAAATCGCAGGAGTGAATGCTCCACCGACAGCAGCGGCTCCAATCAATACTGTTGGCTTGATATCATCCACTGCCTCTGCAAGGGAGTTGACTGGTTTATGCTCATGAGCGAACTGTTGCTTGTGTTCTGTAATACCACCAGATGGTCGATTCTTGACAATAAGTCCCTTGCTGTCTACTAACCACATGCGTTTCCTAGCCTCCTCTTCGCTAAGACCCTCCTCCTTCATCGCCACTACGCAGATCTCTGCAATACCCAGTGAAGCTTCACCAGCTCCTTGGAATAAAAACATGTTCTCCTTTAGACTGGCGTTTTTCTTTATTTTCAGTGAAGCTAAAAGCCCTGCCAATGCCATAGATCCGGTTCCTTGAATATCATCGTTAAACACACAATGCGTGTCACGGTATTTTTCCAAAAGGCGGAAAGCATTTCCATTTCCAAAATCTTCAAACTGCACTAGGCAATTCTGACCGAAACGTCTTACAACAGCATTCATGAACTCGTCAATGAATTCATCGTACAGGGGCCCAGTCAATCGTTTCTGCCGCAAGCCAATATATAGGGGATCATCTAAGATCGATTGAGTGTTAGTTCCGACATCCAAAGTAATTGGAAGGCATTGATGGGGTTGAATTCCAGCGAGTGCTGTGTAGAGTGCTAGTTTACCAACAGGGATACCCATGCCATTGGCTCCCAGATCACCCAGACCTAGAATACGCTCCCCATCAGTTACGACAATAGCACGCACATCAGTTTCTGGCCAATTCTTTAAAACATTGTAGACGTGTCCCTTGTCCTTGATTGTGATATACATACCCTTGGGATTTTGGAATATTAAACTGTATTTCTGGCAACCCAAGCCGACAATGGGTGTATAGACAATGGGCATAGTTTTGGAAATATCAGCTGCGAGAACATTGTAGAACAGACGTTCATTACGGTCGGCAATGCCATACAAATACATGAATTTATCTAAATCGTTGTCTAGACGATCGAGAAGGATCAAAGCATGTTTCACTTGTTCGGGGAGGGATTTAACAACAGCGGGTAAAAGGCCTTGGATGCCCAAGATTTGTCGTTCTTCTAGGGAAAATGCAAGGCCCTTATTGTATCGCTTTCTCTCCAAACGATTCAGTCCGGTCACACTTCCGGGTACTTCATTATCACCACTGGTACCCCAGAGTCCCAAATGATCACGTTTATTGGCTGACATATTTGAATTTGTTGCACTACTTGAGATGCCTCTTAATTTGTCACAATAGTGGTTGTTTTATTAGAATTTGAAGTACTACATTTATTTGCTAACGAATACGAAAAAGACGTCGCCAACTGTGTGTTCCAAATCAAACTAATTTTGCAAAGTTTTGCCACATCGTCTGAGAGCTACAAGCTCGGCGAGGGTCGTATGATTTTGGTGGTGTGCTGCCGCTTCTGTCGCGGTATTTGTAAGGCAATACAATCTATTGGTGCTGCCAATTGGGTGGGGGAGCCAGCAGAGGTGCCAGCGGAGTTGCTGCCAATATGTACTTGATGATTGATATTGTTATTGTGACAACAACAACAATGTTGCTCTTGAGAGGAGACTCCGTTGGCGACGTCATTGTTCATATGATAGCGACGCGATTGCCACCATCTCTCTTGTAATATCTGCATGATTTCTGCTTAATAGTTCTTGTGTTCCATTCCAGTAGTATCTGGGCCACACCTACTTGGATATAACGCAGTTCCGTCAACCCTTGTAGAGTCTCGGCCTGGATCACGACTGTCTTCCATCCTCTGCGGTCGAAGACCAAGTTTTCTGGCATCCGCGACAATTTGGTCTCTATACCAGAGGTGTGGTCTTCATCGCCGTTTCAAACCTGTGGGCTGATATTCGAAGATCTAAGTCCATTCGCTCGATATGGCCCATTCAATGTAGTCGACGTATCTTAGATTTTTGTACTACATCCACATCCTGGGTACAGACCATAGGGTACGCGGTTATCCCCCTCCATTCGCCCTCTTCACATAAGGGACTTAATATCCAACCTACTGTCGATCTGCCGGGCGCCGAAAGCCACTTTCCAATCAGTGGCTCAGTGGTTAGTGCGTTGGACTTCTGCGCAAGGGGTTCCAAGTTCGAATCCAGAAAAATACCAACGGTATTCATGGCCCCGCCTGACAAACATTCAAGAGTATAACTGTCATGAGAAAGCATCTTAAAACCTCTCTGCCCTTCAGATACGGCATAAAACTACTGTAGGTCCCTTCTGTATGTGTAGAAATGTATATCGCACACAACACGTATAGTTATGAGAAGCTAGACCTTGGCCTTCTATGGGCTGCTTAGGGCTTAGGTTTATACACGTTCACTCGATGGCCCAGCGAGGCGATTTTTTCTTTGGACTGTTCTACCAACTTCCAAGGATATAGTGACAGACACAGTAGCCTTTATAGAGGCCTATGCTCTTTTGTGTTGAAGTTGTATGCTTTAGTTCGCGGCAAACAAGCAAGAACCTCCGCTTCTGAAACATTTATTTGTTTCTGAAATGTTTCAGAAATGTTTCACTCGGTCTGGACGCTTTGTGAAACATTTATTAAATGTTTCAGAAATGTTTCACTCGGTCTGGACGCACCTTTAAAAGTAGGCCACTCAATTTAATTCACAAAAAAAGGCTAAAACTACCTCTTCTCTTAAAATATATATGTAAACTCTATTAACCTAGTTGCTGCCTCTATAACATGCCATAAATAAAATGTTTATATGCTTGTCTCTTTAAAAAGAAAAATCACAAGAAATTAAATTTTTGTTTATATTTTTTTCTTTACAGGTATGTTTCCGGTATAATTAATTTGCTTGTAAACAAATGTTAAGCTAAGAGTGAGTAGTAATTACTTTGTTATATTGTAAAATGTGGTTTGGCAGCATTCCCTTCCTCAGTTGCTGCCAACTTTATAGGACTTTTTAATGTTCTGTAGAGAAGTTAAGAGCGCCAACCAAACAAATTGTTTTTCATTTCATTGCCCGGAAGTAGTTTAGTTGATATTTTATTGCATTGTAAAATATAGGTGTTAAAAAAAAAAAAACAATTCTTAATAGAGTGTAATGTATTTTTAAATTGACTGCTCTGCTAATAAAAGCAAAACAGTGGAGGGCCCTAGACAAACAATTGTGGTGTCGGGTTTATTGTCTTGTTACAGTCTAGTGTATAGAATTGGTAAGAATAGAAATGTTATGACTTTTTTTTGTTTAACTCGTTATTAGTTTTATGTTTTTATTTTAAGTTTATAAATTTTTTTGGTTATGCAAATTGGCTGTGTGCCTTTCTTGTGATAGAATTTGCTTATGCAACATGGCAAATTGGTCAAAAATAAGTTAAGTGTACCATTGGACTTAAGTCGAACGGAGGTTCTTGGTCTTAAAAAAAATCGGCAGTAGCACAACTCAAATGCATGTTAATAACTGCATGCATATTGGACTCCAAAGCTAGGAACTCCTTTTTGTAAAAATACCTGAACTGTTGATCTCAGTCTAAGAGCAGCAAGTCTTTTGTCAGAAGGCACCCATATACCTATTCTTCTATTGATATTAAGCCCTGAGATTATTATCTTTACATATGATTCAAAATTTTAACAGGAAACAGAGTTAGGTTTGGTTTTAGTGGTAAGCTGCACATTAAACAGCCGCACTTAGACCACTGTATATCCATTATGATTCGAAAAGGATCTGAGTGTTTCTAGACTATTCGCTGAACCACCCAAAGCTTTTTATAAAGGCTTAGGAACTAATTCGGTGAAATACGCTTTTACATGCAAGAGGAGAGAACTTGATACTTTTCTTTCCTCTTATTCATGTATCATGTGCAGAAGTCGTTACAAAGGAGGCTGTAATGCAGTATCCTGTATCTTTTGACAGATGGATCGTCTGTAATATAGCTTGGGCCAGATTTCTTTGGCATATTATGTCGTCCAACCATTTGTCATTGTTACGGCTCAATTGTACTGTTAGTGTCTATAAATTCGTGTCGTAGCGAGTTCCTTGGCCAGACAAATGCTGGAATCTCTCTAAAACAAAACTTAACCAATAGTTAGTAAAAGGTCCACATTCTCTTGTACTACTTTTCATTGCAAGGAGGATCTGTAGCCTTCGATACTCGCCTCATGCTTAGCTGCGTTTTTTTATCGTTCCTTCATAATGATTGGAACAGCATTGATAAGAACTTTTCAAGCCTTTCCATGCTTAGCATTTTAGGTCAACCAGTGTGTCAACCATCGGTTTACTTTTTCATTCATAATGTCGTAGACAGCAGTACAGGATGTATTCCGCATTTTGGAATGCTTCGGTGCACTTTGCTCAGTAAGAATTATCGTCGCGTCATGTTAAACTCTGTGGAGCTAAGCTATGTAGTGTCCATAGCCAGTAAATGTCTGTGTCAGGGAGCAGTTCAGCTTTCACTTGGTACATATTGATTCAAACGTCTATATTGTGGATCAATCTCTCCATATACTTTAGACAGAGTGATACTATCTCTCCTACTTGTCACTGTTGATACATACAATACAAATATTGGACCATATCTGGGTACCATACCAATCAAAAAACATTTTATGTTCCACAAGCGTGAGACCCCCAATAGAACTCAATGACTTCCTTGCTGTCCTTATTGTGGAGCTGCTTAACTCTTCCTCCTTCTCCAGTCACGCCAATTTGTTTCTCCTCATGTGCATAACACTCAAGAGTGAAGGACCTAGCACTAATCTCTGTGGTACTCCACCAGTGATTTTGTTTTGGTTCTGCATAAACATACTACTGTGTTCCAAGCGTTCTTTGACCGTAGGCATTTGCCCCGATATAAAATTAAGGCATCTCTCGATACAGCTCCGTAAGCGTAGCATATTTCGATTGTTGCTCTTCTGGTGCGCCGAGTTTCCTTTTTCATGAGTTTATGGCTGTAGTTCCCACATAGGAGCTGTGTGTAACAAAATTGACTTGCACAACGTCAAAATATTTAACATTAGCTTTACTTTCTTCCAAGATTTGGCATAAACCTTAATTTTCCAGGAACAGTCTGATGTGCCTTTGCAAATGAACTGGATTATTTGCTCTCTAAAGTTGGACCTATATTCAAGCAGTATCCATGACTACTTTCTGTAGGACTCTGACTCGATAGTGTGATCACCTATCTGCTTAGTCAGGCGCTCAACCTCCTTTTGCTTCGCTTATTTTAGACTCCAGAAGCGTAGCCATATAATAAACTCTCTTATTTTCCACGTGCATAGCTGCGCTCCATTGTATACGATTGGGCCTAGTAATGAACCTTTTGGGACTTGTCTTGTTTCCCTTTCTCTGTATTGTACAGGAGTGTTGTGTATAGCTACAGAAAGCAAGCTATAGATGTACTTCCTGTCATAAAAGTGCATTGCTACAGGGAGGTTACAACATCAGAAGTAACTCAGCATCACTTACTTTAAATGCTGTGTACCAGTGGCTTTAAGCTAGAAGTTATCTACATATCAATGAACCCGATTTTTGCATATTTTACAAAAATGAATAGCATTTTCTGCTTCTTGGCTCGGATATAATATGTAAATCGGCATCTTAAAGAAGAAAATGAAAGGAATTCTTATAAATGCCGCGCATAATTGAATGTTACGTTGAAATAAATCACAGATATTTATTAAGCACCAGATATAACACTAAATTAGCACCTTGTTTTTACTAATGCTAACTTGAACAAAAGGTCAGCTATAAATTTATGACACCAGATAACAGCTGCAAGTATGTCTGATGTTCCAAATGCCATTTGACAGACATAAGTTTTTCTATCATTGCACTTCATTCAATTAATTTGCATGAAACTATTCTAAATATTTAGAAAATGATTACACGAAGGTAAAAAATAAAATAAAAATAAAAAAAACAACTAAGTGGGCATTCACCTCGACGCCTCATCCTAATCGAATTATCAGCTCGGCAACATGATTATTTTGTACAATGTATCTATTGATAGCTGGCAATCATAACAGTATTTCTCTGAGATACAGCCAATTACCAGGTCAGAATAACAGACTGGAAAAAAACAAATAACAGGTTTTTTTTGAACAAGTACACGAGGCAACATTTAGGTCTTGTAAAACCTGCCTCCCGATGGGGTTTAGCAATTTTTAATTGCACGATAAAACTAAGGCAAGTTATTGTTTTACTTTTAAGCAAAAGTAAGGTGACAATCGTTTACACTTAATAAACTTGACCTCTGGAATGCATAGTAACCAGTCGCACAAGGTTCCTGTTTCCTTTTCTTTTCTTTTTTTTTGCGGCAAAATAATTATTTTTATAATTTTTGTCTTCATGAATTGTTATTATCTTGCTAAAGGTGAGCAAGGTAGTCATGATTGCTACCGAGGTTCTTGTGCCTTCTGACTAATAGAGTCAGTGTTCACTGAGACTAGTAATCTGGACACCAGTTAGCACTGGGAAGGGATAACCGCTGATATAGAATTAACGCAGTTCCTAAAGGTGGTAGCCAGCAAAAACACGAATCCGAGAGGTACAATTTTCAATTACTCTGCAGATCCGGCTGAATCAGAAAAGACGCAGAATCGAATGAAGCGAAAACAGACAACAGGGTCCTACTATTTCACGTCCAAAATTGCTTTGAAAATCTGCAACCTGGGGCACTCAATTCATATCAAGTTTTAAGAAATGAACGAACCCATGATAACTAACAAAGGACTAAAGACATTCTTAGCTAATTCTTACAGACCACAAACTGGCGGAACATTTAAGGAGAATGAGAATGGACGCCTTGGAAATATGTAGAGACCATAGGGCAGAGACAAGACATCCATCCATCCCACCATCTCTGCGAGTCCCCCTACCTCAGCAGAAGCAGATTTTCAATCTTGGTTAAGCTTCATCAAACGAAGGATCGTAAAACCTATCGCATCTCATACTTCCTAACGAAAATGGAATGGTTTGGTAGAGCCGTCCCAACCTTACACCGGGGAAAAAAGTGGATCCACTGAGATCCGATTGAGACTATCACCTGAACTTAAACTTACCTTAGGTGCTTAAACTACTTGCATTTCCATTCTCCGATCCCGTGAGAGCTTTCCTGCGATTAGACGTTACTTGTAATCTACAAGAGTCCCTCGGGCAGTAGCAGCACATTTAAGTCTATCAGAAATGTCCTTCGGAAGGTCTACTTAATTTTCTCACATCGCATCCACTTATTGCGAAGGATTATCATAAGAAGGGTATATAGCCTATTCACAAAGACACTGGGCTCTATTCCCATTTTTCTAATTGCTATTTGGGTGCCGCTACAGTCAAGGGTTGAACTGAGCCTTAACCAACAAGTCTCTCTAGCAATCTCAGTTACGAACCAGGTCCCTTCAATTGCGCTTAATCTCCATTTGTTTGCGCCACCTACCGCGAGGTCCACCCTTTAGTGCACCATCCATCCGGGGTGGATTCTCAGCTGGAACGTTGTGCTGTGCATCCGCTCTACATAACCCAGCCATCTTAGACGCTTTTTGTGAACTATTCTGACTAAGTCGATGTCCTTGGATAGGCTTTATCATTTAGTATCATCCGACTTTGTGAAAGTCTATGGTTCTGCGCCATACTTGGATGACTAGTGTCTTAAAGAGAATTTCTTCAGTAGCTCGAGATGGATTGGCAGGAGTAATTCTTCGTTTGATCTCCCTATTTGTTGTAAATGGCACTTAGTTTCGAGTAAAGTGGCAGTTAAGGAATCAAATCTACAAATAGCCTGGATTTTTGAAACATCACTTGCAGCTTGAAGGAAACTATGTTGGGTTTCCCAGGCCAGACTTTTAACAAAGTCTAGGTTGTAATAAGCAGGCTCTGTAGTGTTTCGGAACTAGCTTAAGGGCTACGCCTTTATCACTTTCTACACTGTTTGGTGGATCAGGATTGGACAATGTTTGTACGGCTACTTCTGGCTCTTGTTCTCTGCAGGATTCGAAATTCTGTTTGAGAAAACTTGACTTGAGGATGCCATAAACCTCAACCTTTAGCCTCTTCCAACTCGCTATCAATCAGGGTTTTACTAAAGAAGCTTTATGGCTACATTCGATGATAAAAAAATCTTTTATCTCATATCCGTCAGGTGTCAACAAAAAATTCAAATTTAAAATATTTATTTCCACTCCAATAGGCCAGCCAGCCACAAGTGCCCAAGGCACAGGTTCCGTTTTGGTCAGTAGTGCTGCCAAACAAGTGCACACCAATAGCCATTGAGTTCATTCTGGACTGTGCACATTCTGCGTTGCATGAAATGAGGCTGAAAGACTGCCTTCAGCAAGGCCGTTCAAGTCGTACTACACTTTCAATAATTTTTATATCAAACAACCCTTTCAGAGCTGCTGGAACACATTGTAAGCCACGCTCTACGTCTAAGCCCAAAGTGGTAATAAGCAATAAAAGGTGTGGTAACCGTGTGCTGTTGCACTCTAGGCACGTACTGTATTATATAAAATTTTTATTTAAATTCATACATATGTATGTATCTACAAAAAAAAAAAGAGAAAAAAAAAGAAACATTTTAGCGCGCGCTCGCGCACGGTCACAGTCGATACATTTGCGGTATGCACTGTTGCGGATGTGGATGGACGCTCGTTCGCTTAGTTGCCTAGTTACCCAGGCGGTTATTGTATTAATTACCTTGTTAAGAAATTGCTAAGCGTTCAGTTTTCGCTTCTCATACTCACCACCAGTCCATCTATTGCGTATTGTTGTGTGTACTTGTGTCGAAAGTGCTACTAGGCCAATGTATCATTCAAATTTTTTGTTGAAATTTCGGCAAAATTTTAAGCTTAAGATACTTTTTAGTTTGACTTAGCACCAACACTGGATATAGATTTTTAATTAACTTTATGGTCAGGGCGTTGTCAATTTGTGCAGCATGTGCATAAGTTCCAATCTAAACTTGATACAGTTCTAAGTTGGTGCGTGGTATCGAAAGGAGATACAAAAAGTCGCATAGATAGATAGACAGACAGAATCAAAGAGACTTTGGGTGCGGCACTGCAAGACATTGAGTGTATGTAATTTGAAAGCAGACCAGTGGCCAACAGCCATGGCTTAATGGATAGAATTGAATTTAATCGGATTTACTTATATGGGCTATTGCCATTTAGTGGTAAGACCGGCTTTCTGTCTCATGTTCTATTTAAAATTATATACATAAATACATGTAATCGTTGGGACAACCTTTCATTCAACACACCTTGCAAAGAGGTATACAAGACTTTGGCAACTGTTCTACAAAATGTAGAAGTGAAAGTATTACGATTCAGCGATATTGGTACGCACAATGAGAACTACGTTTGATGTAGAAGATAGTTTGTATTGATTACAAGCAGACCTCGATGAGGATTCAATCAGATCAGAAAAAAAAGTTCAATATGTTACACCTTTAATCATTTGCTTAGATCTTAGATAGATGACCGCCTTCTCTTACTCCTCTTCTCTGCAACTCCTACCAAAGTCACTGTAATGGATTCCTTGTCTCTAAGCAGACCTTTCTTTAGCAGTACCTTTCACAAATGTCGGTGAGCTTAGGTTTGTTGAGTTGTTTCCAAAAAAAGCTTAGCGCTATCATAGTAACTATGTTCGATAGATAGAGCCCCTAACATAAGGCGGGTGAGATACTTGTCAAGATGTTGGCAACTCTACATACAGATAGTCCAAACCTTTAAAGTACTAAAGTATTGTAGGACTTCAGTCCTCTACTTCAGTACCCTGATACTGGTACTTGAAAAATGCAAGTAAGTAAGCAAATATTTTGCAAGATATAAGTGTCAAGTACTTGAGTAGCCCTTCCAAGTGCTTGAGCAGTTCTTCCAAGTGCTTGAGCAGTATTTTAAGTACTTTCCAGTCCACTGAGTAATTCTTGTTTCAACGTCAATTTATAAGGGAATCTAAGAACTGATCAAGGACTTGGAAGTAGGTACTGATAAAGCACTTGGAAGTAGGTACTGATCAAGCACTTGGAAGTACTGCTCAAGCACTTGGAAGTACTGCTCAAGTACTTTGGTACCTAAGTCCGCAATACTAGGTACTTGCGACGAAGTACTTGAAAAAGAGTGGTACTTGGCCTTTTCAAGAAGCAGTATCAGAGTACTGACGTACAAGTCCTGGTACTGATACTTGTTCTTGAAACTTTAAACCTCTGAATAGTCCTTGTAGCAATGAAGTGTTGTCGGCTCAGCTTATCGATTTATACTGTCACGTTATATAGTTAAAATAAGCCTTAGACCTTATATTGATAGATGGGTCTTGCGTTTGAAGGTGGAAATCTTTTAAAGACAAATTGGAGCTCATACTGAGTAATAGTGTGGGGTTTCTACTCACTAAACACAATCACCTCAGGGAAGCGTCGTCAGTCCTTTGCTTTTTATGGCAGCTTGAAGAAAAAGTGACAGACTGCCTGATCGGTCCGAACTGATACCGACGGGATCGAATATCCTTGGTCTACCCAATGTCTATGCCAGCTAGTTCGCCTAAATTGAGACAGCTTCCCAGGTGTATAGAGGGTGAAGTATATTCTTTTTCACTTCCCTATCCATAAAGCTTCTGCAGAAGTCATTGACAAGGAGACCAGAAAGGTAATGGTGCGCTTCCCAATGATACAGTGTTCCATGATGACCGCGATCATAGTACATTCCGTTTTATTAAAAGTGCACATGCCATGTCTGGCGAGTTCAATAGAAGCCCTAAATGTTGCAGTCGCCTGGCCGCCATATACATGTAGCAAAAGGCATGTAGAGATCCTTTGCCTTAAAAATCGATAGAGTGGTGCCATGCCTGGCAATTTTGTCTCAGAATATCACCATTATTAGCTGAATTTTGAGCCATATCGTTAAAAAAAAGGCGGCAGAGCCCTGGCCCTGGACAGAATCCAGGGATATGATTGCAGCTTGGCTGGGGTATTTTATTCTAACCACGAGACCAAGAAGGCCAAGAAAGCCCACCTTTAATCGCAACAACTTTCGCTTGAAACAAGCTACAGTGTGTAATTAGGGAGGCAGAAGAAGGTGCTCGGAGCATAGTCCTCCCTTACAGTTTTCTCTCCAGTTTCTGCCTTGAATCCGTCCGTATGGAAGCAGATAGGTGGTATGCGAAACTCCATGATACTTATTCTGTCTTAGAGATAATGTGAGTCTCGAAGTGTTAAAAGAATAGGAGCTGGAGTTGGTAGCTTTCTTCAGAGTTTTCCACCAGAAGGTTTCAGATATGTAGAGATAATTTATAATACTGATTGCCAATTGGAGAGTCCAAGAGGCTATCTAAGAGCTGTTTTATACCAGCTCCCTTAAGTAACTTTAATTTCCAGCTTAATTTCTTGTCTAAGATGGAGCTGAAGATACTTGTCTGTACATGGGAGCACCAGATGGGTTCCGTCTAGTTTAGGATGAATTTCCTTCTTCCTTGTAAAGAGGACATCGTTGCTATGGAAAGAAGATGTACAATCTACTAGCTTACCTAATAAAAAAAACACTCATCCCAACCAAAGTACTTATTCCATTCCGGCTAACAACTACTTGCTGATGACACAAATTCCAAAGAATTTTCTTGGACACTGACTAAGTGTATAAACCTGCTACTCACACTCGATATTAAGTGGTACTTTCCAATCAATAACCATCCACCAGTCAGTGCTGCAAACTTACATCATCATCTTAACTTGCAAGGCAATAATATGCTCACGGTAATTGAAATGTGCTGCAAGAGGTGGTTGTTAATAAAACATATCACCGTGAAACTATAATTGATTTCTCATTAGACAAGTCCATTTCTCTTGACATTGACTTTAAGAACAGGATGGCTTAAGAAAAAAAAAAAAACAAGTGTTACTGTGAATTATTTCTACAAAACAACTAGATGTTAAGATGTCGACTAGTAATTAATCATTTGCAAGTTAATTGGAAAATAACACACTGTCATTGAGGGACAAACAGTTATTAATTGTTCAATGGAAATTATAACGAAATTGAGTGTGTATACATCAAGATTCAAATATGATGGTAGCTTTGATCCTTTAACTGGGATGTAGCTGCGCGGGTCTAGACATACCTGGAAGAATAGAAAAGGACACATCCTCTGGATGGTATGTCAAAAATGCCAAAGTGTCTTCTTGGAAATCCAGTTACCATGCTACTTTTCCCGGATGCTCGTCAGTTTCTGAAACTAATAGCACCATCACTCTAGAAACGATATCGGTAAGCATAGACGAGGTAGTGGACATAATAGACGGCGACAAGATAGCTTGGGCAATTTAAACAATTGCTCCGTACAAGGCCCCAGGCACGAGTCATAGGTCACTGTCGTTTCTCAAATTCAATCAAATATTCACAGGCTGTCTTAAGCCAGGTTATGCTTCAAAAGCATGGCGAGAGGTGCGTGTCATATTACAAGACAGTGACGGCCAGTCACTCGACCCCAAAGGACTTTAGTTCGATGAGATTATTGTCCTTCCTGTTAAAAACTTTGAAGTGTCAATCTAATCCTTGACAGCTCAAAAAGGGCGGAACTGAATTGCAATGCTGCTCAAGTTCAGAACCATACATCCTACCCTGGAATATAAAGCTATCCAGAGAGGAGAGGAAGAAGAATAAATCTGTTTCTCTGGTGCAGCTTAGTCGTCATATTCCACGGGTACTCATACGGAGCGCCTCGGTGTACAAAATTACTCCTTCTGGAGAAGTAGCAGGGGCAAGGAAGAAAATACATCTGCCTTACACCTACTGTGCGACTGTCCTTCCCTATCTGTCAGAAGAATGAACTGTCAGCAGCTTCTTCTCCTTCTTCGCAGATCTGGTGGACTTAAGCAACACTTAGGTGATGGACCTCCTTCGATTCATATCACTGAAGTGGTGGTTCTGCTACTGCGGCTATCATCTTAAGTTTCCTTGGTTAAATAACTGGAAATAATGGACCCAATCTGCCAGCCACATTTTGGACATCCAAAGCAGGTTGAGGCAACGCTCATTTGAACCTTTTTGTGTACTCAATCTTATGTCTAGCAACGCATATTTGTCTACTTGACCTGATTACTTCGATCCCTGCCTGATCGTATGTACTTTTGCCAAATTATTTTCAACGCCACGATACCCCTTCTTTTCTTTTTACATTCGCTGACATTTAGTGAACGTCCATTATCCTGTTTGATTTTGGATATAAGAGTCAAATGAATTCCTCCGTTTTCTATTGATAAAGCTGTAATCGATAAACAGCAGATTCTTTCGATATCCAGCGTACTCCTCAATGTCCATCTTAGAGAGCTTGACATTCCCTCGTCCACTTATTCGGAAGTCTTTCGGTCCAGCAGGAGAGCAGTAGCTCAGAGGATGGAGTTGGTACTGCTTCACGGTTAATTCTTCTTGTTTTTGCTCCTGATTTTTATGGCAGTATTGATCATCATATCTTGATCCTCATCATCATAAGCCTAAGCCTAAGCCTTATACCGGATATTGGACAGAATTGCGTTCACCAGTAACCTTTTTGGTGACCTGTAAACAGTTGTCGCCTTCCCTTCTTTAATTGTTGAATCTTCTTCTCTGAAACCCGCTTCTCTCGAATGAATCAACGATATTTCCGTCCAATTTCAGTAAAGACTGTGTTTAAGAGCCTAAAAACAGGACTGGGATGTGTTTGTAATGCTACACGGTAGGCTGAATCCTCATTCTCTAGCTCCTGCCTACTCCTTTGACTTGCTGCAGCTCTAATCTTTGTTTGTAAGGATTGAGAGGGTTGTATACTATCTTAATTTTCATTTCTTGAAATACTTATGGCTGAATATTTATCTATCTGGTACACAACTGTTGTTTCACAGTGAGATGACTTGTTCTAAAGAACTGCTACTACCGGCGTAACCTATGGAAATCTAGAAGCAAAAAAAAGAAACCTCTATATTCTTCAATCTATTATCCGGTTTGCATCATGCTCTATCACCGATTTCTTAGACTCGTTTGCTCATGCTACAAAGGAGGCACACACAAACCTGCATGAGGGCATTGTTTGACACCAACCCACCATCATCTACAAACTGGATTCGAATCCTACTGTCACTCCAGGTGCATTAAAAGATTTCAATGCCTTCCCAGCCGGTAAGAAGTAAGTAACCCGATATTCCCGAAGTCAACCAAATTAGCAAAGAGTAGCCACTAATTGTTTCAACAGGTTAGAACACCCACTTGAGTACACCTTGTAACCTGTCGATTTCGACATCCACAGAGAACTTGCAATCGTTTTTCTTTTTGAAATACACACGCATCTAGTAGATACTCAGATTGAATTGCAGGTTTCAAAATTGCATATTTTTACGCAAAATGCAAAGTATCGCATATCAATTTGCACAGATCAACGCTTTTGAATAAACAGGCACACCACGGAGGGTTGCATTAACCACCATATCTCTCTATCGTTGTGTTTGTGCAAAAAGCTAAAATGTCTGACTTGTCATGTGACCTGTCATTCTAAGGCGTCAGTTATAAACAAATAACTATCAACAAACACAACAAACGATGGCTTAAAAGACTAGTGTTGCTGACTGGATGCAAACCGATTCAATCACCTCACTCTCACTGGCTGCTGCAATCCAAAAACGTTTTTCTTTTTCTTGTTTTTTTTTCTGCTGAAGTCATGGTGGTGCAGTAGAAGCTGGGTGCTCCGTCGAACCACCAGTAGTCAGTGGCGCATTCGCTTATTGAATTTTGAAAGCACGGTATGCTTGTGTATATGCGCGCCTAACTGGTAAGATTGGTTTTTTGTTTCAAGGACTTTCGGTGGACATTCACTTTTTCGGTCTGCTATTTAATATAACCTAAGCAGTAGAAAAAAAAAAAAGAAACAACCACAGCAAAATAGATTGCATAAAGTCGGCTTTAAAGTATCGCGCGAGCGCGCGCTTGCGCTCTTTCGTACCAGCGATTGTTGTTTGTAGACAGCTGATTCTATGGTAGCGTGCACTTGTATCTTGTTTGAGTGAACGTGTGCAGAATGCAGATACCTGACTGCCTTATGTGGTGCACCATTTTCTCTATTTAAAAAATTCTTTTGCATGTATTCAGATGGCTTGGATAGAACACGATGCCGAATCGTTATCATTCACGGGGTGGTGTTCGATACAAGGCTCTTCTTTGTCAGCATCAAACTTGTCTTTTGTAAAATGTACAACTTTTTTTTTTTTTTTTTATCGTGGTAACATATCAATTTGATTATTGCCGTGTGGTCAGTAGAATTGCTGTTTATTGAACAAATTAAAAGAATTTAATAGCGGTTGTCATTATAAGTATTTTTTTTTTGTTCGGATAAGAAGTAGGTGCCTACATTGTGATCGGATACACGTTTGAACAAAATGTGATAGATTTAATGGGGTTTTTTTTTTCGAAAGTAATTTTTCTTCTTTTTTTATAGATCCCAGCTGTGATCCTATGAACTATGTGGGGTCGGGTCAAGGGCACATCGAAGAAGATGCCTGAGGCCTGTTTAGCTTACAACAAACCCAATGTCACCAGAAAGAAAAACAAGAACAAGATTTCAATCAAGAGAAGGTTTTGATTGACTGCACAAAAATGTAAGCCAGGGCTATCATTAAGACAGCAACTAAAGGGTCTCAAACTAGCTTTTCATTTATTCTTTTAGCCATCAGACTTTCCATAAAAGAATGATTGTAGCTTAACGTAGTTCTTTTTCTAGGCTTTGAAAAAAGATAGCCCAAAATGCTATAAAATGCCCAATCTGGCAACCCTGCTGATCTCCTTCTTACTTGATGACTTAAGGCCGAGGATAATTGCACTAAGCGTGCTATAGCAAATGTCATAATTGAACGAAAATATTCTGCTGTCGGAATCTGAACGCAACCATGATTGAATTCAGAAATATCGTTACTCGCAGACGAAGACCGCTCCATACGGAATGTGAGAATGAATCCGTTCTCTATGTATGGAGACAAAAGTGAACGAAAATCTGACGAAAGAGAGTAAAAACTTATGCTTTCAAATGATGTGTATTTATTAACATGATGACGTACGACAACGTTCAGAGCCTTAGTTCAATTATGGTTAGGCCTTAAATGCATAGGCTGGACAGTGATCTTCTTGTACGATCTTTTGAGGCACGGCTGCGTACCTTCCTTTGCTGGTTCAGGCACACTACTTTCAGCTTACTGCTCTATTGGTCTTTCTTACATAATTTTATATGTATCTTAAGAGGTTTAAACCCAATCCGTCGCTTTAGTAGTGGACCTCTCTAGGAACTTCTTCTTCTTAGATAGCGCTAGAGGGTGAACCTGGGCCTCAACCAACAATCATTTCCACTAACCTCAGTCTTTAACTAATTCCCACCAGTTGCGCACTCCAAGAGGTCCCCTGTGGCTTTCCTACTGGGTCGTCCCTTCGGGTTTGATTCAAAGTCTCTGCGAGCTGGAGCGTTGGTATCCATTCGCTGTACATGTCCTAGCTATCCAAGACGCCCAACGACTAATTCGATGTCGCTGTACAGCTCTTATAGTTTGTTGTTGAATCTTCTTTTCTAAAACCCGCTTCTCTCGGTCAAGGATATCTCCGTCCACTTTCAATTAAGACCATATTTCAGCCTCTTAAAGCAGAACTGGAACGTTCAGGGTACAGAGTCTCTTTAGTTCCTTTACTGTCGAATTGCCTTATCGCTTGATTTCTGCACTGGTATCTTGGTCAGATCCAAGGCAAATTCCATTACTACCTTCAAGTTGTAGCTGCCCCCTGTGATGTTCTGTCCAATTATTCAGTGTTGATTTCTGCTTCTTGTTTACAGCATGCACTTGGAACAGTTGTCCTATTTTCCTGCAGTTGACGTCTGTTTAATCTGCCATTGGGATCGCAAGGTTAAGGCTTTGTATAACCCGCATACAAACTTTTCATCCAACATCATTTTGTCGGTTCAAACCACGTGTAACTCCAGAAGTCATTTAGCTTCCCTCTATCCTTTTTATGTCTTAATCAAGTCCATCGACCATCATCCTTGCAATAAAGTCCGTCGCCACCTTGCACGTGCTTCTCCTACTTTCTTCTCTTCCGAGAACTGGTCATTCCTTCTCGCTTGCAGCATTCTTCCGTAACATAATAGTTTTCATTTTCCAATTTTCCAAGAACCACTAGCGAAGTTTAGTTTTCAAAATGTGTACCTATCCCTCGATAGCCTCCAAGTAGATGACTCTTCACTCTTCTTGACACTGTCCTCTGATGTGCTGTGTCTCCCATTTAACCCAATTAATGTGATAAATCAATAAATGAAGTCATTGACGTTGCTATGGCGCCAAAGAATTTATCTTTCCTTATGCTACCATATGGTCGGTTCGGTTCTACTATGTATCTACGCCCAACCCAAGTCACATTCATCACAATTTTATTTTTTTGCCAGAGAAAAATATCCACCAGACGGTTGATAAGGAAAATTAAAAAAAAAAAATCATCCCACAGCTGTCCTGCGTTCGAGACTACGCCAGTTGCCATGCACATCCTTATCAGGCACTTTACGCTGATAATAATGCACAAAATTATTCTCAGTGTGGTTGTATTCCTTATCACTACGTGTCACTCAAAACAATTTCGTTTAACCCAAATTGAAACCATCTCCGCGGAAACTCCTCAAACCGCAGAGTTTAGCTTATCGTTCCGTAAATAATATAAACGCGCCGTGGAACCACGTAGGCGAGAAGGACAATAGGACTACCCCAAACCGCTCGCACAACCAATCTAAGCGGCGAGAGAGAAACAATTTTATTATATCCTGGCGCCAGGTTCCTCCAAAAAGAACCCAAAAAAACAAGAAACGAAAATGAAAATGAAAACGAATACACCCTCAGATACATTAATTACATTTCTGGACAATTATTATTAAATCGGGAAGAAGAGGCCAGAATAATTATGTAGGTATTACGAGGAATGAGTGTCGGGAAAGGCAAACAAAAAAACGCACTCAATCCCCACACTCATGTGTGAAAAACTTTTCTCTGCTTCCTAGCAACGCCACGCTGTTATGTGTTCCTTTGACCATATGGTAGAGAAAAACTTCCAGAACTAGGCCTGAAAATTGGCCACGTTTTGTGTTCTTTTTTTTTTGTTGTTCCGGGCAAGGCAGGAAGGTCCTTCTTTTACCACAGCAGTGCATCCTCGCGTTTGAAAATTAATTCGTTTGAGAGAAATTCCTTTGGACGGTGGTATAAACTGCGAAATAGATTTTTGCGCTCATTTATTCTGGAAGTATCCTCCCCCACAGAGCAAAAAAAAAAAAAAAAACCCAAATGTAGAGAAAAAAGGACGAAGGTTAACGAAGGCTACATGGGGTAGGAAAAGCTGCCTCCAGCGCAGCCTCCTGTCTCTCTATATACCAAAGAGAGAGAGAGGGAGAGAAACTTTTCCTCGAAACGGAACAGATCGCAATTGTGTGTGGGAGTATGTAACCATTCGACGTTGTGAAACCTATGAATGAATGGAAACCCTTTTAATGAATGAATGACGTAGGCAACCCACTGCATCCCCCCCGTAGCAGTGATTTTGGCTCTGCTGACGTCAATTGGGGGATACGCAAGCTTTTCCTTGCAAAACATCGTAAAAATCTAAAAGAAATAAACGTTCTACGAGACTTGAACAAGGATGGTGATGGCGACACAGTGCGCAATGGTGGTTAATTTGTTGGATACGTGGGCGTTTGTATGATTAGGGGATGGTGGTGTTGCTGTTGGTTTTAGCATGAAATGTGGATCAGATTGTGTTCGGGGCCGGTAAATCAGCCGCATGATTGTGCTTTGCATCGACGACAAGGACTACGTCATCTTTTTTTAGTTTGGCGATGTAGCATAATGTGAAGCTGACAGAATTACAGCATGAGGGGTTGGTTTTTTTTTTTTCTTCCAATTCCAATATTTGGAGGTGGGTGCACATTGTATTGTGAATTTTATTTAAGAGTTTACGAGCCATGAATGGAATGATAAATATATGAATTGACTTGTTGCGCATATGGATGGAGTATCTATTGATAGATACTGACGCTGAAGTGCATACACTTTTTTAAGTTTTTTCATTCAGACTTTAAAGTATGTAAGTATTTGTGTTTTGTTTAGAAGGGTCTGAAAAACACCATAAGGCGCTGAAATATAACGAAAGAATTCATAGCAACTTCCCTTACCCAATGTCCTCGTTGCAGGGAAATTATTCCACCTTTAGTGGGCCATAAGTCGACGACAATACTCCATATTCGAAAAGTGCATACATTTTCCACCAGAGCTGGAGTAAATTCCCGTGGAGAAATTTCCCTGTGCTAGTTTCCTCTCTGTCAATGGATTTGTGATGAAATGGTGCGTTAATAGGCTCATAGGCTCCTGTAGTATCTGGAACTCTCTACCCTGATAGACTATGCGTTAGTAACCCCAAACTTTTCCTCTACTCCACGGGGTAAATTGTTGGAAATGCGAGGGAATCTTGCTAAGTTTCTTAGACTATTGACCTTTTCTACATCGGGTTCCTGGAAAAGGTACTCATAGGTATGCTTTCTTTTTTGAAACTAAACCTACTCGCTCTTCCGTTCCTTGACTTCGAGGAACTGCCGTCAAGCGTTTCATTAAGAAGCGGGGTTTGCTATATTCACTACCTTTGCTGTCTATGGATTCCACCATTAATTCCATCTAGAAAATTCTTTCCTTTGTGATGGCTGCTGTAATGCCAAGTACTTCATCCCAAGCGTCTTCGGTACTCACCAACTGAGTGGTGATGTTGTCTGTGGTTAGGTCCTCAGAGTTTGTCCAAAAGCAGAATGCCTGTTCTGCAAACGTTGAACTATAGGAATGAAGAAGCTCACCCTATTAATCCAAGAGTCTGCATTAAGGATCAATTTCTCCATGTATCTGCCTTTGTTAGAGTGCCATTCTTTGAGTCTTGTCCAGATATGTAATTCAGTATCGATTCGACTATCCGTAGGTCTTCTCTAACAAGAAGTTTTAGTGGTCAGCCACTCAACATGTCACGTGGAAGGAAAGGATATGCATTGTTTGAAGGGGTTGATTTTATTAGCTATCTCCTTACTTGGTTCTTTGTGTCTCTAGACTCTTTGTCTCTCTAGAGTCTCATCCTTTTAACGGCCAGTACTGGACAATCACATAGTATGTGGCAAATAGATTCTACTTCCTCTTCAATCATGATTGCCTACCTTGCAGTGTTCTGTCCTGACACTAATGACTGTTCGTATATTCCTTGGACTTAGTTTTATGAGATCGAAAATCTCCATTTATCGTAGATGGGCCATAACGATTTGGATGTCGTACATGTGTCCAATCGACACAATTTTTTTACTTCCTTCCTCGCAGGATTCACTATCAATTGTACTAATTGGTATATTGGTCTCAGGAGGAGCCTAGATGTGACCTTGGCCAATTTCTATATTCCATTCCACCCAACTGAGAATCTCTGCCACAGTTTCTGTCCGTGGTCTTCATATATTTCTTCGGTTTGAGATTGAGGCATCACCATAGGACTTGGCCATCCATTGACCAGCACCAATTATTCTCAATGCAGTCCTAGTTGCCCATCTGCCACAGTGAATATCAAGTGGAAGGAGATTCAGTATTACTTTCTGTGGTGCTGTTGGTGTTGATCTTCCGTCACAGCGAGACAGCCTGTCCGTTGAATCTTTGTAGCTCCAGGTGATATTTCCTCTAGAGGGCCAGACATTTGAACCATAGGTGCTTTCTTAGATCAGGGTAGATCTCTAATAGCTTACTTTACTCGCTTTAGAATAATATGAGCACCATACACTTGACTTCAGTTGCGAGCTCCAAAAGGATGCCACGCAGTCAAATATCCATGGCCTGGTGGTTCGTGTTTCCTTGTCAAAAGGATCTATTTTTGTTTAGTATTGTTCAAGTTTTAAGTCCATATGGAGAGTTAAGCAATATCATTCTACATAAAGTCTTGTACATGTGCATCAGAAACAATTCATTCACAACTAAATTTCACAGGAGAGCAAAAGCTCCATCAGACGTGCCTCTACGGACGACATTCCCTGCTGTCACAGTTCCAAAGGTCGTCAGTGAAACCATAGTACACTCTCTGCAATCTTTAAATTGTGTGGTCATTGTAAAGGGCTCTCCTTTACTGTGGGCATATTGGGAAACTGACAGTAAGTTCTGACTGATACTGTAGCAAAGAAAGCATTCTGACTGAGGTCCCTGCTTTGGGTGCAATAGCCACATTCCCTTCTGTCCATGGCTTAGAAATATGGACGAGATCCCGGTAGCTTCTAGAGACAGTGACTAGTCATGGAAGTAAAAGGTGACCAGCGGCCAATTCATGAAGGTTTATAGATGACCCAGTCGCCAAATTTGTGTCATTTAGAAAGAAAGAAAGTCTGATGAAGCCGTCATGACATACACCGCACCAACTTGTCTATCTATGTGGATGCATTGATGCTTGCATTGAGCCTCGTCCGACAGGATGATTCTTTGGCCAAAATATGAATCTCCGGCCACCATTTCCAGAAGCCAATTGTGGTGCACGATGAAATGGCAAACCCTACTGAATATTTTGACAGCCAGACGTCATTGGTAACGTTGACAGCTGCTAAGACATAGCAATTGGAAAAGGTATCACTGTAATCTGGTCACCCTCTACCATCTAGTCTAGGCTCACTACCTCCTCAACTGTCCTTGCCAAAACTTATTTGACGTCCGTTGCTACGAGTATTATTGACAAACTTACTTTCTTCTAAAACTCCACCATTTGGTCCTAAAAATATAAGATGAAATGGAATAACAAAGTGGAAATATGAATTTCTGTTCCCACACTCTCCGTCAACACCGTCAATCCTTTTTTTTTTTATTCACTGACCCGATGAAAACGCGCGTTTCATTCTATACTCTCATTAGGGCGAAGGCCAAAAGCGAACTCAACATAGATGTCAATTTGATGGACTCTCAATCCGCCCACGATGACTGGCTAACACCAATTTGCCGTTTGATGTTTGTAATTAAAATCCTGCCAATGGCATATCGCAAAATTAAACATTGATAAGGAAATCATTGTTAAATGAAGAAAAAAGCGTTACTGATTATAATACCTCCCCGATGATACCCCGCCAAAGGCTCACACTGGCTCTAAACTCTCAACTCTTAGTCCACAAAAACAAAAACAAGTCAAATAAAAATGCTTCCAATTAATTTCCTCTCGAGCAGAAGCTTTAAGCTATATAAGGAACATCTTGTATCCTATCACCACCACCCCTTGGCATATAGCACCCAACGTGCACGTATAGATACACAGATACAATCTTTGCCACGGCATGACGTCTGACGGCATGATTTCGGTGGGCGGATGTTGGCTATTTTTAGATTCGCTACTATGATTATTGGTTCTGTTGTTTGCGCGCTTGTTTTTAGAACACGATTACGAAAGGCACCCAACAGCAGCAGTAGTCAGGCGTCTTGTCTGATAAAGTGGGCTGTGAAGTGACGGAAAAGGTATTATTCGTACTGGCTGCCGGAACAAAAGCATCACTATCTGTTGGATTATACAATAACTTTGCTGCTGAAGAAGATTTTCTAGAATCAACACAAAAAAGAAAAGCTGTATTTGGTATGAGTAGGTGGGGAGGTATACTCGAGTGCGACTGTGTCTTTATAATGATGTCGTGCAGTGATGTTGGCGTCGATGGGTTTCATGTGCAAATGTCGAAAGATTAGAAGTGAGTGTTCGATGGATGTTAAGGAGCCATTTAAACTTTGAAAGTTCATCCAACCTTATGGCATGGAGAATTCTCTCGCTCTGTCTCTCTGTGGGTATCTTGATTTACATGGAATTTGTTTCATGTTTTCTTGCTTCCAAATCGGCCTTAGATGGGGGCAGATTAAGGAAATGCAAAACAAAACACAAGTTGCCATAGCCACATGACTTTTGACGCGTCAACGATAAGGAGTAATTGGTTTTTGAATCAATCTCGGATGGTGGTGGTGTGAGGCACAGTTATTGTATCCAAGAACTCCTACGTGGGAGTCTAACACAAGATTACAACACTGATACCACTAATTCTGGCTTATCTTTCATCCTGCATGGATTAGTTTTTTGCGTGCAAACAAATCCGACAGAAATCCATTAAGAAGAAAATTTGATCAGAATTTTCATGATTAATTACATGGATTACTTGGTGATAACTTCATGGTTCTCTTCTTCGTCTTGAGAAGTTTTTTCGCCGAAACTGTGTAGGTGTTTGAGGATATGGATATCCACGCGGAACATATTGATTAGTCGTATGCCAAGCGAGAGGGATGAATGTATTAACGTCTTGAGACTTTGATCAATGCAATAATGATGCCTGAAATACATGCGGTAGTTTGAAATCACATTAACGTCGTAGCTGATGGAGGAGTTTGTAATAGTTGTCTATGGTGTCCTTTGATACTAGAATTGAATAGAAGGAACTACCTTGAGAGGGCCCAAGTTCTGGCTCATGAGTTGCAGAAGGGAATATGGCAAATGTGGAGAGGGAAGCAGACGTCATTGGGGTGCAAATCCGTGCTGCTATATGGATGTGGTACCTGGAAAGTGACCTTCACTATCACGATGAACCTGCAAACGTTTGTCAATAGATGCCTACGCTACATCTTAAGAATATTCTGGCCAAACCGTATATCTAACGAACAGCTTTTTCAGAGAACGGGCCATGAACTTATAGGCACAACCATACGACGACGAAAGGGTGACAAGTCCATAGCTGACCAAGCGATGCACTGGAACCCGCTTACTCAGGAGGACCTAGAAGTACGTGCTGCAAAACAGTTGAGGAAACACGTCAACTGGAAAAGGCCCTAGGACCCACAAAGGGATACTCGACATAATTAAATCATGGTGTGATAAACTTGGTCTATTTGATCGCATATTGTCTAATAATAAAAATTGGGTTTGAGCCTTTTAATGGTAAATTTAATTTTGCGTTCGATAGGTCGATTATGTGGACCATGAGTTGCTCTAAGTGCACGAAAAGCATTCCTCGTGGAACGCTGATTTCCGCAATGTAACTGAATAATTTATAGACGGTTGTAAGACTAAGTCTATCTTAGGCGAAATGTCAAACAATATTAAACAAAATACCATGACAGGTTGACAGGTGTCATAGGTCATCTGCCAGAAAATCCATAAACAAAAGAGTACCTCCAAATGAATCGCCCTTTATAAGACAAACGCCTTACTGGTTAAGAACATTTGTCAGATTTTTCATTTCCATTTGAGAGACCTCTATTGGCCATTTGGATAGTGCCGTTTGTGTGCTTAAAAAATAACCCTTCTTCACATTGGTCTTCTTCTTAAACTCATGTTCATCAAATTAACCTGCCCAACCTGTCAGTATCAGTTTCAGTGTCATACCACTACAGTACTTCAAAGTGGAAAAAGTCCCTCGTCGGAACTAAGTCTGTCAAAATTACCTAGGCATAAATGTTGGGATAGATTACCAAGTAGTATGCACATATGTACATACCAATAACAATAATTATTATTCAATTATAACCACATAGCTTTCGCGTCACTATTGGCTCTTGCGTTAACTAATTTTAATTCAATGAAGCCATTTACTAGTACATGCTAGTTTTAGTACATGAAAATAATTCTCTAGACCAAAATCAATTAAAATTGAAATATGTACTCCCGCACATAGGCCATAGGCAACATTTAAGTCTAATTCTTTGTGTCATAACAAGTGTCACTATGTGTGTACTTAAAGCCTAGACAAGACATGTCACATGTAAACGTGATGAATATATTTTGTTACATTCGCTTTCGAATAATATGTTGACAAGGCTTCATAACCTTACGTACTTGCGTGTAAAAAATAAGGGTGGAAACATAATTTACCTCGTGCGCGACAATCTTTTGGTGATGAGTCACCTGCAGTCGATATATACTCGTAGATTATTTACCTCATCATCGATATTGTAATTCGGTTTTACTTGCGTTGGCTGTTGGATTTTTCCAATTATGCTCTGGCGTCTAACACCATGGGGTGCTGACTGACTTATAAGCAATGAATATGCAAACGAAATGTGACATTAGTTGACATTTGCAAGTGTCAACCAGAATAAACTTCTTTGATTTGAGTACTTTTTGAATATTTAAAATGGTTTTATCGAACTGAAAACAGCTGGTTGTAAATTGCTTAGGAGTTCTCAGGTAATCTATTGCTTCTATTATTGCCAGATTAAAAAAAAAAAGGTGGTGAAAAACTCTTTTCGGGAGGGCAGAACTCTTTTCTTTAAACAAAAATTCAATTGAAAATAGAACTACTTTTACAAGAAATCTAGTACAATTTTTCTACGCCCAGCGTAGTCTCTTTGTTAAGATTAGCTGTCAAAGCTTCTCGCCGAACTTATCGTCAATTCCTAACAACGTCTTTGTGTTTCGGTCGCTGATTTCCAATTTGCCGCTTGAATTCCATTTGTCAAAGTACTGCCAAGTTCTCTCACCTTCGTATTTGACATTTCGAAATTTATAGAGCCACCTCCTTCGTCAGAAAACTTTTAAAAGTGAGCTCACTTGTATGTCTCTATACTTTTGTGCATTAGTTCCCAGAAGAGAATGATCATGAAACCAAGCTTTTTGTATTGGCAACCCTGGCTTCTGGCGTTCCTGTCCAATCAAAAGAAAGCTCAAAGACATTCTTAATTACTGGGAGGTTTTATGGGCGCAGCCATTTTGTAGGTTCACTTGGACATTTTGTTGTTGTTGTTAATTTATTGACAGCTTCATAAGAGACAAGTTACATGAAACCAGATAAATACAAAATAGTACCAACATACTAGCAACAGGAAGCTAATTTATCATTCTGATGATGGCGCTAAGCTCTACTATGTTTTCACAGGAGTCCCGCAACGATCGGTTTTTGGACCTTCCATATATACAACGAAGTTCTGCGAGTATCGCTGTCACAAGGACTCTAAGCTATTCACTTTGGACATTCACGAAGGATCCTGCTGGGATACTCTACTTTGTTTTCAAAAAACTCACTAGCTCAAATCAGCCTTGATAAGTTCCATATTCACAGGATTCGATTAATTATTCAACGTGTCAAAATTATTGCTTTGATAAAATTTATATAATGAAAAAGCAAAAAGTCAAATGGAAATCGCACAATCCTTTCTTTGTTTTTATGAGAGACATTCGACAGTGGTATGCACCTGAAAAAATTAACTCAAAAACTGCTGCCCATCACTGGCGTTCGCTATCGAATGTTGAAAAATTCCCCTATAAATTTTTGGCAAGGAAACACGAAACGCAACATGACAAGTTCTTAAAAATAAAACGACTCAATAGAAGGAAGAAGAGAATTTTATCATCTTATATCAAATGACCATAAAATCAACAACAAGTCCTTAAGATAAATACAAATTGTTACTGATGTAGAATTTCGACGAGCAGGCTTTATAATGAAACTCCAGATTGGAAGCAAGCAAATCCAAGGAACAATCGTGAGCTGGAAGAAAGTAAGACATTTGCGGATCAAAATTAAGTGAGAAGCACTAGCTGGTCAGGACTTAAACAGTGGAGTGAATAAATATAGAAAGGGATTTGGGAGCCTTAAATTGTACTACCTTGTAGTTCGTTAAACGTTCTTGAAAAATAAAGTATAAATTGAAAAAGATAAAGCATTATACAATATCTAAAATACTTAGCAATACGGGACATCAACTTAGGGTCATGCGCAGGATGCATCTGACTTCAACTGAAAGAAAGCTCGCTAAGGTCGTCAAAGGAAGGAGGACAAGATGGACCTCTTTTTCATCACTATAACTTCTGCAGCAGTCATCGACGGGAATGCCCAGATGCCTGGGGACAGTGTACTGCAAGAACACCGTTGAGTACGCAAAGTTCTGACATCTTAGCAAAATTACTTCCTTAGAGCACTTTAGATCCGATTCGGGCCAGAGTTGCCTCCACGCATGCATCCAGCCCTAGTTTAGTTCAGATAGCTTGGGCATTTTTGGATCATTTTAACCTGCAGGAATCTGGCATCCAGCAGAGGTGAATACTGAATAAGTCTGAGAAATCTATAAAAGACGAGTAGCAATCGATACCGATCTCGTTGCTAATCTACAATATGGAACGCATTAATTTGAAGAACTGCTCAAGATCATGTCTGTCCAGAAGAAGACTCTTGCCGGTCGCCATACCTACTTCTAGACCTTTGCAGATATTGGCGGTAACAACTGGAACTACACTGAACTAGATAAATATTGTTCAGGAAGTAATAGATCACTTCTGCTTAAATTGCAAATAGGCTCTTCCGTTTCCGCCGGATAATAGATAAGATAGCAATATAACTATCTACTTAGCAGGTAAAAATGTTTATAAAATAAAGGAACAAATATCTTGGCGACAATTACATGAGATGATAACTGATTGAAGATAATGGGTATACGTCTGAAATTACTCGTTCGATTCTTATCTAATTCTGATGATAAGATTCTTCTTCTTTGTTCCAACATGTGACTTATCTTACACATTTGCAAAATGAAGTGTTTCTTTTGCACAGTGTTTGTACAGACCCTTATGAATTATTTTTAGTCTTATTAGCTAAAGCCTGAACAGCAAAATTCCAATAAATTCACTCACTTTTGAATTGTCTAAACAAGCCTATTTTGGTATGAAATTTAAGGAACGTAAGTTTGAAGGACGATTGTTCTACAATAAAATTGGTTATTCATCTCAACAATGATATTCAGATTGATGGAATAGAAACTGGCATTTATGTTTTATAATCAGCCCGTGCCAAAGAGAATATGTATACCGCTATGCCGGAAACCCAGTAGTGCCTCCAACTCGGTTTATGAGTTAATCAGTGTTTTCCATCACAATGTTGCTTGGGCTCTCACCTCACCTTTGCATTCGGAGTTTCTCTGTCCCAGAGCTAAGTAGTGACACCTCAGTTAGTAGTAATGTGAGTTGCAATAGTTGTTCCGCTCTCTTAGCGAAGGAGCCTAAAGAGATTCTCCTGCCTATTACCTACGATTTCCATCGAGTGTTGTTGCAAGTTTTTATACAGTTTTTTGTTGTCCTGGTTGAGAGAGCACATACATCATAAGGCTAGATGACGATCCTGTTCTGGTCCGCCTGGTGGAGTTTGCCATTTGAGCTCGGTTTTGTTTTGGATCACTTAGTCACTGAGGCTAATTAAATACTGCTTTTATTTGTCTGCCGTTAATTGACATTGCTCTTTTGACGGGATTCTAAGGATCTTTTCTTTGAAGGATCTTTCTCTAGCTTGTGATGGGATCTTTTACAAAGAGGCTTTCTAGAACCTTCGAGCTTTCTTGACTCGTTCTTACATATTTTTCAAAATAAATCTAACTTATTTTACCTATTCTCTTTCTTTACAGGTATGTTCCTATGATAAGGATATATAACAAAACACAACCGTAAGCTCAAAACGAAATATTTTTAAGGTGTTTGTGACTAGGATTGGCTTCTTCATCGGCACTTATGCATTCCTTCTGAAGCATTCTTCAGTAATCTTTTCTGTGATTATGTCCTGAGAATTTAAAATGCATTCACCTACTTAAAGTAGCTCTTTAGAAGTAGAACGAGTATTTACTTTAGAGTGCCAAGAACTCCTACAGTCTTATGTCGTACCCGAAGAGCAGAAGCTTTCTCATGAAGATAGTACCGTGGGATGCTTGTCAGAGGAGTTATCATGAAAAAGATCTTTGGAATTTTCTAGGCTTTAAACCTTGTCTCCAACGAAATTATACTTTTAAATTGTAAGCCTTCCCCTATTCAGAAAGAAGATTCGTTTTCTTTCGAATAAATACCTGAAGTGATAGAGTCTAAAACAGTGACTCAAGAAATGAGTTGAACTCTGAATGCCTTGCTCGTGACTTTTTCGTAGGTATTAATGGCAGCTTTCCATCGATGGCACGTACAGACCTTAAAAAAGGGGCAGACCTTAGAAGAGCAGCAATACTAGTTTATCTACTTTTTTTAAGGCTCAAATCTACACATCGATTTGATTGAACTATTTTCCGACTTCCTCTCCCCATTTAAAGAGTGACCTTCCATTGCTCATGTCAACTAAGCCATTGTCTTCCTTTATTTCTGTCATCAGAATTGAGTTGACCAAAGCATGTGCAGAATTACTTTGGTTATTCAAGAGAAGTTCGTATTGCTTATTTGTATTTAAGCGCAATTGAACAACGATTGGCAGGACTTTTTCTGAGAACTAGCTTCTGGGCTTCTTATTCTTATCCTCGCAATAAAAGTCCGAAGGAATACTAGCAGCAAAAGCTGAGGACAATTTTCTCTGGAATTATTGTGCAAGGACACTTTTAAATGACACGAAACCCCTTGAAGCAATTATCAGAAGGAATTCCAAGAAAATCCATCTACACAGTCCAATAAGAGTCCATAGTGACAAGTTATTGTTATTGTTTGTGTTAACAAATGGGTGTTTCCTTTGTTATGAGGGTGACATTGATATTCATGTTTTTATAAATTATTCATTTAATATTCGAACAACTGCGCGAAGTTCTTAAAATTAATAAAAAAATACTTTTGAAATGTATCTTGATAATTTTTACTTAAATCAATGTGACGAGTCAAGTACTGTACTGTAGGATAATCAATTGGGGCGACGTGGCTTAGGTTACTTTCTGCAGCTTAGGCCCACCCTATGAGCTGATCCTGACCATATGTGATCCCGCCACTGACTTCAGTATGCAGGCAATTCGTCGCACTGTGGAAAAGTTTGAGCAATGGTAAGCCCTTTAGACCCTTAAGACACCAACCAGATGGAGATGGGAGCGAAATGAAGAAAACGTAGCCAGAATCGAAGAAACACCCAGAATTATCGATTCACTGTAAGTTCGCCGATTGCACGCTCCAAATGTTGACCGCAGATCCAGATTTTGACCAAAATATCATCTTTTCAAATGAGGCCTATTTTTGGCTCAGCGGCTATGTCATCAACCAAAATCGAAATTACTGAAGACACAATCTACAAGGGTTGAAGCAGGTATCAATGCCCTATTGGACCCTATTTCTTTCGAAATGATGAAGAAGATCCCTTTACCGTTATCCGACTTTCTGTGTCCAGAGCTCTACAAAATTGATCTATCCCACTTGTGCTTCCAACAACACGGTGCTACATGAACATGCCTCCGCTTGAAGTTGCGGAGGAGAAATTCGGTGATTGGTTCATCTCATGGCGAGCGATCATGCAACTTGACACCACTTCTTTTTTTTTTTTCCCGGGGGCTATTTAAGTTCTTAGTCTACGCTAGCAAGCCAACCACCTTCGACGTTCCGAGGCCAACATTCAAGACGCTATTGCTGGAATTACGTCTTAGATATTGGACCGAGTCATCAAAAATTGGACCGACCGTCTGAAGTACTGTTATCAAAACCGAGTCAGCCATTTGAATGATGTGCTATTCTAGACAAAATGGCATAAATGAAGCTTGAAAATAAGTCCAAAATCAATCTTATATCTCACAAAGCTTTTATTTTATGAATATTTTCTTTCCTATCATTCTTATCTGGCCACCCTTTCATTTACTGGCATGTTGCGTGTTGCATCAATATACAGCAACATGTTTGCTTTTACTTAAGGGCCGGTTTTATGGAAACTCCTAGTAGAACTCCCTTTTGTTTCCTACACATATCCCTTCTTATAGGGACGCCAACCTCTCATGTAATAGTGCCAAAAATGATGGTTCTAGGTATGGGGAAATCATGTCCTGCCAGCATTCATGCATGCATTCAAGGGTTCGGTTTTACTTGTCACAAATCGATTGCGTCTATAGGAATACCTTCAGAGTAGATACAACTATAACGTTAACCTATTTAACCTTGTGCGAGTCACACGTTCCATAAAACCCGCACAAATTCCTGGAATAAAAAAAGCTTTTACTCCTAAATCCAAAGGAAGGAATGGGTTTTTGAAAATATGTAGGTTAGTGGATCCCATATGTTCGAAGGAGGTCCTTAGATGTGTACATGATTGGTTTGAAGGAGGGAAACAACGCATTTGGAATCTATTCAGAAGAAATATTCAAGGAAGGTTCAACCATCCATCTTCTAACTTCGTGACATGTCTTTTCCCCCATCCATCCTTGGACTAAACTTTTATCGATAAACTCATTTGACACAAGTCCTTAGACTGACATCATTCCGTTAGAATCAAATTCGATTTGTTTCTAACTTTCACCTTCATGAGTTCAATTCTATCTGCGAATGTCATTGTATCTCAAAGTATTTAATAGCGGACCAACAGCTAATTGCCAAATATTTGTTAACAAAAACAGTATTTCACATTAGAACCGTTAAAAAACCCATTCAATCTATAAAAATAAATACAATCAGTCGAGATACAACAACAACAACAACAACAACAGCAGAAAAGTAGTATCTCAAGAAACTTTAACCAAAAACCAATTGTTGAAAGTAAAACTCAATAAAGCAAACCACTTTGTGCCGTTCTCTCCATATGCCATATATAACCAGGTCGATACACCACTTTTAGGTGACCGGGTGTGTGTACTAGCACCACAACTGAATGCCATTCAAAGCTCCTTCTAAGCTACATTCTCACTTTATGTATCCACTAGTACGAGTAGTGTAGTGTTTTTTTCCCCCCAATCAACCGAAAAAAGCTGCTTTTTTTCTGTCAAAAGAGTTGGACGCGTACTAGAATCTTCTTGACGCCGCAAAAGACCTAACTACCTTCTACACTAAGCCGGTGGACAGAGCTTTTGAAAGTTGTTTCATGCCACAAAATAAGTAGAACCTGGGGAAATCTGTGACGTAATAAATAAAGTTCTCCGAGATATGTTGACAGGTGGGCGAAGATGGGCAACCAAAAAAAAAAAAAATAAAATAAGGTACCCTTTTTAATTTCACAACCCTTCGACCAGAGAGAGCTGTTATTTAATCAAAATCACGACCAAAGTATCTCTGCATCTCTGTATCTCTGTATCTTTGTATCTCTCACTGCAGTTCTTTGAAAAACTTATTGCATTCACCACAGCCGCCATATATAGACGGCGGACTCGCACACTAAGCAAGAGTCCACTGATAAACACACAGCCCAAGAGAGAGAGAGAGAGAGAGAGAGTGTGTGTGCGTGTATGTTTAGTGTGGGGGGCATTCTAACAAGTATGCAGGTCTTTTTCCCCTTCGAAAGCTTTCCGTTCGTATAGCCTTGTTCATATTAAATGCCAACACCAAAGTGTCGTATAGAACAGAAGTCGTTCAGTAGACCAAAGTTGGGGAAATGTTAATTTTTAGATCTCCATCAGAAGCAGCAGCAACCTACCAGATACTTGGTGTATCTTTTCGTAGTATAGCCCCCCAAACAGTAACCATAACAAGTCTCTATGTGTTTGTATGAGTGTATCTATCCTCAACCCCCCTCCCCCCACTAACACCCTCGCTATAAAAGTGTTTTTTGTTTTTTTCTTCATATACAAACAGAGAAACAGTCGGGGAACGAAATATTCGTTTTCACTCTTCACTCAATTAATGAAATAATGAAACTGGCAAGCAACCAGTCGTTCAGTGAGTGTGACCGCGTACGAAAGTGAAGTTTATGAGGAGCAGCTGAAGATACAACTCACATTTTAATCCAACAAAAAGAGATTTGTTGATCGTTTCGTGTGGTTTCTTTTTATTTTTCTCAAACACTTAGTTTTTTGAAATTTTTTTTTTTCCATTAATTTTATTTCGAATTTCAACGTATTTCTCCGTCAAGAATTCATAGTGAGATACAAACCAGAGAAGAAAAATTCTTATATAGATACAAGATACAGGAGTAGAATATATAGACTTTTCTCGAAACATTCGAAACCAACTTGTGTGTGCTCTACTAAAAAAAACAACGTGAAAAAAACCGCAACCAGAGTGTTCTAAAGACTAAAAGATACATCCAAAGGAGTGTATTCTGTCTGTGACGTGACACGGAGGTCAGATTTGATAATAATCAAAGCCCACAATTTTGCGCAAAAAAAGCGAAACAACTCTTAAACAATCTCAAGATTTTCATACGTATAATTGCGTTTATACCTATGACAAATATGCGTACTATTACCTGACAGCTGTGTATTAGAGCGTTTCTATTTCTTCCTTTTTTTTTTGGTTCGACAAAGGGAACTCATATAAGTGACACTATAAGCAAAATCAATTCTTATACAATTTACCAAGTGCCAAAACAAAAAATAAAAATCAAAAACTTACTTCTCAGATACAAAAAGCGTATATCTGTATCTTTTAATTGCGTATTGTGGTGTAATTAGTGTATACCAACCATATTGTGATCAATAAAGTGCATTTTTCGGTGTAAAATTTGAATTCTACTAAAAGGTATCCAAAATATTGCTAAAATAAGAGAAAAAAATTTAACAAAAATTTTTATCCAAGTGTGGTGAAGTGTAAAGAAAGGACAGTTTTTCTGTGTCTATCGAAATAACTAGCAAAATTTTCAACCCTCCAAAGCCCAAGTCGTAGGCTAGGAACCCATCAGCCAACAAAAAAACAAGTAAAAAAGCGTAGTCATCATCATCATTGTGGAGCGCAACACTCTTTTACCGGGGGGCCAACCACACATTTTCAGATATACAACAAAAGTATCGCCGCCACGCAGTTGAAAAATTTCAAAATACCTATCTACAAGAATTAAGTGAAAACTTATAAGAAAAGTTTTTTTTTGCTTTTGCTTTTTTGCGAAATTTGTTTTCGGTTTTTCTTCTTTTTTTTTTTTATCCTGAAACGTGATAAACAAAAAAGCGTTCTTATGAAATCGGAAAACTGGATCGAATCCTACAATGAAAAGGTGAATTTTTTTACTTTTAAAAACTTCTTTTTGAAATAAATTTTTAGTAATAGATACAGTTTATGTGTCTGTCTATCTATAGACCGTCCATTGGGAGGGAAAAAATGGGTTTTTTCTTGAAACATATGTTTGCCTGGTCACACAAAGGTGGGGGGGTAAAAATAAAGAAAAAAAAAAAACACCCAAAGTATCTTTTGTTAGAGAAAACATAATTGAATTATTCTAAATATATATATTTATGCAGGAAGGGCGGTGGGGATTAAGTTTTATTTTTTTCTCTAAAAATAAGCACTAAATAGTGACACGGTTAAAGAGAATTCTTTATATAAGATACAATCAGTAGAAAGTATTTTGATAGAATGAAAAGTGTATCTACATCTGGAATGACGAAATGATTGACATCAGATGTCGTTAAACTTTCAGTATACTTTCCTAATTAGTGAGTTTGGTGACGTTTTAATTGCTTTTTTTCCTTATGTCATGTGAAATATTGTAACTTTTTTAAGTGGAAGTACTTTATCCTGAAGATGGATGTTTGGGGGATAATTTGACTCGATTTTTTTCTTTTTTACAAGCTTTTTAGTTGGCAATTTATGCCAACAACATGCAATGTAATAAATAACATACGAGTTGATTCTTCTAGAATGTGTCCTAGTTTCGAGAATAGAATCATAAAACACTTTTATTTTATTTTATGAGAGAGTGAGTTGATTTGAGTGCCCTTGGTAGAGACACTTTGGGTGGATACCATAATTATTACGACATATTTGGGTCAAAAAGGTTTACTGGGGGAGTCATTCGAATTATGTTGAGATAAGGCACCTTAAGTGGCAATCTCATCGAATGGTTAACTAGGATTGACCACTTGGGTTAAGAGATGTAGTAGTTAAGCTATAAAACTACTGTCAGTTACTGGAAGTTCAAATATGAGATGTAGAATGGTTTTGATTGCTAGTATCTTTAGTAAATATGGAGTAATAAAACAGAGACTGTCTGCGTTGACTGACCTCTCAAAACCCCTGTGCCCTTCGGATACGGCATAAAATAGTAGGTCCCTTCTGTAGTGCAGAAATGTATACCACGCACAACATGTACAGTTGTGTGAGTTGGCCCTCTTTTAAAGTCTTAAGACGTCCTTGTTCTAAACTCTAAGTGTACACTAATCCTAGCTCAATTCATAAGTAATGCGTTTGAGTATTGGACATCCATCGAATGCCAAGGAAAAAGGGCATTCAACGGATGTCCTAGCTAACTACTAACTAAAATGTAAAAAGAATCAGTTTCGAGCTTTGCACAGATTAGAGCCATCTATATGTTCTTTTATATCCGTGAAAAAACTACGATGGTAATTTCGGGGATTCGAACCTGGAACCCCTTGCACAGTAGGCCAACTAGCCACTGTGCCAAGGCACCATTTAGTACTGGTATGATAAAGCATGTCTAGCCTCATGCTCAAGTCATTTTAAAAAGGATAGTGCTCTTGAGACTGATGGGAATAACTTTAAAACTGTGCTGTCATTTTTGACAGTTCTTTGACACTTATGTGCAGAATTGTTAGAGAAATTATCAAGAATATGCTTGCAGTTTAAGATAGTTCCAAGTAATTTAAAAAATCAGTCTTCAATTCGTGAAACTACACAAATACAAGAACAAAGCCAGCAATCCGTCAACATAATCAGCGTACAGAAGGAACTGCAGCCACTGTGAATAAAACTCTTGCGAATGATCTAGAACTGTCAATTCGGCACCTTTGAAACTATTTTGACCTACTCCCATATAAGATATAGCTGGTGCAGAAACTAAAGCTTCAAATAACGTGGAATGGGCTCTTAAGCAGCTTCGTTTTTAGTGACTTTTGGCTTAACAGGCTTGAGAGCAACCAACATTGAAGTTTCTGAAGTGAGACCAAACTTCGTGGCATCATTGATCCTATTCTTTTTTTTAGTCAAGGGCCAAAGTTACCGAGCAATGATCCGTGATCATTTCTTCGAAAATAACGATGACATTGATCCAGATAGCCAAGTGAACTATGTCCCATCACTTTTGGCAGTGTGATTTAGGTTGTAGCCTTGGGTGTAGTTCATTGGAGAGTTAGTTCATTGTGTACTTACTCACGGTGAACGAAGTCCCAACATCAAAATAGTGGGAGTTAGTTCGTTTGTTAGGAGGATAGCAGGAGATGCACACATTGAGTTGATTGGAGAAAACTCCACCATCACCGCCATCGTTTTTCTTCGATCGAACTACTAGTTCAGTTCATAACGAGCAAAGGCGTACGAGTTATTTCATTCGCAGTTTGTGACTTAGTTTTTTTTAGAGTTGAGCTTCGTAAGAATCATTGAAGTTACTTTCATGACGAGAGACTCAACAGAGCGTTAGTTTATGCTGTGATCCTATGAGAAGCCTAGGCATTCACAGGTACTTTCTAAAAAATTCAAACTTTGTGTGGAGTATTTTTAGAAACTAGAATCTCCTCTGCCGTTAGTGTGTATTTCTTGGATTTGGACTAGGTTAAGTAGTCCTTTTGTACATTTTTTCAAATATATTTTCTCTTATTTGTAATGTCCTCCTATCCTCAACCAATTCATCACAAAAAGACTGAGTACTACACTACTCTCTTTTGATGGCGTAATAATCACGTACTTCAATGAATACCATATTTTCATTTATATTAAGCATGAAAGTGAAATGAAAATTAATGCGATTAACATATCGATAGCCTTTTGTTTTGCGCCGCACAATCGACACCACTGACTGAAAATTTCAGTTTCAGTTCACAGGCTCATTACTCGAATTGTTTTAACGCCAGAGGGTGTGTGTGTTATTTTCGAAATTCCAGTATACCACTTCTAAGCCAATAATGGATGGCTTTTAATTTGAACACAATCCTCATGTACAGTTTTTGCATGCTGAGTGCAGAGTATGTATGGGCTTAGTGGTGGTGGTTTTACTTGCACCCAATATGGGGCAAGGATTGGATTCGTGGAGTCGCAATCGGGATAGCAATCAATTTTGACTCGATAGTGAAAGGGAAGCTCGAAAAAGTAGGTCTTCTGATTTTGTCTCTCTGTTGGTCAGTATATAAATATGTATATACATATGAACGAAGTTTATTATTCACAGAGGCTATTTGCGCACTCCATTTGATGGATTTTCTCTCCAATTTAAGCAAAATATACATGTGTACGACCTAAAGGATACTAGCATCTTTCAAAACAAATGCACACAGCTATTAAAGAGAATAAATTCAAAGAAAGATACATTTTCGCGATACAAAAGTACGCAGTACTTCTTGCTTTGTTTGTTATTCGTCGGAAGTGAGAACTCATTAATTTCGTGCTTAAAAATAAATTTCCTCAGAATAATGAACGAACAGATGCAACGATTACCATATTCTTGATCGACATTGTCGCAATTCTCTTTTTTAAAAAAAAGATCTAAATCATACTCGTATGATGTGACAGTTTAAAATATTAAATGTCAATTGTATGCGTACCTATAAATTCGAAATATGAAATTCATTTTAAGAGAAACACTTTGAAGTCTATTAACTGCTTTATACAATACTTATTCGTGTCCAAGAAATATACAGAGTACAGCAGTACAAATTCAAATATTAAGTGTCTTAAGTCTGCGAAAAAGATACATTTAATTTTAATTTTAAGGCTAACAACAGTTAATTTATAAATAAAAAACATATTTATAGAAAACCGTAGGCAATTGTATTTAAATGGAACATCTTTAATGTATCTTTCAGACCTAAAGCTGCACTCATGTCTTAGATCAGGTATCTGATATAATCAAGTGGATCACTGATTAAAGATCTATGTGTCAGTAAATTTAAAGCTCGGTGCTCAAGTTCCTACCATATCTATTCCCTTTTCACAACAACAGATTTAAATTATTCACTTAATATATTTCAACTAGAACACAAAAAATACTGTGAATTACAAACGAATGCAAAAAACTCATAGGACTTTCGCAGTCGATTTGGACACCACCCATAGAGAATAAATATTGAAACCTAGCAATATAACTTCTGTTTTTTTCTTTAAACCTCTACATAGGTTCTGACTTTTGTTCAATTGAACTTAACCTTACTTTTTGTGACAGTTGTTCATCTGGAATTCGCAATAGTTATTAAGGGCTTGAGCTTGCTCAGTTATATATACTAGAAGTTAAGACTTCTCTGAGACCCAACAGAGCGTTAGCTTATGCTGTGTTCCATGAACCTTAATTCTTTTAATACAATTCGTAGCTGTATCTTAGTAGGACTTAAAGACTTTACTATACCATTTAGGATAAAAGCTACTAGGAATGTGAGCTGCACCATCTTGGAATGGTACCATTTGACAACATAAAAAAAATGGTGCAATTCGGTCGCTATATTATCCTAAATTTAAGGTCTGTACCATACTGGTAGGATGGTACAAATTGACGGCTTTATTGCAATTAAACGACTGCACCATTCTAGAATGGTACATGGAAACCTAGTATGGTACAACCATAAAATTGTTAAAAGCTGTACCATCTTTGAATGTTATGCATGTACCATCCCAAGGTGGTGCAATTTGCTATAATTTGACGGCAGTACTGTCCTAGGATTTGTGATCTGCGTGGTACTAGTATGATGTTATTTGATGGCTGTACCATCTTAAGATTCGTCGGCTGAAACATCCTAAAATTTGGAGCTCACAATAGAATGGTACATGGTTGGTACAATCAACAAACTGTACCGTACTAGAATCATACTGCTGCACTAGGATTTAAACTATCTACTATTTTTATGATGGTACAATTTGAAAATATTCTAGTATTTAACGGTTCTTTTTTCTTAGGATGGTACATCTCGGGCTCAGTGTGCAACTCATAAAAATATTCTAAAGAAATGCAATTTCAATTTCGTATCTATATCTTGATTTCTTCCATTTGAAACATTACCTTTTAAACATATTGCATGTTCCATTGGATGTCCAATCCATAGAATCATTCTATTTTTAAGATATGTGCCACTTTTGTGATTCATCCCCCAGGTTTTGAAAATTTATGTCAACCATTTTCGTTCAACTCGAAAGCTCTACAAGTGACTGTAAACAGAAATGACTAACCGAGTAGTAGTTTAACTAAGTGTAGCCACTGCAATGACGTCATTTTTCTCCGCATTAGACAAGACACAATGTGACATAAGAAATTCATATTTAAATAGATACGGACTCTGTCTAATTTGAACTAGTACCCGTGATTATTTCAATCAGATACAAAGGTTTCAAGGTTCATTTCTTTTGGGAAAATTATTTATTATTTTTTTAATTTTAATGAATGAAAATGGAAAACCTAACTTCACATCTAACAACAAAGCACAGGCAAAAAAAAAAAAAATCTATTCATTTGCACGACACTCTAATCTTTAAAGACCAAAAATCATCAATTAAATGTAATTTTAATGACATAACTTTGCAGTGCGAATCATTCGAGTATACAATGCAAAACACAAAAAAAAAAAAAAAAAAAGTACAATACAACAGATGCTAAACAACAATTGACATGAGTTTTGAATGTTCCTCTTTCGTGTTCTGTACGAATACACAAAGTATCTGACAACTACGCGTTGCGCCAGTCGTACCGTACCGTAGATAGAAATGTGATATAGATGTATGTACACCGCCAAATTATATCTAAAGGCAATGGCGTGTACTCTTCAAATAATTGATATGAGTAATACGTTATTTATAATGATTCGGATGGAAATCATTGAACGAAAAAAAAAAACAGAAAATATTCTCCAACTCGTTGTATCGTATGTATCTCTAGACTCATTTCAGACATATGACCGGCTAAAGTTAATTAAATTGTTTTGTTGTTCTGAATTTCGGTCAGAGATGCGTAAAATGCTTATGTAAAGGCTTTTAAATCCAAAAAAAAAAAAAAAAAAACTTTCATTGTCACACGAATTTTGTAAATTTTGCTGGGCTAATTTTTCTTCACAGATTTAATATATGATGATTGGAAAATTGTATATAATTAAATTTAAATTGTATACCAGTGAAAGTATTTTCGAGTGAGATACACGAAAAAAAGCACAAACAAAAGTGGCGCACTTCAAGCGGAGCTGGCTGTTGCGAATTGCGAATTGAGTAACACCTAAGCAATTTTGAAAATCGACAGCACATCGATTATTTTATAATCGTTTCTAATGACTATACTCTTGTTTTCAATTAACTTTTTTTCACGTTAATTTCGAAGCGAAATTAGTTAATTAGATGACCAGTCTGGTGGATTTCAACACGATGTCCGTTTGTTACAAATTGGCTGGCTTACTTTTGGTTTCAATATCGTCGTTGGTTTTCTTGGAGTGCATAGTCCTAAGAAAATAACTAGCTTATGAAGGCATCAAGTTTGGGTTAACCTTCTAGTAAAAGAGGCGTATCTATGACCAATATATTTAACAGATCTATGCCTGCCTTCAAGTCTAGGTTTTAAGGGTCCGATTGAACCAGTCCCAGCAGAACACCAGCTGTAGAATAGTACAAAGAGTTTGATTGAGTCAGTCACTCTAATACACTAATGTACATATACCCTTTGCCTTCACAATAAACTAGGTCACATCTTCAGCCAACGTCTATTACAAGAGAGTTCAGAAGCTCGATTGAATCAGTCACTCCTATATCCCTTTTGTATAATCTAGACAAAAGACTAAGAATCTTGTAGGTACACGGATCCTTGAGTGTTGGGGTGGAATAAGTCTGTCACCCTATCTAGCCCTCCGGAGATAGGTTAAGGTTTTCAGGTACCCGGCGACTTCTCAGGATCATCAACATTTGGTATCACCTTCCTTTGTTTTACGTGTATCCTTACCTCACCTACCCTAACCTATATCCCAACGATATCACAGTTAGAACATAAAATAATTCTCGAGAATGTATACAAATACTGTGAATTACAAAGTAATATAAAAATCGCGTACAATTTTCTACAGTAATTTGGACTCTTCCCACGGAGATAGAGTCTGAAACTTGTGTTCCAAATACCACTGTACCAACTCTTCCCTATTCCTTCTTCTCTCGACCAATTTAACCATCGCCAGTGTCCTGTATATCAGTATAAAGAAATCAATAGCCTCTAAAACAATCCTTATTCCAAGGACAATTTATCTTTCTTCATTTCAAAGCTATTGCTACTAGTTCTAGTACTAAAGTCACATTGTTGCCTTGAGCGCTTTATATAAGACTCCTGTCCTACTCAATAATTAATAGCTCAACCCCCATTTAAAAACAATGTCGTTGTTATGGTAATGTTTGATAAGAAAGCAAACTTTCTAAACGATTTCCGTGTCAAAGCTTCGTTAATTTAAATTTTATTATTTACTGCCCTCTAAACTAATAATTACCAACTATACTCACTAAAGGTGGCGCCTTTAGTAGAAATGTTTTTTTTTTTTTTTTAATGTAACAAGTGGCATATGATTTCAAAAGATGATTAGCCTTACAAGAGAGTATCGTAGGAATATAGTAGCACTACACACGCTATTTTATGTTAACGGCGTCGCGCCACTATAAAATAGTACTTCATGTATGGAAACATGATACACACAGTCTAGTCTTTTTGTCTACAAGAGGACATTAAAGGATCTGTTTATTTAAATACATATAATGATTAAGTGAAGTGTGTGATTCTTATTACTTCCTGAGAGCGATGACATTTACAGAAGTCATTCATTGAATTCACATGAGTGTATCTTTGATGGCGCCAGGCGTCTCAGAATGTAATATCAACAGGTCATGTATTTAATTTTTTTTTATAACGCACGCAGTTTTAATTTTCTTTTTTGGTTCTTATTTATAGGACATCGTTTGTTTGTTTTTTGTTTTTGCTGAACTGAATTAACGTATGACACGTGCGTGTGTTTCAATGCACTGACAGTTCTTTTGTCTAGATTGCATATTTTCGTGAGCCAATTTTATTGATGACAGAACGTTCTCAATCGTGTGTACTTTTTTTTATGCCGCCTGTACTCTGGTTTTGGAGTACATTTAGTCCCATTTGGTCACATTTGATTCCCTTCTGTCGTATCACGCAAACTACTTATGTAGATGGAGGTTCTTTTTGACAAGAAGGAGGAGGGATTCATAGTAATAGTACGTTTACACCGCACCCAAATGCAACATTTCGACTAGTTTCTGCATTTCAGCCCAAATACTTAGCATTTCGCCATACATTTTTCTGCATTCTAGAATGCAGCGAAATACTGAATTTCGTCGCTGCATTTGTAAGTTCGTCAAATCGAACAATTCTCTTTACAAATTCAGCACGTCAAACAATGACTTATCAAACCCGCTGAATAAAAAAAAAACCTCTGTCAACTAAATAATAAGTAATTTCAAGTAATCATTTCTAATCAGAAAAAAATATCAGTACTCACTTCTGACACTAGCTGTCATTTGAAATGCTGAAGTTGCACTGGGAACGCAAAATTGGATTTCGAAATTTTTTTCCTGAAATGTTGGATTTGGGTGCGGTGCAAACGTACTATAAAACTACCTCGAGTAGTACACAGACGGATCTGAAAACACTCAGTTTGAGAGGATAGAAATAGCGCCATCTATCACTGACAGCATGAATATTTCTTGTGTTCATACCTTAAGTAGTTAAGTACTTAAATTAAATTTATTTCCAAAGCAGTAGTTGTCAAATGACTCAAAACTGTCTGAGGACTTTAGCTAATATCAGCACTATCCTTCTAGGATTATAAATATGCGGCCATAAAATCTCAAACGACCTAAAAAACTGAAGACTTCGACATAGACTAATCACGGCTTACAACATCATGCATATTGGCTTTTGAATTTCAAAACACAGGGTGTAACAGAAAATAAACTACTTTTTTGTCTGTTCGCTTTTCTCTTTAAGCTTTCTCGCGTCATTAAAACAAGCGTGCAGTCCATATTCATATGAAAAAAGGACATAAGTTTCAATCTATAGTACAGGGTGTAACTGACTTTTGTTCCTATTTTCTTACGTTTTCAATTTGTGTACGTCAGATCGTCTATGTCAGACTACATTTCCTTTAGCAATATAATATGTACCACCCAAAATTCTAAAGATTTCTTAGATACAGGGTGTCACAGTCACCTTATTTACCATGTAAATTGCTCCTAATAACTTCTTACACTTTTCCTTTTCATCTTGCTAATTCCATGTCTCAAATCTATAACTTATGCTAATATACCGGTGGCATATTAATTAATTCTAATTGATACTAATTGTAAAAGAAATACTTTCACCGCATTCTTAGGGGACACATGCTTTTACAGTGAAATTATCGATCTTGAACTAGACTTGTTTTCGAACAAATAGTTGCTAGCAAGTTTGTATCTCGATTGTAATGAAATGTAAACATTTTAAGAAGAAACATGTGTATTTGCTTAGCAATAATTATTATTTGTTTACAATACTACAGTTCTAGATACAATTGGCTGTTGTTACGTAAACACACTTCAAACACCTGAGTTTGCCTCTATTGTTTTCTTTCGAAACACAAAAATTGCTTGTAATGTTTAAACAGTTTGTCTATAAAAAAAAAAAAACTAATAAAACAATCAATATCCAGAGACACATTGCGCATTTAAGTTTTTTTTTCTCTTTTCTATTTTTGAACCTTATTTTTTTGTATTGGATTAGCTTGGCTCTAATCTAATTTGTTGGCTTTTAAGTTCAGTGCTATGAGTATCTAACCAAGCCCTTCTTCTTCTTTGCTTTGAAAAGGTTAATTCAACCGCGCAATTGAAGGATAAGAATCATCAAATGTAATTAATTCAGTATGGATTAAATGGAAATTCAAAGAAGTATCTTTAATAATTCTTCTATGAACTCAACTAAGTGCAAGAGTATTCCGATACGTTTCCATAGTTGTACACCTTGAAATTAGAACCCATTACAGCAGAAGAGATATATGTAGAAAAAAATAATCAATAAATCGATCATAAGTGTCATTCAACGTATGTTTAGATGGCAGAATAATATTCTTTGAGCTTAGCATATGTTCTTAGAAAGAAGTGGGGAATCAGGTTTATACTCACATAGAAACAAGATACAAAAAAGTGCTCGATATCTATTGCAGACTTTGTATACTAATGAGTTTATTTTTTGTTTCTAGGTTTCATATATCTGCGTAAATTTCTAGACTATATTCGGTGGGATAAGGCTCAATGTGGTGCGCATTTCTTGAGAATATCATCATCAACCGGGTATGGGATATCGGGGTGTTTTATTCGGATTTCTTGGTAAATGTAACACCAATGGTGTTTCAATTTGAATCTTCGACAAAAAAACAAAACAAAAAATTGAGGGAATAACAATAACCTGGTATTGGAATAGGCTAAGTGAATGTCAATAGGGTTTTGCGTTCGTCTTATTGAATGATATTTTAGGAAATCCGGTCGGAACATAATCCTTAGATCTATGTGAAATGGATATCTGTCATGATTTGGTAACAATGCTCATTAATTTATTCTGTAAATGTTTATGGATTTAGATAGAATACACGAGTTTGTGGGATGCTTTTTGGGGGGTTAGACTCTGATGGCATCAGTTGAATGACAGATAGTAAACTATCGCTCGATGAATTAAGGTAAGTCCATCAGAGTCTTTGTCTTTATCTACCAGTCAGACTTAACTCCAAAAGATTTGGTGTTTTGCAGCAAAATCTTCTACATGCAAGATTCATGCAGCATGCATATACTTAAGATACAGCTCTGCACCATTCAATGACAGTAAAAACTTAGAAAAAAGTGATGAAAAGACATATTACTTCTTTAAGGCGTTAATCTTTGAAATGTCTTACAGCGATATCCACTGCATGTTACATGCAGCGCTGCAGTTTCTAGTGGCAACATTTCTGGTTATAGAGGTGGCATTCGGTCTCTACAATGAGGCATCGAAAAGTTCAAGAACCTTCCTATCAATAACCGACATTGCACAATTTTGTAGAATTTAGTTGGTTTAGAAAAACTTTGAGCTTATTTGTCTCATAATTCGATCACACTGTGTTACCGAACTCATAAGGACCTGCCAAACTGGTAAATCTATGACGCTAATGCAGTCAACGGAACATGTCAACTAATTAACATATCAACGCTGTAATCATAAAGGAAATTGGTTCCCCACGAATTGTTATTACAGAAGATAGCTGGAGGTAATTGTCTTGGCTATATTCAGCCGATCTCTGGAGTCGAATTCAAGGCTTTTTCCAGAAGTGTCTTTATCAGATCAAAGATACACATAATCCTTTCTTCGGTATACACATGTATGCTCCCCAAACTGTTTTTTGTAATATTCTTTAGGATTTTTTGCATTCGATTATGATTCACAGTAAATTTTTTTGAAGCTGACTTCTTTTGCTGTGAACATCATGTGAATATAGTTGGGACTTGGACATGGCATTTGACCGCCTACATGTGCTCCATAAAAAGTCGACGCTGATCTTTTTTTATTGCCGATTAATTCCATTGACTGTCCTGATGTCCATGTGAGCCATCTCTCACTTAAAACACCACAGTCTGCACCGACACAAGTGTTCACATAAAAGTCAGTAATAAATATAACAACCCATTATATGTTAATTACAACACCGTAACACTTGCATTATCGGTTTTGTTTTTCTTCATCACTCAACACAGTACACTTGGGTGGGCAGGTAAGGTAGCTTTGGCATAAATTAATCACTTGCAATTAATGAACGCAACTTGGGTCGGAGAGTCGCAAAGATTAATCCCCTCCGACACGCTTAACTGGGTCGAATTCAGTTCAAATGCGTAGGCAATAATTGTATCGCATATGAATTCCAATGGAACATTTGTGACATACAATATGTTTTTCTTTTGTGCGGCTAAAGGTGTCTGTTACCGCCCAAAGATTGCACGAGTATAAATCAAATTTCAAAATATTTTTTCCCTCTTTAGTTCTAGATACAATAAAACTTCGTCTTTTTTTTTTTTTTTGCTCTGTTTTACCATTCAAAACAGAACAGGTACACATTACGTATAATAAACAAAGAAGAAGTAAAAAAAAAAAAATGTTTCCCAAAAGGTTAATAACTTTGCAACAAACTATAATCTAAATTGGCGAATGAATTGTATATGCCATATGCCCAGAGGTAACGAAAGAAAAGAGAGAAGAAAAAAACAAAACATAGATACTTTCTGAGATACATATCTTGCAGTTTATTTTTTTTTTATTGAAATGGGTTAAGCGGGCTTTAATACAAAAGGTTGTTGACTTCTTGGCTATAATAAGTGCATAGAGTTGCTTTACTTTTCATTTTTCCTTTTTATTTTTATGAAAAGTGTTGTGTGTGCGTTTGATTGTGGAATAAATGAATCGATAAATGTGCGCTATGGCTCGATGAAAAGTAAGTTACATGATCGTTGAGTAGGCAATAAATTATTGTAGATACATTTTTTTTTTTTTTTTAATTTTTTTTGAGTGTGTGAATTTGATAATTAGCGATAATGGAATTGAAATTATGAAAATGCAATTCAGGAAGTCATAATAATGTTCTCTGGCAATAAATGCAGTGCGCTGGTGAGTTTGTTTTTGAAAGGAATCGCCAAATTGGGACATGCAATCTGATGCAAGAATGTCTGCTTGTTGGTCTTGCGTGCATCGATATTGAAGTAGTATTCTGTCATGTGAAAGATAGGTTTACATTTTCCAGTGGTGAAATAAAACTATTCGCTGAAACAAACACAAATCTTTCCAAACTCATGCGTGTACAATTTTCTGTGAATTATAATGAAGTACAAAAAATACGGAGTTCACACCAAGAAAAGACCGAAAAGTTGTTGTTACGGGTATACCTTCAAGTTCACTGTAAGGATATTCTACGGATGCACGATTGTGTAGCCTGTCGTTTAAGCTGTTCAAGTTTATAGCAACTCAGCATACTTCACAAATGTCAAAGTCGGGATGACATAAGACGCCATTTTTGAAATTGAAGCGTTATGCGATAGAGTGATGACTTGCCACATGGTAGAGGGTCTTTAGCCTTATTTATATCAATTTATACATGCAAATCAACTTATTAAGCTGGAACTTAGAGATCGTTGACGTTCAAAGATGGAAAAAAGAAAAAAAGCTCAAGTTCCTAAAGTACTAGGCTTAGCCACTAAAACTAAAACATTCAAGAATAGATGCCTAAACTTAAACCATAAGATACCACTCCAACTGCAGGTATTGAGGCTATTCTCAACCTGCCTCCGACAGACATCTATACGAGATCAACAGCAGCCATCAGTGCCTTAAGAATAAGTCAGACTGCGTGCTGAAAGTCAAGTACGATAGGGCACGCGACCATCCTTGGCAGATTTTTCGGCCATACACCCAAAACAGATTACACTACGCCTTACCTTGACTTCAAAATACCATTTACCTCAGCTAACCCTAGCAGAGAAGAGTGGAAAGACAGCCGCATACCAAATGCCGAATCCATAGCTATTTACATTGATGGATCAAAAATGGACACCGGTGTAGGATCCGGAATCTTCTCCGAATCACTGGGTATATTCAGATCTATACGACTCCCAGACCACAGCAGTGTTTTCCAAGCGGAGGTCCTGGCAGTGACAACAGCGGCCTGTGAGTCTGCCGTAAGAGCAATACCGCCAGAAGGTATCACTTTCTTTAACGACAGCCAGGCAGCTACGAGTATCAAAGTAATTACTGCCATAGAAATAAAATCCAAGTGCTGTCGCGAAGAGCTTAAGGTCCTGCTGGGTCCCTAGGCACGAGGGCGTCCCGTGAAATGAAAAGGCAGATAAATTAGCAAGGAAAGCTTCATCGGACCCACTTGAACTGACCTACCTCTCCATAAGCACCCCGCCCAGCGCTCTTTAAAGCAGGGAAACTGGCTATGGAAGAGGCGAACTTGAGGTGGAAGTCCCTAGATACTTGCAAAACTGCAAAACAACTATGGCCAACTTTTGACAAAGCAAGGACCGAGAGAATTGTCCGCAAGGACAGACGTTCACTGTCCATACTCGTGGGGATACTCACGGGTCACAACACTCTGCGGTACCACCTAAAGAAACTACGTCCGATGGAAGAAGAACTCTGCAGAGGATACGGCTATGAGGAGGTTATAGAGGACACTACCCACTTCCTCTGCCAGTACCCTGGTACAAATTCCTCGGCAAGCCCTTCTTTCAGGATCTAGGAGAACTCTCCAAAGTCAATACCGACATGTTACTGAACTTCATCAGAACATCAGGATGGTTTATATACACGGTTAAACGATTAAGTACAACCATGGGAAGTTGTTACAGATATTTATGGGTTAAATGGGTAAGGGGTACTTTTTCTAAGCCCCCCTATGGGTAACACAATGTGTCAGTGCTGACCTGAGTGCGGCGGAGGTATTTCGTTTCCTCTGCCAACCCACAAACCTAACCTAACCTAAACCATAAGATTCTCTGATATTGATCTCATCTCAAGTAGTTTTAAAGCCTTGAGCACAGCTAGAACCTCTGCATACGAGGGCACCTGTGATGAGAGTACTCGCTGATCCTTGATGTTTATGTACAGCTGTCAATTTGTACATTTTCTGGTCATATTTCCACTAAAACTAGATGCCTCTATTATACCCTTAAACTAGCTCTGACAACTCTTTTGATAAAGTTGTCAACACCTTACTCAGAATAAATAGTATCTATAGACCACCTATAAAAAGTGTACTCTGAGATAATTATAGCAGATATATCAGATCACAAAAACCTATCAAAGGAGGAAAACAAATTTAAATACCAACGCAGATTAAAATGTATAAATTAATGTGGTCATAAATAATTAACGTTTATTTCATTTCCACAAATGAGACAAAAAGGGGCAAAGCTAATTCGTAAAATGGCCACAATTTATGGACATTTAATTGCAGTAATTTATTTATTGATTTATTTATTAAAATTTGTAATAAAATTTAATTAGTTTTTAAGTATTTATTTTATTTAATGGGATTTTCATTTTTTGTTAGAGCAGGTGGCAGCGTAATATACAAAATAATGAAGCCTAATTTAGCACAAACATTTCTAGGAAAGGAATGGCAATAAAGTTTAATTTTGTGGAAAGACTCTTTCTTCATCGAGACCTTATAAAATTTCACAGTATGGTCTTACGAATAAGAGAAAAATGAGAAGTTCTAAAACTCAAAGGTATAAAGTACATAATTGCATTCTAAACTTAAAAATATACTTTTTCAATTTAAAATACAAAAAACAAAGCATTTGATGTGAATAATGAAGTTATGCACGGATTTTAAGTGAATTTGTCACAATTTGACTGCAATATGAACATTTTGGAGTTGCCATCTGAACTTTGGAACAACATTTGCATAGTAAATTGTATGCAACCACCCTGCTTGGGATCAGTGTTGGATTTGTAATAGGTGTGAGGTTGGCTATGTGCAAAGTAGTTTTTGGACTTAAGGAATTTTGTGGATTTAAAGAAACTTTGCACATATCCAACCTTGCACACATTCCAAATACATTCCAAGCAGGGGGTTGCAGGTGCAACATTTCACTGTTTTTTATACACATGCTGTTCCAAAGTTTAATTTTCTGAAATTCTTTGCTCCGTGCTATTTTGAACTTGAAAACTATCTAAGCTCATCTAAGAAAATATATCTGGTGGGACTTAAAATATATCTTCCATCCCGTCCGTGTTGCCGTTGCCACCCCTGCAGGATCTTTCCATAATTGTATTTTTCGTATCATCGAAACATGTCGATTGTACCTAACAACAGCAAAACGTACTGATAAACGATCATCACAGCTAACGACTCAATGTCCGTTCACTGTTCAGCGAACTGCGAATACAAACAAACGAATATTGACAAATCTTAGCATTTCATTCACAGCTCTTGTGTCACAAAAATCTGCTAATTACACTCATCACTTACCAAAGAAATAAAGAATTGTGAGGTTAAACTCTCGCAATGTGGATTGCGTTCCACACCTGTGGAATCTGAATAAAATTTGACAGTTTTCACGAAGCATTCGCTTATTCGCGGAAAATCCAGCTAATTGTTCATTGCTTTGCAGAAATAAGTTAGAATTAACTTATTTTGCATAAATCAGTACATTTAAGCTCTTTGGCCATAGCTGTCATCTGCGTTCTTTTAATTATGCTAAAGATGGCTTATTCGCAGTTCACCCATTCGCCGGTCCGTAAACTACTAATGGACATTTAGACTTAAAAAATGTAAGCACTATTTCCGCGATTAAGTTCAAAATACTACTAAACTTGACACAAATCTGGGATGGAATCCAAAAATCACACTCTTCTTTTCCACTAAATATTTATGTTTCCCTAAAAGATGGCACCCATTTTCTACATCCTTTTTTTTGTACACTGGCCCTTTGCCAATAAGTCCGGCAGGTAACTGTGTACATTGTTTTCAGTTTTCAAAATTTTTAGGCGTCGTGCCCCTAACATGAATCAGAGACAAAAAACTCACATAGATACATATGACTACTCTTTCGTGTACAAAAATAGAAATTGAGTTCGTTAAACAGACATAAAGGCGTTGCCAAAAAAAAAAAAAAGTTATACATATCTTCACATTTTCGTAAACTAAAATCTAAAATTATTACAATTTATCATCGTAAAAATTTCTTGTGTGTCGCTGACGTCTATTTGGTTGTCTTGCCCAATCAAATGACACATTAATTTGAATGAGTAAGTGTCAAAATATCATAAAAACTCTCAAGAGAGATTTCAATCTTTAAACTCATATCCTACGAGCAATTCGTGTGAAATATCCAATGGAAGCTAGGATTTCGATGAAAAAAAAACCGACTGGACAATGCGCGATAATTGAATTTCATAACTACACTTGATTATATCTATTACTTGCTTCGACTTTCACTTTGTGTTTGTAGATTTTTTATTTTGCCAGCGGTGTTGCAAGTAATTTTTATTTATTTATTTTCTTTTTCTTATCAAAATAATCATGTCGGCGGTTTTATGTAATTACAAGTTTTTTTTTGACACGTCAGATGGTGGACATGATTTCGGGATAACTGGCAACACTATCACTTGGTGAATTCCGGCGATCATCCATAAGCCAAGACGAGATCCATAACCATTGACATATAATTTTATTGCATTTTAGTCTGCCACTAGTTTAACAATGAAATCATCTGGTAAACTTGAAAGCAATTAAATAACTTAATTGTTTCACAAAATTGAAGTTCAATGTCAAACAAAACACGCTTCGGATATAGAAAAACGTATACAGTTTCTGAAAAACAGATTATTCGCACGTTTTCAGATATTTTTGTTTAGAAACGAACCACAAAATTCGAATCATATGCATCTTTGTACTCTCGGATACATTTTCAATAAATTTTCGCTTAAAAATACACCAAATAAAAATATCAATAAATATTTTTTTCTAATTTCAAAAATACACCTGCTATCCGTTTGTTTTTGTCGCGCCATCGTCGTCGCATTCATTTGCGTGACAACACGTATAAATAGTTAATAATAAAACTTTGTTTTGTTTATTTTCTTTTTCGGTTGTGACATTTTTTTTTTCTTGCCTTCTAAAATTGCATCGGATAAATATCAAAGGCTTAACGGTTATAAAAATAGTAAACGATACTAAAATTGTTTGTGTGTTTATTTTTTTTTTTGCAATCCTATAGAGAGAGTATCTGGCAAAGGATATTGACATAGAAATACGCGCAATAGTTTGGCAATATTTTGAAATTGGATGAGATACTTTTTTTTTCTTCGATACGAACACAGTTGGGTAAACAAATTTTCCTATTTCAGCATCTGTCTTGTATAGGTTTCGCTTGTGCGATAGATAAGCGTTTTAGTGGTTTTAAAAGATTAAAAGTTTGAGGAATATTGATTTGAGGGAACAAATTCAATTTGCATTTTATTAATTTATTTATTATCAATACCATCCAGTGAGGTTTAATCAGTATTCATTATCGTATCAATTGGAATGTGCACCTAGTGGCAAAGTTCATAAGACAGATGTGTACAAATAAAAAATCCATTGATTGATTGACATGGGTGGCGATATGTATTTTTCACACAATGTGAGGTTTTTAATGAATTTTATTGAAATATTTTCACCTTTTGGTATGTGAATAGGTAGAGGGAAATAAAATTTCACAAATTTGATTTGTTTTTTAAAATTTTAATTAAAAATCATGAATTATTTGCAAACAGGGAGAAAAATACCGAACTCCTTTCATCCCACATAAGCCTATTCGTAGTTTTACAAACGAACCCAGTATCCTTTTGTATGAAAAAAAGTCCACGCTGAATATCAAGAGTCCTTTAATGAAGTGATATGAATTTCTCGAAGAAGGTTTATTTGTATTAAGTATTACCCTATCTCTGGATAGGAGTTGAGCAGTAACGCTTTTGGTATATCAAATCAAACAAAAAGTCTTCAATTTAATTCAAAGATGTAATTTGACGGATTTATAAATAGTGGTGGCTATGGTGGATGAAGTTTCAGGGAACTGTGACAGAACAGTCAAAATAAAATCTATCACATCTCCATATTCCCTTAATGCTTTCACAAATGAAAATACGTACGTACTCTTAATTTGTGAATATCTTAAAAATCCTGTGAAATGTCAGCTTAAAACGGAGGATCAATGGATCGACGAATTGTACGAGCTGGAGCCTTCAATTTGCTGTTCAAAATCATAGCAATGGGCCTCCGAAAACATTCCAAAGAAGAACCTTCTTTCTAGCACTTCAGCTTTCTTCTCTGTGTTCTTAGGTTCCTTCATAGCATACCTTCTACCTTCTCAAGTGATCCTCCAGTTTTCTTTAACAGCACAACTTTGACCCAGTAATTGTTCAAAAGATGGATAAAATTCCTATCAACATTTTTGCCCACTCTCTGCACTGACACGAACAATTTCTCTAAAGAGCTCGAAAGATCCATGATTTTTCTCTACTTATCATTCGAACTATGTTAATATTCACACCCACAATGGACCTTAAAGGTCTAAGTGGCCTGCGTTCAACTTTATCCACTTCAAACCTAACCACGCCCAGTTTTGGACGAAGAAAATAGGTGCAGGGGATCCGACGATCCATTCCATGTGGTTTGAAAATTTGTTCATTCTTTTGAGAGTTCCTGAAATTTCCAAAGAAATCACTTCCCCAATATATTTAGAAACAATTTCGTGATAGAATGTTGGTCCAAATGTTGAACATTTTATGAAAATTTCCGTACTTTGAACGTAAAGAATTCATATCGATTTCGACGACTGTTTTGACTTTCCAAACAAAATTACGCTGTTGTTGGTGAAATTTTGGATTACTTTTTGAAAATTCTACGAAATTATAGTAACAATTTCGTGATTTTGAAAATCCAGTTTAGAATTCATGTCAAAAACAATTATTGATACACATTAACAAAGAAATAAAAAGTGGGTAGTAAAATTTTCGATAAAATTTTGGAAAATTTGTGAAATTATGCATCAAATTTGAGTGTATCAAACTTAGAATTCTTATAAATTTAAATGAATGCTCTAATTTCCTTGCCAGAATTATGCTTTTGTTGGATTATTTGTAAAAAATTTTATGAAATTTTGCACAAAATTTGGTGCTCTTGAACGATATGCGAGATTTATATCAATTTTAGTTATTTTTAAGTATTAAGCTTTGAAATGGTCCCAAGTGAAGGAATGGTTTTGCTGGATCTTAAGCTAAAATTATACATTTGGGTGAAATACTTTTCAAATGAACACAGTCCTTAAACGAAATTGCGTCTTTTTTCCTGCGCATTTCGGAGAACATTTCACAGATTTTTTCTCAATTCTCCATTCTTTCTGATTTGTGAGTCTCTCAGTAACAATGTTCACCAGCAATACCATCCACTGATCACGTAGTATGTCGATTTTAATTTAATTATCGCCGATAAATTCTTCAAACGTAAATAGACACTCCAAGTCTTATATGTACATTTTTTTTTTTGCAATTACTTGCATTTCAAGGCTACCGCTAAATGCCGGCTAAAGATCACTGATCTATAGACACAAATTCTTCTCGTTTACCACCACACCTTCTGCTATAAAGATTTATGAGTCAAAATATACATTTTCCTTTGCTCTACACACCCACTTTTGATTTTGGTCCGACGATAGACTAGACCAAAAAATATCGGTGGAAAAAAAAACTCCAATCCACCGCCACACATCCGATTAAACGCAAAAAGAAACCGATCAAATGAAAAGCAGAAAAACGTTTTCTTTCGAAAGCAATAACCAAAGAAAATTATTCAAAGAAATAATTTACTTAGCACAACTAAATTAGAATACACAACACATGCGTTGCTGCTGGTGTTACTTTTTGATTAACTCACAAGGCACAGCCGAGAAACAAATAATAACAAAAATAATAAATTTACAACTTTTTCTTTTATTTTTGTTAATTTTGTTCTTGTAAAGAGAAGACCTACAGTATACGTCGTAAAAAGCACCAGAAGAAGCAAAAGAAAGGCACCCATTTTGTTCTATTTTAAATGAAATTTCTTACATTTGTTTCTATGAAGAAAAAGTTTCACCGCCGCCTTCTTCTATAAATAGAATCCGTGAGATACATCGCACATTAAATTAGCTGTACGACACAACAGCATGCGGTTTGGCCATTCTGATGATGATATCTAATTGTGTGCAGCCCCCCCCTTCTACTTGGTATTTTTAGGAGTTTTTATATATTTTATGAATGTTTTTAATTTTTAATTAAAATTTTATTTTCTGTCTCTTTCCAGGTAAGAATGAAGTTTCATTTAAAACAAGAGTAAGTCTAAAAAAATTAAATAAATGATAAAATTTTGAATAAATAGCGAAATTGTTGTACGTTCTAAATTTAAAGAAAAGTCTCTGGCAAACGGATTGCTAAAAACCCACTCAGTGTAACGTCGACCCAATGACCTTATATGCATGTTCAAACCGTAAAATATTCCATATCTGGCTTTGGTGAGATACAATTGCAGTGCAACCACCACAACTAGCTGAATTAATGAGAAAACCATAACCTATTAGATACACAGTAGGTCGGTACCTAACGGCAGCACAGTGACGGGCATTCGTACATACCTGCCCACATTTTTAGTTTTTTTTTTTTTTTTTGAAAATGTTAGATAATGCCTACGTGTGTTGCTGATTCTACTAAATGGTGCTGGTGGCTGGTAGAAAAAGTAAAAGTCGTTCACGTTTAATTGAGTTTACAGCTTTTGGTGCAGTATATCTCCTTTTTTTTTGTCTTTAAATGCGCGGCATGACTTTGAAATATATCTGTCGGTGTTTTTTTCTTTTTTTCTGAATTTATTTTTGCGAAAGAAGTCAGAGGAAAGAGAAGGAATGGCAGATATTGAAGAGCGATGGAATGGTTTGATTCCTTTTACTCAATCCAGGGAGTCGATTCAAAAGAATCGTATCTTTCCAACTTGACACACTTGGCAGAGCGCTGTGATTGTAATTAGCGTCTTAGAAATGTTTTTTCCCATTTCCTAAAATTGTTCATGCAAAAGTGTTCCTCAATCAACTGCAGTTGAAGTATCTTTTGGTAGAAATCATCTCCAATCAGTACGAATGCTTACCAACATAAATATCTCCAATGTTTCTCAAGTATCTTAAGCGATTATCTATCATCTTTTGGCCTATATATTGAACTAAACTACTCTGAGTATAGCAAAGGCTTTTTTTGGTATCGATACAAGCAGGTGGGTTTTGATTGTACCCTCAGCTCCTTATAATAAAACCTCACCTTACCTGGTTTCCAAGTTTTCAAAGGTCAACTCGCTTGTAACGCCTCTTCATTGGAGCGACAATTAGCATGCTACGCACGTACTTTTGTTCGTAGTTGCCAAAACACGCATCCAAATTGTAATTCGTAGAAAATTTTCAATCAAAGATACACAAAATGGATGAAGTTTTTCGGTAAAAAGTTTGTTAAGCTGATCCCCTCTTAAGTGTATCTATTCTCATATTCCCTATGAATCAAATAGTTAGGTCAAACTGACATACTGTCGCTTGGCACTTAAATTTGTGTCTTGTGTGCGCATAATGGCAAAATGTACATAAATCAAGGGAATACCCCCATTTGCAGTCATTAATTATTATCAAAGTCATCTGATACACAGGTGAAAGCCAATTTTCATTATAATCCAAGTTCGACGACCTTCTACGGGTTCTTTAGGTGTCTCATGGCCTACATTATAGTTGGCTAGACTCCAATGAACAAACATCTCGTGTTTAATCGATAAGCACTCTTTTATTTTTTTTTCTTCTTTGTGAAAGTTTTAGGCAGAAACTTTTTTTTTTTATGTTTAAATTAATCTGCATTATGCATACGTATTTTGGGAGTACTTATTTGCTGAGAGAGGAACTGAAGATACACATTGACTGCGATGTAGTTGGGTAGATTTGTGGCTAGGAGTAGCGTCTATTTGCTTATCACTGTCACTTTGATAAATAGATACGACTACCGATTTTAGGGCTCCAAAAGTGAAGAGACTTACATATGTAATGTTCATTTGCTGCGCAAGTGGACTTAGGATATACGAGTTCTGAGACTTTTGATTTTTCATTTTGCAGTCTTGAATCACAGTCACCGATTCGACATACCATTCGGAAATATTTCAATAGCGTTGTACTTGAAAAGATGTCCATCCAAAGGAGAATTTGACTGAAGATCTGGCTCATTTATCTTCCAATGCGTCCTAGTTTGTAATATGGTCCATAAAGGCCCAGGCATCTGTTGGTATCTTTTAAAACTACATGTTGTTTTGAAAGTGAGGGCTTTGCACTCAAGCCAGAAGCAAAGTGTCATATATCGCTAATCAGATTGAGATATGATATATTGAAAACAGTGCGAATCTTGACACCAAATTTCGGTCGAAAAAATGCAGAACCGCACACATGTTCGTGAGGAAAATCTATGGCACTGGCATGCTTAATTGGTTCTGCCTGATCAGTCGATAATATTACTGATCTTGGCAAAGGTGTACGTCTATACCGGAGAACCTGAACGCTTTTAATTGACACAGATTGACAGATTGACGTATTTTTCTTCAAATGTGAAGATGAAAACAATTTGACTGTCAATAGAGGTACATATGTTGATGGATGGTTTTTTGGCTTGGAATTATGTAAGTCCCAAACAAATTACCTAACAATCAATCCTTTGCGCAGTAAGTTAAGAGTGTCATCCAACAAGTCAAGGTGTCATTTTTATATGAAACTCTGAGGTTAGTAATAGAATACAATGTCTGTTTTAGTTTTGCAAATAGACCACCAGACCAACATTCAAAAATATACCGAAGGAGCCTACCCTCAAGACAGCAACGGCAGTGGACATTTTAATGAAATTATTTTCCATAAATGGTCCCAAATGATTGATGTCTGATAACACGCAACGCTATTGTGCATATCTCCTACAGATCAAAGTCATCCATATTGCCAAAGCAACAATCACTGATCGTGATCCAGTAAGGTGCCATTGAGCATAGACTATAACGCGGCTCTGGCCTAATGTTTGATGATAAGAACTGATGTTACCAGTTGTGAGTATCACGCTTAACAGTGGTGTGCCGAAATAGACCAGATTGTTGAGTCTCTCATCCACAATCTATCTTAGCCCAATAGACTCCCTGGATTTCTCCTCAGTTCTTCTTTGCGCTTGATTTCCCCTGTCAAATCTATCATCCGAAATCTGGTTCATCTTTTAGATTTCTATTCAGACGACTTTCCAAGACCTCCATTCTTCGGCCAGCTCATACCGGGTATTGATACCATATGTCTGGATTCCCTCCAGGCCTAGTTGGCAGGTACTATCCTCCCAAAAACCTTCATAAGATGATACCCATAATTTGTCATGGCCTATTGATAGCGACACGGAAGTGTTCGAGTAGCAAATGTCTTTTATAATGATTTTGTAACAATACTGAATCTAAAAGAACTGTCAAAAGTGACAGGAAGATTTGACATTTCTCCTTATTATCAGGCCTGTTTGTAAAGACAATCATGCTCAATTGCGGGTTTCATCGTGTCTCTAAAATTATATATGCTAATATTCTTAGCCAAAGAAACGAGTTATATCACAGGTTATGTCCCCAAAGAGGAAACCTTGTAAGACGCTCTCTTACATACTTTGAGCGCAAATAAATCCATGGCCTACCACTAAAGATAAACATCACACCTTTCACCCACTCACGATCGAAAGAATGGTTTTTTTTCTTTCAACTATTTTTCCAAGCAGTTTTCCTCACAACTAGTTACAGATACAAATCTACACTAGGTTGTCACTTGTACCAGTACGAAATATGCTAACGGTATATTGACATAATTAACCATTTTACTTGCATTTGATATTTTAAATGTCGCGCATTGGGTAATTGCTATTTTATTTTTGCGAAATAAAAAAAAAAAAAAAAGAAAGAGCAGCAAGAAGAAGAAAGAAATAAAAAAAAAATCTCGGAATTCAACTTCAGACCAGTTGGTACATAATGGTAAATAATTGTCAGAGGTCTCTCCCCTGTACATTTTCTTTCTCAACTTGGCTTCATTGGTTGTGGCTTTTTTTTTCTTATTTTCTCTCCTTCTTCTTCTACTCTTAATAAAGCTAGAAAAACTAAAGAAAAAAAAAAAAAAAAACATCTTTCACTTTTTCTTAGTTGCACAAGATTTTTGCGATTGTTTTACCGTCCGCCATGGGTAGTAGATACAATCCATAAAAACGGCTAAAGATACTCTTTTGAATGTGAACAATATTTCTATCTTGTAATTATAAATAAATGACTTACAGGTAAATTCGATGGTATAATACAGACAGACAGATTATAATGTTGCATACAATTTTGCTTAGGAAGCCAAGTACACACAGTAGTACACAAAAGTTTGGATAAGCAGAAGAAAAAGTAATGACGGCCTCTTTGTCGAACGGAATGTGGAATTGTTTAAAATTATCAGATCGGATCCGAATGTATACTCGTTATATGTGGTTGATTAATCTACTTGTTATAAGGCAGGCATTTAAAAGGCATTAAGGTTATTACTACTATTCCGAAACGGAATTTGAATCATCGCTCAAGGCGTCTACTATAACCAAATTGTTTTGTATCTATTTTTTGTGAATTTTTTTATTTTATAATCTATGCACGGCGAATTCAATGGAATTTACACATTCTTGAAATTGAATTTGACTTGAGGGCGAATATTTGTAAAGTTTGTCAATAGAGTGGTGAGGTGAAAAAATACCCAGTCGATGCCTGAGGGTTCTGATCCACTATGAGTGAAAATTAACATATAAATCTATGAAGGTTCACCATGCTGTCATTTTTGACAGTTCTTTGAAATTGAAATTCACAATGATCTGTCATTGTGAATAGACTTATGCCAGTCGAACGCTCTCATTCGAACTTAAAGGGTGACCAGATAGCAATGAAACTTTTTCCAATTATCATAGCTGTCAAAGTTACCAATGACATTCAGCTGTAAAAATATTCAGTAAGTTTTGCCATTTTGCCAAACGTGCGAAAATTATTTTTAAAAAATAGTCCTATTCCGTCCTAGTTGGTCAACATCCTGGCTTCAGTATGCAGGCAATTCTTCCCGACGTAGAAAAGTTTGAGCGTAAAGACACCCTGTTAGATGTTAGGGCACCTAGTAGACAAAAAATGATGCGAAATAAGGAAAACAGAGCCACCGTAGCGGCCTGTATAGAAGAAAACCAAGAAAAAATGGCATCAGCAGAGAACCCGGCTTAAACCCTTAAGCCCTTAGTTCGCTAATTGGTCGTAGATTGGGATTTTTGGCTCAGCCACTATTAAATCCAACACAATCAACAAATTGTCAACCAAGCATCAATGCATCCTCAAAGTTTCAATCACTGGTGCAGTTTATCGCATGTCAGCATCATCCACAGAAGAAGGAGTTCCCTTTACTGTCAATGGTCTTAGACATAGAGCGATTTTGATGGACTTTCTATGCCCAGAGGTCGACTTTCGAAGTTCTGAAGGAAAAATTTGGTAATGATGCTGAGCCTTCATCAATTGGACTGCGTGAACATGTGAATTGAACACCACTCAATTATTTTCTATGGGTGTACCTCAAGTCCTTGACCCTACGCTAACAAGAAACTTTCGATGAGCTGGCGACAACATTTCAGATGCTATTTCATTTTGACTAGAGAGGGTTCTATCTGATTTTTTCATTCGTTCGTAATTCACAGTATTTTTTGTGGGCGTTGAAGTTTGAATGGATATAATCAAGACTTGAGCACAAAAAGTTTTTGTCAAAGATCTATTACACTATCTACCAGTACACCGTGGCCATCTGGGAAGACGTCTGGTCACCTTGCACTTTATAGTTTCTCCGCATTTACAATCGCACTACACTGCTATCAAAAAGCACGTATACGCCCTAGTGAGTGATTTTCCAAAGAATTTTCAAAACAATGTATAAATGAACTGAGAACTAAATAATGAGATAGGTTGCCACAAGTTAAGTACGTTAATTGCTTACACTCGAGCTAAGGAAAAAGTAAAAGTGTTCATCATTTTCGAGCTCAAACCTCCATCTTTCCATTCTTATTGCGCTCTCAAAAGCCACCGTATAAGTGTTTTATATGCAAATTCACCAAACCAACGTGTCGGAATGTATCCATCTGTATCTATTACACTCAAATCTATTCAAATTCTTTCCGAAACGATTTTATGTTCAACATTGCACTAGTAAGTTCCGAAATTTTAATTTATTCCAAATTGTCCGCACTTAGAATGCATTACAACATCAATTACTCTCGCATTCATAAGCCGTCCACCTTATGTCATACTTAATTTCCCTGTGGTATATATCGTTTCAATATTTTTTTTTTATCTCTCTTATGCATAACCGATTCTTCTCCTAATCACGATAGCAATCAAATCGCCACACACAGAAAGTAATAGCGCAAAAAAAAAACGAAAAAAAAACCTAACAAATCATCACAGACTGCCCACTAGACAACCGCATTAACATCCAGTACACAAAATCTGAAAAAAAAAAAAGCGAGCCAATAAAAAAGGAAAAAGAAAAAAAACCTAGGTAATTTATTCTTTGTTGTTGATATGTATGTGAGAAACATCAAACTAATACGAGCCTCAAATACGAACAATCAAGTCGTTAGCGGGGTCTACAAAAGTGAAAGTTTAAAAAACACCTCTTCTACTCGACGACGCGCCGCGGCGACGATGACCGACAAGTACATGCAACGATGATAGCACAAGTAATTGTAGTACACATCTCCAAAATGGACAGACAGACCATGTATACATATGCGGTAATTCGGACGCGATTCTCCAATTATTTCCGATTTCCCTCTCGAATCGTTCGAATACCATACCGGACCAGGAAGACACTGGCCTTAAGCCCTCGAAAACTCGAAAACTGATTTGTTTAGGGAACGCGAGACAGTTACTTGACCGGCAAAAATGTGCTCAGTTGAAAAAAAAAAAAATAATAGATACATTCCGGCTTGAATGGCTTTTTTGGCAATTTCTCTTTCACACTTGCTATTCTACGGGGGGTAGGTACTTAGTATTGCAATTGCAAATGGAATTCGATTGGAGTTTTTGAAGCCACAAAACAGAGTATCGATGGAGGTGATTGCGGGTGGTATCCGGTTAAGACGGTTAGCTTGTTAGGGCCGCATAAATCGTGTAAAGATTTCACTTTTTTTCTCTCTTTCTCTGTTTCTGTTACCAAAATTTGCTGTTCGAAAGATACTTACTTATTCCTTTTTTTTTTATATGAATTTCTTCAGCAAGAGTATCGAGAACGTTTACTTAACACAAACAGGATTTTGCATTCCATACATATGTACGTGCGTATTTACTTTTCTATCATTTTGCACTGAGTCTACTTTGAACCTGTTTACATTTGAGATATGTATTCGTTTTGAAATAAATAAAAGAGATTTCCAAGCCGAGAGGCAGTAGGAAAGAACTGGTTCTTATATCCGGCAACAGATACACAGGGTGGAGTGATTCTGTTTCTTTTTTGCTTTTCGATTAAAAAATTCGCAAAACAATTTATTTATGATTGTAGCGCATAACCGGAGTTCACTGGAAAAACGTCAATATAAGGATGTAGACCAGAGATACAGATACAGATACTCTTGAGATAGAAGATAAAAGTGGCGGTGATTTAAATTGATACTCGTATGTATTGCGTTTTTCCTTTTCTGTTGAAATTAATTTAACTGTCAGCTTAATTAGAATAAATTCGATTAATTATATGTACTATAGACGAAAGTGCTTGGAATTACGAGTATTTTGCAATTGGAATTGATGGGCCACTTAAGAGGTAAAGATGCGCGCGGCGGCGATGGCGTTAGGAAGTCAAAACACCTGGCGAATGTGTCGACAAAGAGAATGTTTGTCGAATGAAAACAAAAAGTGAATGGCGGTTTGTTAGAATGAATGCCTTTTCCTTTTTTGGCCAACAATATGTCAGCGAGAGTGATAGACAAACAATGAAGAAGGTATTACTTATTGTCGTCTAGGCAAATTGATTGAGCAAGAAGGCTTTCATGATATCCATTAGGTTGGGAAGGACCATATTCGAATGTGATTTTGGATGAAGTTGCACAAGCAAGAGGAACATCTGAACTGATTCTGAACGTGGCTTTGACCAGATTCATGGATTGGCCAATCCTTAACATCTTGCATAGACATGAAAGGCACAATTTTTCACAAATCTGTCCAACAGCGTTGATGGCAATAAAAGAGCATGCGGAATGAGATGTCTCTGTCCAAAGAGCTAAGATACGTTGACTACATTGGCTCGGCTATATTGAGCAAAAGGACAACAGTGCTTCAGCTAAGAGGATCTTCGAATCAGTCCCCAGTTTCTACATAGCAAAGAAGACTCCTGTACAAAAATCAAGTGATCACAGACTGCCACAAAACTTGGTCTTCACAACTGGCAGAGGATCAACGGTAGCCGTGTCTCAGGCAGAGACTCTACAAAGAATGCAAGCCTTGCGGATACCTTCCTTGAACTTTGAATGCCTTAGATAGCCCAACATAACCACTTTTATAGAATGCAATGTTCTGAATCCATTTAGCTCATCTGACAAAGCTTCTCTATCAACTGCCACAGTCAGCTTTCGACATGATTGCTGAAGTGTGTGTTGGTTCTAGTCTCCCAAGTCATGGTAAAAAGATGATCTATAGCTTCGCTTCTCTTCCGTCAGCCTTGTTGGACAAGATATTTGTGGAGACTACCTACCATTTAGCTTCTTCATCACCATTCTTTATTCCTTCACCAAAAGTCCAAGAACTTCGTCGTCATGGAGTCGTCTGAAGCCTTTTATCTTGCCAACTTTGAAGGTCCTTTTGAGGCTACTTCTCGACAGCATTTAGAGAACTCAGCCCTTTATGATGTGTATCGAGCTTAAGGAGACTTGGCATCGTTCGTCTAACATGGTTTACCTGCGGCATTGCGGCATCGAACACTATCCATGTCAATAGGACCATTTTCTTACCACAAACTATCTAAAAGACAAACAGTTTTCGAAAATACTCAGTTCATTCCAACAGCTCATTGCACACGTGCCTTTTATCTAGAACAACAAACATGGAGTATCTATCCTTCACCCAATTCGCGTAAACAAAAATTCAATCACAAAACTTTACACAAAACAACTACAACTGCAAAATAATATCCTAAATTTATACAAATCTACGTTTTGTCAACATGTTTTCTAAGAAGAGACACTCTCTCTAGATCAGGTCTTCTCTTACGGCCTTCACATGTCCATCCCTCAAGCAAATCCATTTATTTCCGAAAACAAAAAATTTACCTGAAATTTATTCACTTCCCTTCAATAAAACCTTGATTATAAAATATATACCAATTCAGAAGAAACAACAATACAAAAGCCTCTTCAAGTTCAGACACATGTATCCCTCAATCTATAACGCGCATGATTGAGTTTAAAAATATAAGCTCAAGGTGTTGAAAGCAAAAAAAACAAGAAAAGATACTAACTACATTAAAATTTTTATATGATGCTCACATAAAAACAAAAACCAAAAAAAAAAACTCAAATTCCATTCGCACCATCATTTCAGAGAATGTGCGGTTTATTTTGAAAAACATCTTGAAAACACACGTTGCTTCGCACTTAGAGAGATATACATTTTCTAAGAACGCCAACACGTTTGAGGACGTTCTATTTTCACGATGACGACTGTAGTAGGTGTCGGTCTGATTCTGAGATGGATTGTTCTATATCAAACTAGCGGATACCGGTCAAAGGAATGACAGAAATCTAATTACAGATTAAGATTTTGCTTTTTTTTTCGAAGAATCAGCGAAGAGTACTCGAAATTTGTATACAAATTCTAATTTGGTAATAATTTCCTCAATCGAATCATCGTCAAGTGGTGGTCCGTATATCTTTTAGATTAAAGGCTAATTGGGTGAATTGTATCTAATTGCTCGGTTGGATTGTCTTCCTCAATTTGGGCAACGAAATTAAGGTACTCACCTCACACAATATTGTGTCGAATCCAATGACCTCAAATGCCAAGAATGCTCTTCAATATTTTAATAATAATTTCGAAATTGCGTTTTCAATGCACACTTCAGCTGTTTGGTTTGGTGGTCATGAGCAAAAAAAAAGCAAAAAAACAAAAATATACTATATATCGTGCAACATTCGCCAAGTTTTTTCGCTTTTTTTATTTGATATATTTTTTTTCGATTGTCATCATGAAGGCATGCGCAATTGGTTCTTTCTTGGCTACAGATACCGAGTTTTATAGTAACCAATCATTCTCATGTTACTAAGTGCATAAATAAAAAATCGCAAGCGCTCGCTGCGCACGAATACAAGAGCACAAGCCACAAACAAAAAGTAGAACGTAACCTCAAATCAATTTTATTTTAAACTTATTTTTCTCTGTGCATAACACGGCGATAAATAATAAAACGGCAGCAGCAAAAGATACAAAACCAAAAGAAAACAGAAAAAATGCTCGTGTGATATTGTATGTATGTATGTAATTAAAATAAAATTGGAGTTTACACCTGCCAGCAGTTTATTGCGCTACTCTTTTGAATTTTCCAAGGCATTGGTTGGTTATTTTTTGAATTGCAATCTAATTAATTAGGTCTTTAACTGTATCTATGCGTAGTGGTATTAATTTGGAAATTATGCATGCAAAAAGCCATAGATAAATCGGAAACCCGCTGAAAAGAATTGTGTCACACAGAAAAAAAAAAAAAAAAACTACTAAAAGAGTGATATCTTGTATCTAAATTGAAATAAATTAATTTAGGGGATTTTATTGCGACGAAAAACAACACTAATTGGGTAAAGGGTAATCTTGGATACGTTGTTCTGGGGAAACGAAAATACCTTCTACGTTGGCTTGGGGAAAACCACATGAATAAATGTCATTACTGCTGCAAATAGTTATAAATGACTCCAATAGAAGTAAAAGCTCTATAAATCTGCTCAGGCCATAAATATCCCCTTCTGTAGATTATTTTCCATTTTGTACTACGTGGCGTAGCAGGAATTTCATTGAAAAATTCGATGCGTAAGTCCACTCAACATCCACAGTAACCCAGTTAATCAAAATCACAAAATATATTTCACCACTGCAAAATACTGTGAATTAAAAACTAGTGTAAAAATCACATACAATACTCCCCATTCATTTTTGACAACTACTGCGGTGAATAGAACCTAATTCCACCAGAGTCTCAACTCTCCCCTACACACCTCTTCATCTCTTCTCCAATTTACCACAGGCAGTTAAATTTACCACGGCATGAGGGCGTTCTCATCCTATTCAAAATGTATTTACACTGACGGCCATAATAATACTTCTTCATATAAATGAATCACTGTCACTTTACTAGAGACCATTGCATTTATCTTATTTCAATGTGCGGGCATTAAAAGATTAATTACTTAAAATTTTGTTTTGGAAAAAAGACAACCCAGTGAAAGTAATTTATTAATTTATCGATAAAAAAAATTAATGAAAATTTATTATTGTCCAGAAGAAGTAAGCACCTAATAATTTGTGGTGGGAAAATTTATTTATTGACAATTGCAAGCGTATAAATAATTTATTTATTGTATATTTAAGGGGAGGCGTAGAAAATTAAAATTTATTGAATAGTAAATATTTCTGTGGAAGATACTTCTTCCAAGACTTAAACTTATAGATGACGGCCCAATTTTTCAACCTTTCCAGGTGGAGATTATGAAGCTTAAAGAAATCACATTTTGGCTAGGACACAATAAATACAAAAACGTTTTTGGGTGGTTTGTAGGTTATAGGAGTGAAACTGTCAAACGATTGTCAGTTTGCGTGAATCTACTACCTTTTTTTAGGATCTGCTATAATATGCTATGCAACCACTGTCATGCGTTTCAAAGTCCACTATTTGGAAACTAATCAATCTTCATAGTTTGTAATTTGACACCTCCAAAACCCAGACGATCATTATCTTATAATTTTCAGATTTATATTCTCATTTTATTACTTCCATTGAACTAATTCTAACACAAAACAAAAATCCATTTCGTTTAACTATTAAACTATCTAAAATCCTGCTCAGTGACTGCTGTTCAGTAACCAAAACACACCTGCTGCATTCAATTGACTTGAAATATGAATTTACCTAGCGCATACCTAGTCTATGCTCGGTTTGGAGCTACCTCTGCGGAATAGAAATTCGAACATTACCTCTAATGAAGCTTGACACCTGTCACTCAGTGTGTGATGTGCGCTTGCGAAAACACTACACTTTACTTTCCATATACAAAAAAAAAAAAACACAGAAAAACCAAACATAAATCGTTTTGGGTGACATTTCGGCGTATTTAAATGCCTGGGTGAATCCAAAAGCGTACTTCATAGCAAGAGGTACACCACATATTTGCAGAGGTAAATACTGAAACTATAAATAAATTGAAGAGAACGCCAGCGAGATTAATGTCTCGTACTCATTGTGTGTACGAGAGGTGACTATTTCCCGATAGGTTAGACCGCCTTTCATGTATCTTTTTTTTTTTTTTTTTTGAAATTTAAGACAACCTTTGGGATATTTATGTGACGCGCTATAGTACCATGTCAATCAAAAAAAAAAAAAAAAAGATAATTTATCGGTGTGTATTTCGGTAGCTAAATTGCATAAGAAACCATTATTGAAATACGCAAGTTTAGGACTTTAGATTGAAGGTTTGGCCATTCACTTGTGCTCTTCTTTTGAAAGACCACACCACACTTTGCATCATATGTCGAGTTTTACGAGCTATAAAACTTAATTTTAATGATAAAATTTCGCATTCAACTGGATGTACACACCGTGAAGTGGTTAAAATGTACAAATGAGTTACATAATGTTTTTGTTGCTGTTTTACTGACAATAAGGCGCTACCTTACTAGCCATTTGGAGAAAGGTTAATGGCACCCAGCTGTTTTATTCACAATAAACATGATTACTTGGGAATATTAAGATGTTTCTTTAATTGGTTACGACACATTCTCACACATCTGCTTGTAACTGTCATTTGTGTTGCGTTGTCAGCATGAGGAAGTGTCCTGTAAATTTGAGTAAATATTTTCAAAATTACAACTTCTGCGGCTTGAAAATGATAACTCAAAAGGTTACAGGCATGGCTGGAGATCTTATGCTGGTCACTTGAGCCTGTACATCGCAGGACCATGGACAAAGGACCCATGCCTTTTTCTCTTGAGCCAGATGTAGGCGGTGAGAAAGTCGTGGGGTCTTAAATCTTTCAGCGATTATGTTTTTATGGCTCATTAAGGTGGGTCATAAATTAAGTATTTTCCACACTTAGCCTGTCAATTGCTGCGCATGTTGTTAGCAACCTTTGGATGATAACAAGGGGCTTGTTAATTCTAATACACGCAAGTGGGTAAAACGTCTCTTGTAGATTTATAACTTGTGATCTAATGACCCTCCGCCGGTCAAAAATCTCACTAATCCGCTCTCACTAATGTCTGCAATTAGTACTCCTAATTGTCCTGTATGTAGAACCGATGTTCAGTAGACGATATCATGTCATATCTATACACAGCCTGAATTGGTTCAACCTTCAAATATGTGTCCTGGTCTGCTGCCTACTAGGTGTCCTAATCTCTTTAGTACCGATATCTGTTCTGTATTCACGTGTGATAGGCTCGTTTTCGATTTTGCAGGGCTACCTCACAATATCCACTGCCATTGCATCGTAATAGAAGATTCCATCAAGACTTCCCCCGTCTACTGCTGGCGAAGCAACTGATCGGCAAAACAAAAGATGCTGGTGAAAGAATGCAGCCTTGCTGGACTTCAATTTAAACATAAAATACAGACTTGGCATTCTTTGTTTGTACGATGCAAAGCATAAGATTTGAACCTCTTAAGAATATTTAAAAGTTCTGAGACGACGTATCTGACAACTGAGTCAGGAATTCCTTGTAAAAAGGTGGTGGCTTTTCTCCAAGAAACCAAGATGTATCCGCCCTTAGAAGGTGAAGGTTTTCAGTCCAGGTTCACCTGCAATATTTCTGTTCATCTCTCTAGTGTATACAAGACTGTATAATGTGGTCATGTGTCATGGAAAGAAGTATTGCTAAATCACAAAGTTGAACGTATTTTGCCATTGAAAAATGCAAAAATGAATTAAGCCAAGGATTTGTGGTTGAGAAAGTTCCCTTTATCTGCTGTGATTGGTGCTTTGGACTGCACTCATAGAGAAAGCATCTTAGTATATCCATAGATATGTATAAATACTGAGAAAGCTGAGCAAATATGTAAAAATATACAAATTTACAAGTACTGAAAGTCCAGGCATTGTACTTATACAGGACTGAAGAATATGAAAGGAAATCATAGTGTACATGCAAGGCCAGGTAATTGCTGAACTCTACGACTGTGAATTGAAGGACATAAGTACTATCAAATCTAAAGAGTTACAGAATAAACCACTGAGAACAGTCTTAACTGCTTTTCTAAATACAGGACGATACAATCCGTCTTTTCTGCTCTGCATACTCTTTTGCAATTCATATCAGCCTTGCAATATCCATTCCATTCCATCTGTGTCACCCTTTCTTTGAATTCCTTCATCCAGATGTTTTACCAACACCAAACCTTCTTTTTAACAGTTCATTAAGCACATCATTTTGTGTCATAAAAGTTTGTATTTCATTTTATTGAGTCGTAATACGGATCGCTGTACCCTTGACATTTTTATTTAAATTTAATACACTTAACGGTGCATTAGTTCAATTTCTAATGAGCCAACTCATTCCACTTGTGTTGTGTTGTAATTTTATTTCTCTCTACTGTATCAAACTAATTGACTTATTCGGTGTCTATCGCTAGTGGAATGCTACAGCAGCAGCATCATTATCTCAGCAGTCAGCATGTCTCCCCATATAATCATCATATTGTTATTTTTTTTTCTTAAATAAAAGTAATCCAGCGATAATCCATAATAATGACTTAACAATAAAACAAGGCACATACATATTTAAAGATACACACACACACTTAGATACAACTAGAGCCCGGCAACAAGTTGTATACTTTGATTCATGTCGAGCATTATCACTTGCAGCAGCGCAAGACCTCATTAATGCGGTTTAAATGGTCTTGTTTTCGGAATATTTATAGTTATTAATCTTTATTATGTGGTAACCCTCCGATTGCATAGGTTCATAGAAAATAAAAATACAAATAAAAAGATGTAGATACACTCTATCTGTTTGTGGTTAGACAATCTAAAGTTGTATTGGGTTTTCTTTCAAAAAAAAAAAAAATCATGACGATCAACACGCATTTATGCGTTTCCGTTGTGGTTAGCTACCAATGCAATAAACTTATCTCATCGCAACTAACAAAAGTCAGATATAAAGTTATGTTGAGTAGGGTAAAGGTAGTTGAGTGATTGGGAAAAGATTGATGTGATATTTAAATTGAGTTGAATTAGTGGCAGTTGTAGGTATACTCGAGGGCCGACTTTGTATGCTGACTCTACCTAGTTATAGCAAAATACTATGAATTGAATCATGCATGCGAAAGGCAAGTGAACTTTAGCGATACTTGGAACAGTGTCTGTAGAAAATCAGGTCTCGCGAAAGTCATAGAATCAACCAGAGGATGTCTAGCAGGGTAAGCAATTAAGAATCTTTTCGATATGCCTCAAGGAGGAGAGCTATCACCACTACTTTAGCCCATAGCTGCAAGCAACTAATATATAGCATTTTAGTCTGGTGGACAACTCGCAACAAAGTCAGCTATGTCTCTCTGAAAAATACGATTCATAGGTTGCCCTTTCCTTGCAAATCTTATGGAGGCTGAAAGAATCATTGGAATGACACAGAGCAGGCTAAGCCTAACAGATCTTAAGGAAATCACAGACTACTAGTACTCCCAGCAAACAGATTTTCACTGAGAATACAGTAAATGTACCTGAATTGGAGACCTACTCTGATGGATCAGGATAGGCCCTCGGTACCATTAACCAGCGCACCAATGCAGTATCTTTCAAGTAGAAATGATAACTATTCCCAAAGCAGCTTTCGATGAGAAGAATGTCATGTAGGGACATTGTCATCTAGCTATGAATAGCACACAGCAGTCGAATGCCCAATTATAAGACTAAAATCGCTAAAGCAATGTCGCGCATCCCTAAACGGGATATTGAGAGATTGCAGTATAACTCCGTGATGGCTATCTTTTGTGCTCCAACTAACTAACAAGCAAGTGGACTGGCCAAAAATGGCATTCAAGGAGGGGGCCTCATCTGGCGATAGATAAGGCAAGATACACTATCTCTACACTAGCACTTTTAGAGGACAATGAGAAATTGTGAAATCTACATAAGTGCAACCATGCCAAATAGACTGGTCCTATGTTCTGTAAATAGAAGACATTGTACAGGATTCGATAACCTAGCTATATGGACTGTCTATGATATGGCCGCTGTCTAGTAGATAGCTACCTAATCTAACCCAACATGTGCCACGTTTTGTAAATAAAAGCATTCAAAATGCATTAGGTTTGTCAAAAGGTCAAATCTATCATCGAAAAGAGGAGCTAAAGCAAAGCTTACTTATCAGATCCTATACCAAATGACTGCGATAAAATCAAGAATCACCACACAATTGATAAAAGTAAAACCCTAAATCCCGCATAAACAAAACCCCATACAGTCCTGCTATTAGCCCAAATTTTTAGGAGCAATGTACCCTATTAACGACTTTCCTCCCATTGTAGGATGCCTTAACAGCTTCCCTTTAAATTAATAGCCAAATAACAAAGTCATATAAAGTAGAATATTAACAGAGGGAAAACAAAAAATAAAACAAGTCCACACAAAAACCCCACATGACATCGACGACCATACTTAAGTGTCAATAACTTGAAAGGTTCTCTCAAGCGCACTTCAATGATATCAAACGCCCAACCATACATTGCCACCTCTTCGTGGAAATTGTGCTGCTGCGTTGTCACCGCTAATAAAAATACACATATTAACTCAAATTTTATTACATTTATTCAAATTAAGTACAAAACCGTGAGACCTAACAACACGAACAACAACAACAGCACAACCTCAAAACTAGAGTATCGTGTAAACACATTTTTGTGTGGCACTTCCTGTGTCTTCTTCGCCTATAAATTTATTGCTCTCACTAAGTTTTGCACAAAACAGATAAAAATAGCAAAAAAAAAAAAAACACACGTGAAATGACGACAAGGAAAAACAAGAAAAGAGAAACGAATAAAAAAGAGAAAAGCAGCAAAAAAAAATTAATAAAATTACTGCCAACACACCAGTGGGTGGGTGGTGCATAGAAAATTGCAAAAAAAAAGATACGATTTCAACGATATCAGCAGAAATAGTTTGTATCTACTTCCGCTGCGAACGGGAAATTTCATCTAATTACGAAATTGAAGTGATAAGAACATATTTTAGTGATTTTGCACACACAAATGTAAGGACTGCTGACCTCTTATTTGAGACACATTATGGAGTCTCTTAGGTTTTTTTTTGTCAACAAGTGTTATGCGATAATCCAATTTGAAAACACAAACACACGTGTAGTCGTATCTAAAAAGAAATAAAAATAATTATTATAAAAAGAAAGGAAAGTTTGCAACTGAAACCTTAGGAGTCAACACAGTCGTAACCTTAAAGTCCACCCGCATAGGAGGCGTGGGTGGGTGTCATGACCTTTGTATAATCGGAATCCCGAGACTTTCCGGGTAAAATCAATTATACCCACAAGAAGGGCATTAAACGTTGCTTCAACAAAATCAATTTTTTTCTTTTAAACTCTTGCATTGGAGTTTGATATCACTTTTCTGACCTCAGGATGTTTTTAAGGCAATACCAAAGAGGTGCTTAAAATAATACCACTGAGGTGCAGGGTTCTTTTCTTAAGAAATAGAAGAGAGGTCGTGCATTGCTTTTGAGGCACGTGTTTGTATCTATCTGTATCGTTTTTCAAATCAAATCAAACGAAATCGATAACATAAACTATCTATTGTGTTTGGTATGCGCAATCAGAACTACACAATTTTGACTTGAGATATGGCAATATAGACCATGCAAGAGGAACATATTCACATTCCAAGGAATTCATACCTTGGCTCTGGATTTGTGTGAATATTTCAATTTAAAATGCAAAAAGGATATTTGCAAGGATAAGATGTATGAATAGAAATGATGATGTCTGGCAATACTACCAAGGCATTCAATTTTCTGAAGTCGAACGTTTGAGAAAGCAGATCAAAAGAAAATAAACATCACAGGTCTGTAAATATGTGGGGAATCACATCACTCATTCCCCACATATTTACCATTCTTTAGTTTTTGCTTAAATTTTAGGAAAATCAAAGTAAAGTACACCTTACAATTCATTGGTTTGAAGTGAACCCATCAATTTCTTAGTGAATTGTTTGTTCACTTTTGGTAAGAAATAACTTCACACAAGTGGAGTGACTTGTATCCAACTAGGAGTCGAATGAAATCTTATGTGAAGTGATCCCTGTGAAATTATGTCCCTGGAAAATACGTTGACCTCCCGAATGACAAAACTTTGTTCAAAAGAGGCAGTGGATTGTAGGACACTGTTAAGTTAGAGTGGTGCCTTAAACAGCACCTAGAACTAGTTTTTACCAAGCGTTCTTTATTTGTTATCCCTTTTTTCAACTTCTTAAAGAATTATTTCACAATAAATTCAACTCCATCTTTTTTTTTCTTTCCAGGTACGTTCCCAGTAAAGAACTAATAAGTTCACTTAGATAGTATAAGAGACAGTACGTAAGTTTTGTTATGAAAATAACTCTGAAAATACCTACACACAAGCTCACATGTATTTCCAGAGACCGGTAGCAAGTCGAACAAGACGAGCTTGTGAACCATTCGAAATGTTCACTGCTTTTCTCATATTCACACACAATTGTATTCGCTGGGCTCACATTTTATTGCCGCTCATAACATGAATCTCAAGCAAGCTGTCATTTACATTCATTCCAAGAAATGATTACATACCCTGACATTTTGCTGCTTGGCACTGAATTTGAAAAAAGGCAGTGAATGCTCTAAGTAAAAAAATGTACCACTTGTTGTTTGTACTCTTCTAGGTTTTTTTTACCTACGTACTTCTAAGCTCGTGAATCAATTGTACATTTCACTGGCTTTGTGAATACTTTGATTCAATGAATACTTTGATTGTGAGCCTACTACGCACCCAAGGCTTCATGAATACCAAAACCATGATGATTCGTTTTCATTTCGTTTCGCAAAGTGAACTTCTTTATCGTTTCCTACATGATTCATACTTGCTTGTTTTATGGGTGCGTGAGACCGTGAAAGGCTTGCTTTTTAGCGAATGATTCACAATGGCAAATGACTAGATTCATGCAGCTTCTGATGTATTTCCAAATAAGATTTGTGGCATGGCCAAAATATTTTGGTTGGAAATGGCCCTCGAATAGGTTTTACTTGGACTAGAATCATGTGCTGGCAACATTTGATTCTCTTTTACGATAGTTCTTGCTGCTAAAGTTGGAGAGTTGTTTACGTACCTACTGGGCTGATAAGTTGTATTTGCAACCAACTTAGAACAAACAAATAATTTATGTGTTATGACTAGCAGTAGAACTCTAACTTCACTCAAAGCTTTTATTTGAAAGACATAAACCTCTATTTATTTTAGGTAGCGAATGATAATCTAATCTGCTTACAACCATAAAAGTTCATTCACAACTCATAGATCTGCGATCACAAAGGAACGAGTATTCGTAAATTTTAATAATTCATTCACAGCATCTTTTTTTATCTAGCCGCAGTAATCTGCGAGTTTCATGTATCATGTACCAAACAAGAAAAAAATGTGTGAGACTTATGTTTTGTTCGCACGAATGTGGAGTGCATTCCATATCTGTGGAACGTGAATAAGAGTTCACAGTTCCAAAATCATTCACTTAATCAGTGAATTGATGAATTCTCTGCAGAAAATAATCGCAATCAAGCTTTTTTATTTGGGAATAGTAAAATTTTCAACTGTTAGCCTTTAAATGTGCTTAGGTTAGTTTGTTCGCAGTTTCATCATTCCCCGGTCGCTTAGCTGTGAATGAATCTTTATTCACTTCAACTTTTGAGAATATTCAAGCCTCAAGGTACATATATTGATGTCATTGAAATTCTCACTAAAATATTAAACGTTTTTTGACACATATTGTAAATGAATGGCTTTCATGACTTCAATGATTGCGTAAAAGTTCAGTGATAGCTACTATACATTTTAGCAAAAGGATCTTCCTTTTGAATTCATCTCTCATTTGTATTATTCAAATTTGTGTCACTCAATATTTTTATTTTCTTTGTTGTGACTGACTGTCACTAATGACTGATACTCAAGTTTGATGTCATTATTGAATGATGGTTTTGGGTACCAGCTACAGTCTGTTTGACAGTGAAAAAGTCCAAACATAATTGAATTACAGCTCTGGAGTCTGTCATTCGCGGTTATGCGACATATATTGTATACTGCAACCATCATGACTTTTCGCCCATCTTCGTCGAGTTTTCGTTCACTTTTGGCTCTATACGTAAAAAGCGGTTTCATTCGCACAATCGTTCCAACGGAAAGCTGAGAGTGTCCATATCGTGTGAGAGCGATATGACATACGGCTACGTTTTCTTAAAGCAAAAATGGGGTGATCAGATTTTGACAGGGCAATTAATTATGACATTAGCTCTCGCACGCTTAAAGCGATTAGGGTTGAGCCTAAACTATCATTGAAGCTGTAATAGCATTCAAAAAGTGCTAATTGACCCATGATTTGGACACTGCACTACTATAAGTGGAACTGCTGTTTTGGAATGAATCCGCGCTCAATTAATGCAAGTATGTTACGGACAAACTATCAGTCAGCAGTGCGCACTATCGGCATTCAGTCATTTCACTCAAAACTGACAGTAACCTCCTTCAAAGTAAGAAATTATTGAGTTAATTTTTTGTAAATTCATTCAAAAGAGTGAACCATTTTTATGGATTCTGTTGCAATGACTTTGATTTGAATAATTTGCTTGGATTTTAAACAAAAGTATGATCTACACTTAGTCGTAGCTCAGTGATCAGTGCGTTTGAATACTTTGAGTGGAGTTCAAGGTTCGAAGCCCAGTTTCCTGCCCCTAACCTTATGCCATTATCCTCAAAGTAATAGTTTTCTTCCGCTCTACTCGGGTGATTTGCTTAATTGTTTCACAACTCAAACTATGATTTGTTTGAACTTTTAAACAGCCCACAACCCATAAAGGTTGTTAGACTGAGCCCATTTTTGTACGCATAATCATCTCTTCCTCTGCATGCCTCGGTGAATTTGTTTCAATTTACAATTTTACACAAAAAATCATAGATTTTCAAATCTCATACCCTGTGCGGGGAGATAATGTACTCGTATTCGTATTCATAATTCATATCTGTGACCTCGATATATCACGCCTCAGCAAATTAAAGAACACCAAGCACAATGAACTCTATGTATTGTTAAACTTTTGACAAATAAACTGCGGCTGGCTACCATTCACAGAGGTCAAGACCTCCTCCGTTTGATCAAATTAAATTGAGTTTTATGACGGAATGATACTAAATGTATCTGACACCAAACGGAATGACTCTTAAATATTTAAAGAGTATCTTTTGTATCTGTGTGTCCGACCAGCATAAGGATCCGTGGGACAAAATGCAGGTGATTCATCTTTGCTCTATTATATTGTATAATTTCTTTCTTCCTAGTGTCCTTCTTCGAGAAGCGAGACTACCCGCTTTTTTTCATTATTCCATTCGTGTTCTGAATACAAAATGAAAGGGTTTGCAACTCTACATACGTCCACTTGAAATACGATACCACTTTCCTTTTTTTTTTTTTGTTTTTTGTTCAAGGAACATATTGATTAGATTGTTGTTGAACTATTTTTGGTTCTGGCCGTGCTTTGAATACAAATGGGAAACTTTTTTTCCGTTGGTATTTATTTGTTTCTTGTTTATGTTCGGAAGAGGGCAGGAGATGCTAAGATAATTTGCTTAGGATTTTGTCTAAGAGTTTTCGCGATATTTGTTAACTAAGTAGGGACCTGTGGGCGCTCAGGACATCTATCAACATGACCTTTTTTCTGTCCTCCTGGTGGGTAGAAAAATTTATTTTCTGGTTCTATCATGCGGACCACACTGAAAGTCTTATCTACAAAAACGTGTTTCGTTTTCGTTTTTTTGTGAATTCTATTTTCAACTATAAAAAGCATGAAATTGCAAACTATACCCACTGACAGCGATAAGAATAGAGATGGTGATAAGCACAAGTAAATTATAACAAAATAACCAAAAACAAAAAAAGAAATAGCCTTTGCTTGGTATTTAGTCGAATTGGCAAAAAGATAAGTGTAGAGGAGCATATTTTTGGAAAGTTTTATTGTGCATTGATAAGTTATTCCTAGTAGAAGTGACTGTTCGAGGGGCTTCTCGAAATATTGTTTAATTAATTGAAATTTGTTTATCGCCGTGTTAGGATTGCTATTGGTTTCTTTCCGTGAGTGCAAGTAAAACGTGTGGCTACTCTATTGGCAAAGTTTTTTGGTAAGTCGCAAAGCATTTCTCGTGATATCTCGTTTAAACTTACACTAGATCGTGTTTAAAAGGGCTCTCCTTTCGAAACTTACGGTATTTCTTAAGTTTTGTGCCACATGTACCTCATTTTGTTTTTAATAATTTGGCATGCGAACGAGACATTAGAGTGCTTATACCATTCAGCTGACATTAATACAAATTGTGAAGTAAATACTACTGAAATGTAGACCGTTAAGATGAGTGATTTTTTTTTTGTGATCTGGCAATGTCAGTCTAGTTTTAGATTCTTATCATGGTGAATTCATGTGCGAGCAATGTTTAAAAATTACTGCTGAAATTCTTAGTGGGTAGTCGCAAATTTAAGAGCGTTTACTAAAATTTTTGGTCGTAATAATCGTACCACCGAACAGGCTGTGCGTACGACAGTGACAAATTGGTGTCAATATATTGGAATGATCCTTTACCAGTGATACAACTAGTGGACGTACCAAAAATATCGTAGTCGTAAATGCTTTAGATCAAAATGAGCCAAATCAGTCGATTCCACGCCGTTCACAAAGATTTTGGCCTTCACTATTACAAGATCAAATTAACACTCAAGACTGAAGCCTCTTTATCATTTCAAGTGCCGAAAATTCTCCGCTCGGGCCCTGCAGAAGTTAGAAAAATGTATGTACCCAAAAAGTGTCACGAGAGAGAATGGTACAAAATCGTGTGACTTAATATTCCGACTGGTATATTTACTAGCATTTAAGTGCAATTATCTGTGCTTATCAAAGTTGTTTTGGCTGGCAATTGTGTCACTCCATATCGCCACTGAGACATAAGTGTACCAGCTCTTCAGTGCAACTCTCCCTTAGATGGACGATGTTGTCCTGCCTACTTAACAAGGTCAAAAAAGTCGTATTACATGAAACTTAACCACTTCATACTGCTCCGCTTCTTTTCAGGAGCAACTTTTTGCACAAATAATGTTACAGGCATTAGTTCTAAGCTAATTTAGACCTTTGGTGTTTACTCATGTATAGGAACTGTAAGTCGTAGTCAAATAAGTGTCCAATCTAGCCTTTGAGATCCAGAATGTCTTTGGTTAGTTGGTGGCACATGTAAATCTCCAAAATTCTTAAATCTTAAACCTCATACTTATTATTTAAGTGCTTCACAGTTACAAAGGACATCTACGAAATGCTATCTTAAAATGTGCGTAGACGACTTATATTTATTTGTGGGCGTTTTGACATTGAATTGAATATGTTTCTACTTGACAGCTGTCAAAAAACAGAATTAAAAACCACGATATAGTACAAAAGTTGAAATGTGAATGTGAATTCTCAATACAGTGTGTTCCTGGTGACATCTGATTACTCCTTGTAACTTTGACTCCACAAGCTTTGGCTTGGTTTTCCTAACAGAATAGCTTTCCAGGGTATGGCCTACAAGGGTGTGTTCTTTACATCGTCAGGACCTCAGCTGAAGAATACACCCAAACATTTTGAGCTCTTAACCGTACATGCCTGTCTCCGGTTCTATTCAATTTTGAATCCATTTGATCGTGTGTTGTTTGATTTGGTAATCCTTAAGATTTGCCACTCTATTCATTCTTGCTACTCAGCAGGTGGTTTATGAGTGAGTAGAGAAATGGTTTACGTTCGTATAAAAGGCACAAAAAAACCTTGAACTCAGAGACTCTCTATGAGTGTCTCTGCCTTAACCTAACTTAGGCTTTACCACCCACATCTCTTCACCATATATGACTTATTTCAAGAATTGAAATGGTCTTTTCTACCAGATTTACACTTAGTTCAGATACTACTCGTATCTAGCTGATTGCAAGCCAATTCCTTTTATACCTATTCACTTTCTCAAGTTCTACCGAACTGACTTCACCTTTCTACATTATCGATTATTGATTTTCCTTTTCAATACAACACATATTGCTGCCCCACATAGAACCAACAGAAAACAACCTAATCATCAATTTGCTAACACACAACCCAGAGGCTAATTCGATTTACAACCAATAGATACGTCATACTCGACAATTATTGTTCAATGAGGTTACGTACAACAATTAACAAAAAAAGAAAGAAAACTATCTACAACCACCACATGTACGAGTATGTATCCGATAAGTACAGTCGCTGCTTAAACAATTTATCTTCACATTAAGAATTATTGGTTAAAGTATCTAAAACGCTTTCGTTCTGTATCTACATACCCGTATATCTCTCTTCAAAAGACCTTGAATTTTATGAATGAATGTATATTAGACAACAAATCTATAAAAACCACATATTGTACATGTGTAAGCAATGAAGCATGACATATATAAATGGATTAAGCATGGCTTCGAAAATAGAACCCATAAACAGAAAAAAAAGAAACTTGTTTACTTCTTCTAAGCTTCTGTCGAGCATTCGGTTTTACTTTTATCGCAAAAAATAAAAAAGAAAAGATACAAACCGAAGAGAAACAGTTTAATTACATGAAAACGTGTTTTATTGGTAAGACCTTGATATTATTTTGGTACTAAAAAATGTATCTTGAAGGTTATGTCGAGTAAAACCACTGTTAGGGCTCTCAAAACTTGAAAAAATATTCAAATCACCCCCAAGGTACTAATCGCCCAAAAAGGGTTGACCTTTTAATACGGTTATGAATGATATTGGAGAGAAAAAAAAAGAAATTGGAATTCAAAATTAGTCCGAGAATTTCATGATATTTTGCAGCTCATATGGTTGGGTATTGTTTGAAACGTGACATAGTGGCTGACATTCCAATCAGTTTGCCACGCACGAGTTGGCTATAGATATTGTATCTATTGACAAAGACTGTCAACACATATTAATTTATTTTTTTCGTTTTTGTTTTTATACAACGGACTTTGGCAGAATTCGGATGAGATTGTACGTTTACAACTGTTAAAGTTATTTCACCATGGGTCTTAAGACACCAGGATCTGGATCACGGATTTGAATTAATAAACGGGTTTTCACCGCAACAAAGAGATGGGCTATTTTGATCGTAAGATAATGAGTCTTATGTAAGTTTGAGTTTATGGTTTCAACCTGAAAGAGCTTCGGTTGTCAAGGACATTGAGGTACTCGTGATGGCTGTATGTGTGACGGAGTGAAGCTTTATGGAACCTAAGTTGGCTTGTGACTATAGAGAGTGAAGTTTGCCAAATTTTAGATAGCACAATAAACATAGACTTTCCCTTGCCTTGGTTGGTTTACCATCTCTCGAGATACTTGTTTCAATCCGTAGAATGCGAAGATTAACATGTACTGCGATAGCGCTTATACTATAAACATCACATCTCCAAGTGCTGGAGCTTGAGGACCAATAGTAAAGTTCCAAACCGACGAACAAAAGTGCCACAGGCAAAATGTTAGCTTTCGTGAGGGGATATAGATACTCTTGTGGTGACATGCAATACTCATACGGTGGGGCATTTAGAAAAAATAGCAATGAATTGGAATTGATATTTAGTTTCAATGGTTGTTGTCCAAATTATTAGGAAGAAACCTATGTGTTTTTTTGCATTCGTTTGTAGTTCACAGTATCATTTACCAAATTCACAAGAACCACCCTAAGTGCAGATTTTGGCCAGATGGGTGATGCACCACAACTAAGATATCCTTTGGCAGAGTACAAAGACTAGCCTGTATATTTCTAACGAGAGCCATGAGGACATGTCACAAATCCACATTAGAACTAATAGTATCGAGGTAAGGACACTTCCAACTCTATCAGACAGTCAAGCCCTAAGTACTGAGCTCAAAAACCAAGACTCGTTGGGGAATGTCTCATAAAAACGAACAAACTGTAGCTCCTCAGGAAGCTCGGCGTAGGGCAGAATCCATGAATAGTACCAACCCAGCCTTTCACTGAATTTGAAGCAAGAATCTGCTTTTGTACGTACATCTGAACAGTGATCTTTCAGTGCTACAAACTGCTCCAAATAGACTCAAAATGCGTCGCTGTTCAATTGCGTACATCCCACAGGCAGACAGATTATTCAGACCCACTTTTTGAGCTTCTCCATTATGTCTCAACTGATTCGACTTTTTTCACGAATTCGATACTTGCCCTACATCATAAGTGCAAGTAGAAAATCTCCATTGGCTTGTCAGTAACTCTTAACACTCAGCACTCCCAATTAGCACTCCCCTATCGACTTACGTGGGAGGTGTTGTTTTCCACCGACAACATGTGCAAGGTAAAGGTTACTATTATCATACCCGTTGGCCTTCAAAGAGGCTTCTGAATTCCACAGTATCTTATACCATTTGCTGCGATTTTAAATCATTTTATCCTTGTCCATAGCACTCAGTATCCTTTTCACAAGTCATCAGCCATCAGTAGCACCTCATCTCAAGACATCATAAACAAAAGCCCCTCAGAACAGAACTCGACGGAACATTCCTCTTATCTTCCTTCAATGGCATATTCTGTCAGCTCTCCATGGGTGCTTCCAATTAAACGCAATTATTGGGTCAGGGACGACATATACAATATTATTGCCACCGTGTCGTCGTTAACAACAATTTTTGCAGTCTTGCTGCTAAAGGAATAAAGCCATACGGACCAGAGCTCGTCGTCGTCGTCACACATTGTCTCCATTGTTTATTGTAATGTTATACCATAATGAAATTATTCAAAAAGAAAAAAAAAATGTATCTTATAGAATAAAAAAACAAAACACACATCTCTGTGGCAAGAGCTAGGTAAACAGCAAAAGGTTGCTGAACATCCTCCGAACACACCTACTATATCAAGTGATGTTGTTGTTGTTATTGTGTTTCACTTTCATTGTGTGTTGTATTACACAACGGGGTGACTATGCAGCAAATGAACAAGAAGAAGAAGAAGAACTAGACGCAGATATAAGTACATATGTACCTTTGTGTATCTGTGAGATGTTATTTTTGTATCCAAAATAGAGTCTCCACTTGAAACTGGTTTTAAAGCTATTTCCAGAGCTTGTACGAGGAGTAGATACATATGTATATAGAGTAAGACTTAAGGCTTGAAGTCGTCGTTTACATATATCTCAAACCTCTTGGGCAGGTGATCTTAAAAGTGCAGTCAGAGTAGATATTCTAACAGGTATACACACAATTGCATTTGTATTCGTCTTGCTATAAGCTACACTGTGTATGGTCGACAATTTAAAAAGGGAAAGGCAGTCAGTCAGTCCAACAAACAGCCGACATAAAATCCAAGGTTTTTAATTGTGTTACTATAATATTACTGCACATTCCTCCATGCTATAATGCAGTTCGCACAGAGTGCTGTTGTATTGATGGTGGGGTCGACTTGTGTTGGACTTTCGATTAAATGTTCTTCTCAACTCGGAGTAATTGTGAGTCGATCTTTGTGTTTTTATTTTTTTTTTCTGCATATTTTCGTGTACGAGTATGTAGATACTTTCTTGGATGGAGAACTCTACATAAAAGTTGTTCTTATGTGAACCGGTTCAAAATTGCGTAATGACAAAAAAACGCAAACTTTCGAAAGTAGATTCGATTTGGTACTCTATACTACAGGCACGTTTATGGAAAAGAATTAACAATTTAATAACTATAATCAAAGTTGATGCAATTTTTTATGACACAGGACAATCGTTTAAGTGCGGAGCCTTATAACACCAATTATTGGTCAATTTGTCTTGCAAAAAGTGGACTGCCCGCAAGAGTTTACATAATCTACTTGGGTTTGGGGGGCTTTGAGCAACACATACCTTTAGGTTAGGCTGCTATTATTAACCAGGTGTTTGTAGATTCAAGTTACAGGTTGGTTGTTTAAATCATTGCAGCCTTTCACTCAACAGGTTTTTATACAATAGGCCCCGAAGGGTGATGATGCATGATACCATGAACTCAACTTGGATTACAACGATTAGTAGAACCAAGTCAATTAAGCTTGTATTCGACTGGTTTCCAGGAATTTTTTGTAGTTCATCCTAAAGGGGTGCCAGGTAATTGCTTGCTTCTGTTGATTCTACTGATAAACATACTACATGTTTTATGACCAAACACATCTAGCCCAAGCTGGATTATAGACGCCCTGACTATCCGGTTAGGCTTCCTCTCCGACAACATCGAGAGAACTATACTTCTTTGACATCCTTTGTGAACTAGCACACATTAGTTTCATAATAAGCGTCGCCTGGTGCGCCTGGATAGTTTGGTGAAACCCGGAGATCTTGTAGACCTACATCTTGGTCTAAGAGTTGTTGTATCTTGCGCTATCTGCGACAGCTTCCTAAATTTGCCTGAGAAGGTAATCTTATCCAATGGATATCTGCAGTCAACTAAAGGGTGATGAAAAGCAGATGAAAAGCATTCCAAAAGACGAGGAAGAAGCTCAGATCCTAACAGAATGTTAAAAAACAGAGCAGCCAGCGCTCTTAGCAGATGATTTGAACTGACATATTCAGTGACCGAAAATATCTGTAAGTCGCCAGTTCCTTGGTGAAATTCAGATCTACAGAGACCAAGAAAGACACCATCTATTACTTGCTCATTACAATGGAACTTATAGGTTTAAGTTTACATGAGCTCAACTGTATTTAAACGCAGGCAGCCTCTATAAACCTACTAAGAGAAAATCGGACGGAGAACTGGGAGCAGGAAGAAGATAAAAGGCTCATTCGGGAGGAAAGATCAAATCACTCCTTGAAACTAGTAGGTTTCTTTAAAAGGTCAGCGCAACTCAACTTAAATCTCTGTTCCTTTACTGAGGAAAGCGAAGACATTCATTCTGAAGGCTCTTCCTCTAACAAAGATGCCTACCTAGTGGCCGAAGATTCTATCTCTTGAGCTAAAGTGGAACATCACTATTTCTGCGTCTTGTTCCTGGTTATGGCAGATAAGGTGACAATCTGCTGAAGGTACTTTCTGTATCATCCTATGTATGAAATTAACTTGTGAGCCCACCTTCTTGGTCTGTCATTTCGTCGATGCTGTGCTGTGATACATGTAACTTCCTCTGATACATCTCAACTATTGACGCAAATTTTCCTTACAGCACTGAGTTGGGACACGAGTGTTAGATGGAGAGAGAAGAAGATATACCCATAGAGAAGAGTTGCTATAATGGTATTTAAGGCCCAAGTTTCACATTTATTTTCCATGGGTAGTGCCTAAATAGACTGCGGTGAATTGTATGTAATTTTCGCGTTCGATTGTAATTCACAGTATTTTGATCGCATTCATGTTGAAGGACACTGAGTGAGTGAGCAGAGCGATAATGGTTGTATCGATGCTGTTTTTGTATATACTCTAGATTCGGCTTAAAGTTCAGTCCATCGGTAGAACTCTGTGCACCCAAATATGTGATTGAACCACTTGATGCCCTGTGTCCACATTTCTGTATTCTACTTCCTGTCAAATGGTTCTATCTTCTCTCCTTCTCTTAATTCAAAGCTACTCTATCCGCTGAGGTCTTCAGATCACTTCTCTCGTTTGACAATCAATTGAGAATTCTTAAGCCAAAAAACTACACCTTCCTCTTGTGGTCTATTCACCCTGGTTGACAAATGCTTGAGATTTGTGTGCAAGAACCATCAATATCAGTTGAGAGTTTTTCAGCTGATTTGGGTCTTCTCGGTTGACATTACATTGGAAAGAATCTTAACCTAAACACATCTTTCATTAATGAATCATCCTAAACAATATAAACTAAGCTCGGATTAAATGGTTACGATAATTTCGAGCGATAAAGCATCACTTCTTGCTCGTTACAACTTAAGTGCCTTAACTTTGCCCTATTCACACGTTCAAACTAAGCACGTCAATAAGTTTCGCATCATTGAAAAACTTTTAAAAACTATAAATATTCAACAAAATACGAGTATTTCTCAATTTGACAAATTGCATTTTTAATGCGCTCTCTATTGCATAATTCACTAAATAGTTTAAGGTGTGTGCACAAATAGCACTTCGTGGTCAATATTTTCTTGCTAATTACATACGACTATCTATACTCGCATTCGAAATATGTATTTTTTTTTTTTTTTTGCCTTTGAATCCAAATAATAATTAAATTATAGAGGTATGTGTCTGTAATGACATTTAATCAAGTAAATTGGACCTGACCTCGGCGCATGAAACACATTTATTTGTTATTACTTTTTTGGTGTTTCTTTTCCTTTGGTTTGTGCAACAATTGGGTTAAGTGATTGCAAAAAAAGAAAATCCAAGAGTGGATTTTTTAACCATCAGAGTTTTACGGACGCCTTGAGCATCAATTAAAATATTCGCACAAACTAAGAGGATGAGTCATTCGGTTTTAGTCGCCTGTTTTTTTGTTCTCAGTTTAAGTACGGTGGCAGTGCCATTGGATAGGAAGCAGTTACGATAAAAAATTGTACTACTGTCGTTGATTTGGAAATTGGTTCTCTAATAGGCTAATGATATGACCTTGTTACGGAAATTAGAATGGAATTTGCCAATGATACGACAAAGCAATTTACTCCGATCATAGCCGCACTAATTTGTATTTTTCTACATAATCAGTTGAGAATGGTATTTATCCATTAATTTGAACATATTGAGTCACTTTTAGAGGCAAGGTTTTCCACAGTAAATTCGTTATAATGTAGTGTCTTAAGTGGAAGACAGCCCGCTGGTATTGATATCACTATAAAAAGTTAAAAGCCAGTACACCACCTGGCCTCGAAACTTTATACCACATTCTTACTGATTGTAGCGCCACTTTCTCTCTGTTGGCGGTTCTTCGTACATTCTTTGACAATTCAAACTTTGGGAAGCTTTGACTGTTACGCAAAGAATCTCATCCTCTATTAGGTATCTATGTATATCAATAGTGCTGCATTGCAATATCGGGCTCAGCTTAGTCTCATCTTTGCGATTGATTTGGTAGCAACACTATTTGGCCAAAAAAAGATTTAAGCTTCATTTACCATAAGCAACCCATAGAGGGCCATAGCTTCTCGCACTAATGGTGCAGCAATAGAATAGACTGCACGGTATACATGACAGATGTTTGCCAGATGAAGTGCATCATCTTCCTGATCACTGAAGCGTTTTTCAGGGGAAACTTCAATCCAGGAGGTTTTGTCCTGGCTCTAAAGGATATCAACGTATTTTTTGATAGTCAAGTAGCAATAAAGGTCCCTGGAATCAATTGTCTACATGCCATTAAGTATTCAAGTCTAAGCCTTAAGGAAGCGAACAGTCTAGGTACGACCCTCGCTTCTTGCAAGCTTCAATTATTGTGGATGCAAGATACAAGTACAGCATCTTGTTTATCTCGACACTGACACTCCAGTCATCTGGTTGGCTTTCCTCCCCTTAAACTTGACTGACATACCAATTCCTACCTAGAAACTCTCTCTGAACAATTGACCACGAGACTTGCACTTTTTCTCAGTCAATTACAGGAAAAAAATTCACTTCCAATTGCGCTCACTTTGAACGTCAAATGATCTCCCTTTTGGGCCATCAAATTGAGCAAATATCTCTATCAATTCTATTGATGTCTATTGTAAGTTTATCTGTTTGCAAAGTAATAAAGTGAGCAGAAAGAAAAATGCGCGCAATTCAAATGATGATGACTTCGATATACTAAGTGTATGTATCTATATGCAAACGTTCGTATCGCGTCGTTGTGACCGACTTTGACTGCAAATTACTGAAGCACTTAAAAACCCATTGATAACATTCTAAAACGGAACATTAGTTCGGTGTGTCGTAATTAGACATCTTACTAATTAAAAACTCTTATCACGAGTAGGTATACTCGTGTCGAAAGGGGTATCAAACAAAGTGAGCAATTTTTTTCTTCTTTTTTTTCTCAAAAAAACGAAAACCTATCTCTTACGTCAATTTGTTCGCAAGTTTTTACTATCCCAACACGAGGCTCACCTTGTGGTTTCTTTATTTTTCAGTGCAGTACGTTGCACTTCCTGTTTTCGATAGAAAATTTCTAATCAATTTATTTTATTTATTCTTTTTAGTGCGGGACATTAGAAGCACCCGATTCGTATCATCATCAGAGATCGACTAGAATGGACGCTTTTCAAATTGACGACGGATTCCACTCGGACGGTGGCACTGAGACTCCACCGCCCAGTCCAAGTTCGGGCAGTTCAATTGCATCGACATCAGATCATGGATCATTGGAGAGTGTTGACACTGGTGGAGCACAACGTTTGGCTGTGCTATCATTTGAACAGGTTCGCAAATTACATGACGTCATGGACGAAACAGTTGCCATACACGGCCGGGGAAATTTCCCAACTTTGGAAGTGAAATTAAAAGACTTAGTTAACTCAGTACGCAGGAAGCTGGAAACCGATGTCGTCGCCGGCGGAGCTGGTGTCATAGTCAAGGACATACGCTTGAATGGTGGAGCCGCTAGTCATGTCTTAGCATCAGAAGATCAGCCATACAATGATTTGGATTTAATTTATGCCATTGAATTCAGTTCAAGCCGTCATTTTGATCGAGTCAAGACAGCTGTACTGAACACACTGTTGGATCTCTTGCCGGAGGGTGTATCGAAACGTCGCATCATGCCATGTGCTCTCAAGGAGGCTTATGTCGGTAAAATGGTCAAAGTCAATAATAATAATGACGGTGATAGATGGAGTCTCATCTCGTTGGGTAATTCACCGGGACACAAGAATGTCGAGCTAAAATTTGTCGATACCATGCGAAGGCAATTCGAATTCAGTGTTGATTCCTTCCAAATTGTCTTGGACTCACTTTTGCTGTTCTATGACTGTGCTGCTTTGCCGATTTCTGAGAATTTCTATCCAACAGTTGTTGGTGAATCTGTTTACGGGGACTTCCAAGAGGCTCTGTATCATTTGCAAAAGAAACTGATCTCAACCAGACAGCCAGAGGAGATCCGCGGTGGCGGTCTACTCAAATACTGCAATTTGTTGGTACGAAATTACAAAGCAGTTGATACACAACGAATTAAGACACTCGAGCGATACATGTGCTCGAGATTTTTCATCGATTTCCCAGATATAAATACACAGACCGTCAAACTAGAGGCATATCTGAGAAATCACTTCTGGGGCATTGATGAGGAGCCCCTGCAATATCAGTACCTGATGCATTTACGTGAAGTTGTCGAAACATCGACGGTATGTCTAATGGGTCACGAGAGACGGCAGACACTGTCGCTAATACAATCTTTAGCAATGCAAGTACTCTGCCGAGAGACACAAAAACAGCAACAGGCACAAGTACAAGAGCAATTACAACACCAACATCAGCAGCACCAACAAGCGCAACAACAACAACAGCAACAACAGCAGCAACACCAACACCAACAACAGCAACAACAATTAACACAGGCGATTGTTGTCGACTTGCAACAAGCTCAACAGAATTTAACACAAACCCAACATTTGTTGGTACAACAATCGCCACAGTCAAATCAAGTATCCGCAACAGTTTGTTGCCAAAGCCAACCACAAGACGGTCAACAACAGCAGCAACAAGTGCTGGCCGTAACACAACAACAGACTCAAGCGACCGTACCTCAGACGATACAAATCCAAGCCGGTCCGCCCGGTCTCATCTATGCCAATGGAGTTTATTATGCACCTGTGATCCCAGCGACAATCTGCACATGCAACTCAACGTGGTTGAGCACGTGATTAGCATTGCTCCCAACAAGCACACCATTACCAACATCATCTTCATCTTCAACTAAAACGTCATCATCATCATCATCATCATCGTGTCCATTTAACTCATGCCAATCATCTTCCTCATCAATTTCAGAGAATATTACAGTAAATACTTGCGCTTACGCAACCCTAACATGTCTGAGCTGTGAATGTACCGAGGGGCATCATCTTCTCATGCCGCCATCCTACTACATATGGCCAACAACAACTACAAACAACACGATCGAATTTCCTGCAGATCACCAATGGACTTCCAAGTACTTCTCTACTTCCGCTGCAATCTGCGCCACTCCTGACACTCAACCTCCTCCTCTAACTCCATGCAGGTGATCACACACAACTCCACAACTACAACCAACAACAGCAGAATAAACCACACCCACAAAAGTCAAAACATATGATGTTAATATTAAAAAAAAAAAAAACAAAAAAAGCAAAAAACAACAAAAAAAATAACCTTTTACATACATAAAAAATGACTTTATTGTAAGATCCTATTAAATTTATAAAAAAAAAAAAATATTAAATATATACAGATAAAAAAAAATCCCAAACTTATGGAAAACTAATCTACTCACCCACACACAATATAAAATAAAGTAATTGGGTATTAACTTGGAATTTATTTAAACAAAAACAAAAAACAAATTTTCCTATTTGTATTAAAAAAATATATATACACATATATCTAAATAGATGTCATTTATCTTGCGATTCTCTTAATCATTTCTATATATAATTTAAGAAGATGAATTACATAAACTTAGCATATATATATCTTAAGGTGAATGACTTAAAAAACAAAAAAAAAACCTGTAAAATCAAAATAAGAATTTAAATCAAAAAAAAGAAATCTATTTGGTTCTGCTTGCAAATAATTTTGAATTTTTTATTTCGATTTTATTTTCTTAATTTTTTTTTTCCTTGAATTAAGTAATAAGTTTAAAAGATAATCAGCAAAAAATAAAAACCTAGATTATTCCTGTTAAAAATAAATATAAAAATACAATCCATTGCAGCAGGAATAAAAAACAAATTCTTTTATCAAAAATAAAAAAAAATAAAAATCTACACATATATCGAGATGTAAATAAATCTCTTAAGGATAAAATAAAATATCTAAAGAAAAAAAAAATTATAAAAAAAAAAATTGTGGTGATAAAATAGTTCATATTTAATCATAACTACATTTCTTATAATAAAATATCTTATATAATGAATGTTTACACAATTTTCTTTATTCTTAATTTTTAGTAAAAAAAAAAAAAAAACAAAAACAATCAAACAACGGTACATAAAACAATAGAATGAAGAAAATATTTTAAGTATTCCACAAAAACAGATCCAAAATTTATTACGGAAAATCTCAAATTTTAAAATTTGGCAATATGAACAGAAAAAACCAACAACAAACATTTTCGTAATAGACATATGTATTGTAATTTAGACTTACATCAAATTCAAAGCAAGTACTTTTATTTCTTAAGTTTTAATGGTTAATTACAAAATATATTTTAATTGTATGCATACATATATTACTTTAATTATTTTTTTCTTCTTCTTTTATTTTATTTTTTTTTTCTTTGTCTGATTTATTATTCAGTGTAATTTTTAATTATAAAATAAAATCAATAAAGCATACATATAATACGCATATAATAGCTATATGTATGTGTATATAATTTCCTTTATTTTTTTGATATTGTTATATATAATAGTTAATTAATTATTAATGAATAGTTATTACTATAAATTAAACTGATAAATAAACAACAACAACAAAAATCCACATTACTTGAGATTTGTAATAAAAAAAAATAATTTTTTGTGAATTGAAGTCATACACAAAAAAATTAAAAAAAAAAGAAAGTTTTGTGTTTTATTTTCGAGAAAATATTTATTTCGTTTGCATTTTTTTTAGATTTCGAAGTAGATGACAGCTGTAGTGTGTTACTCTTTAGTTACCAAAGAGTTTTGGGTTTGTATTGTTTGATGTAAAAAATGTGTGTACATAGTTATTAATAAAAATAAAATAGTTTTCTCTTAAATGGTTGTGTTTTGATTTTTAATTTTTTTACAAAGGCACCTGCATCGTTAAAGTCTACTAATAAATGGTGAAGAAATGGGCTCTAAAATATTTATAGACCTTGAAATTTCGAAGAACTTATATCCCAATACTTTACAGTGTGCATGAAGATTCCTTTTAATCTGACAGTAAAGAGTGAACCAATAGATGATGTGGATGTTGGCTGTCAATAACTGTCACCTACTGAATTCAATGTGGTTGATCTTTTTGACAGTTGTCAAGTCAAATTTTAGTCATGGAGGCGTTTACTATCCAAGTTAATGAAAATATCCTTTAGAATTGTCAAATTCGAAAAAGTTACAACAGAAATAGCTACTAACAGGAGCGCCATTTCAAATCCTCCAATATTTTGAAATATAGAGTAGTAAGCAGCATGAAACAAAGACTAAAATATTTATAAAAGATCTGTTAGTGTAAGTATCGATTGACTGAACTGTGATACAGGGTGTCGCGTAGAAAAAACCTACAGTTTAACGCCATATCCCAGGGGCTGAAGGTTTTTAAGAAGGCTTTTCATAACAGTAATACTCTAGTATGTTTGTAAGATGCTTATTTCTGGGACTCGAACCTGAAACACTGAGTCAAGGTAACAAGCTTATTTTCAGTTTCTGGTTCTGCACTCTTAAGAAGTACATGTAATCGTCAAAGAGGGATATATTTTCGATAGATTATTGATGGACTCTCAAAGGTTGTACACCCTCTGCTGGAGATATGGCTGCCTTCTATTATCTGCAGTCCCGAGCACGCTGGTTTCAGTTGTGAGGAGCGGGTATTTTGGCATCTGCAACAATCGGAGGCTCGGTCTTCTTCGTTGTCCATGCTATTCATTGTTGTCCATTCGCTATGTGACCGAGGATCGACGTATCTTTGCTTTTTAGACTACATCCACATCCTGGTACAGTTCATAGAGTTCGCGATTTCATTCAAAGGTACACAATAAGATAAGAATGGGGAAAAACAGTTTAAATTTTGAAGCTACATTCATGCTAGTATCTGAGAAATAGCACAACATTGGTCGCCTCGGCTTCGCTGGCAGTGCTTTCGGTCCAATTTTTGTTGACTCGGTCCATTATGTACTGTGCTCTTCCACCAATAGCGTTTCGAATGTTGGCCTAGAGTTCGTTTAAAGTGGTTCACTTCTTTCCGTAGACTAATTAACTTAGCTGCAGAGATATAAATCGAGTGGTGTCAAGTCACATGATCGCGGCAGCCAATTAATAAACGCTCTACGTAAGATGACACAGTCGCCAAATTTCTCCTTCACAACCTCGAGCGCTCCGTCGCTTGTATGGAATGTAGCACCGTCTTATTGGAACCAAAGCTCGGATATATGTACATATCAATGCTATCTGGCCACAGACAGTCGGTTAATATCGCTCTATGCTATTGACGGTAACTTAAAAGACATAAGGTTAGATGATGCCAAAATGACATAAACCGGTTCAACAATCATGCATTGATTCTTGGTCGACTACTTGTGGATTGTGTTGGTTCCAATAACGCCCATTTCGCTTGCTCATATAGCCGCTAAGCCAAAATTGAGACTCGCCCGAGAATATGATTTTTTGGTCAAAATTCGGATCCCCAGCCACCATTTCCAGCGCGAAATTAGCGAACTTGTTGTCTATGGTTGTCCTGCTTCAATTCTTGCATCAGCATAATCTCATTCGAATGCAAGCCCATATCCAATCGCAAAATAAGCCGGGTTGACCAATTCAGCTGATCGGCACCTAATCGATATTTCTGAGTCTTCTTCGATATTCTTCATTTCACACCAATCTCTGTCTGGTCGGTGGCTTAAGGTCCAAAAGAGTGTACTCACGCTCAAAACGGTGCGACGACTTTCACAAGCATGAAACGATGCATGCTAAAGTGGCAACTTTACTAAATATTTTGATAGCTGTCGTTGGTAACTTTGACAGCTGCTAAAGCTTAGTAATTGGAAAAAGTATCATTGCTATCTGGTCACCCCAGAGAAAAGAAATTGATGCTATTTTCCGCGACTCGGACCTTGAACCTTCTGCAGAAGCTATGAAATATGATACCTGTGACTTTCGTTACAAAATATTGGTATTGTAAACATTTTCGTGGTTTTTTTAGAAAAAAAAAACCAAAATAGTCTGATAAAACGCTTTAAAATTTTGTCGTCCATGTACACGTCTGCCTGGATATACCTTTGTATCTCCTAAGCTGCTAACATTATAAACAAGATTGTTAATACCTTGCCGATGTGTAGTAAGGCCTTTGTTAAACCAAGAGATGACAATTGAATGCACCCAAACAAACTGTTATCCTGTTTGAACACACCTCCCGCAGAGACCATCAATAAATCAACGACAACAAGCCTTTGTCCCGAACCATGCTTCTGCCATCATAACACCTTGTTGGTGAGCATTCCTTTCAACAGTCACATTTGCAGACTTTCCACCAACAAAGACGACATGTTCATTTCCGCAACTTGTCGAAAACTCCACTCTAAACTCGCAGCGATGTCGCAATGCATATCGTGAATGTTGCGTCCTTTTTTTTTTGCGCCCCGCCATTTCTTCTGCCTGTGTTCAATTGTAATTGCAAACAACAATAAATAACCTGTATTACATTATTATATACTTATGTATATTCAAAAAAAATGCGCAATTTATTTCCGAGACTGTGCGACGTAACAGATAAATTGATTGGTAATGGCTATCTAATCCCATTGACTGCACCGCTAAACGGTTGTCCATGTCATTACTATCTTGTGTGAGTGTGCCACAAGCAACCCTATTAAATTAAATGAAAGCGACGAGTTAATTATGATGTTAGTGTCTTTTGAGATAGCTAAGCGAAGATGGCCGTCCGCCGACGAATGGCGGATTAAACTTTTACAAACGACTGTTTCAGATTCAACTGCAGATAATTAGGAACCAGACTGAGTCCAACTCTGTGCAGAAGTTTTGTCGTAAAATGATGTAACAACATTTTTCGAATAGCTGAGGCCCCCCTCAGTTGAAGAGTGCACTTTTATGGCCATCAAGAGTTGAGTTTTGTTGTATATGGAGCTCTTGAGCATGACAAATATTAGCAGTTAACGATAGAATATAATCGATGGGACTTTCGGTTTTAGGCGAGTTGGGTTCCATTCGAAATAGTGAATCTTGTCAGGGTTGTAAATTCAAATTCAATTAAGCATCTTATGACGAACTACTGCTGAATATTGAAAGTAGTAGCATCTTTTTAGACGGGAGAAAGGAACTCGGATTCGAAGGAACGACAGTTTATAAGTTACGTAACGTTACAGGGATGGAGCTACATGGGCAGATCTATCTAGATGTTTCTTGAGACTGCCTATTGAACCAGCTGAAGCTTGTTCTAAGCTTTAGAGGCTTCGCTAGTCTGTCAAGGAACTATGCTTTTATTGGGTGGCCAGATAGCAATGATAGTTTTTCCAATTACTATACTTTAGCAGCTGTTAAAGTTACGAATGATATCCAGCTGCCAAAATATTCAGTAATATTTTCCATTATATCTTCCATTGTTGCACGTTTATTGACTGTACGAAAATCGTTAAAAACATATTATTGGAATAAATAAGGAATGTGAATTTCGACGTGAGATCGGTCGCCATCACGGCTGCAGTGTGCAGGGAATTCGTCGCACCGTCGAAAACTTTATGCGTGAATAGACCCTTTTGGGCCTTAAGCCACCAACCAGACAAAGATTAGTGTGAAATAAAGAAAACATAGCCACTGTAGTACAAAGAAGACTACAGTGCCGATCAGCAGATTCAGTGCTCACTGCATAGTCGGTATTGTAGCGCGGTGTTCTATTCCAGTTTGCGTCGGTATGATTGCCAAACATACGAGTAAGTGTTTATTCCCGTCCTAGTGATCTAAGTGGCCACCTTGCATCAAATCTTGACAGTATATAATCAGTCTTTGTGCAGATTTCAAGTATTCCAGAAGCAGTCTTTTTGTTGATGACGACTTCCAGTGAAAACACAGAATGTACAGCTCATAATAGAGGTCAGTCATTGCTAATAAAAAACTAAATGATTCATAGTAGATGTATTTGTTGGATACTACTAATAGTGCAACCTTTCACATCTTACTTTAAGTTTGATGTCCACAATTCCCATTTCCTCTGTGGTGGCCTCTACTGTATCAGAAATAGATTACATACGCCATCCAGATTGGAGGATGACTTTATAACTCTTCAATAAAACCAATCCAGAGAGTAGCAATAAACCATCTATTAGCTTACCTAATAAATTCATCTGCAAGGAAGCACAAACAATACGAAGGAAGAAACTGCCATATCTATCCGCAGAGATCGTGTTAAATCCACGTCGTCTTAGTAGCGAGGAAAAAGTTGAAAGTACTTAGATAGTTCATCGCTGCTATGGCATAAATTTACTGACCATCACCACAGCAGCAGCAGAGCCAGGCTGATTTGTTCGGTGCCCACACTAATCGGTGGAGGGCAATAATCATTTACTGACGAGCTCCAGCATTCGTGGTAGCATCAGCCAAATGATTGTGTCATAACTGTTGTTCATGCTTGTACCATTCGAAAGGAGGAAACCAAGAAAAAAAAAGGAGAAGAAACTCACATCGAATAAACCGAAGATTGGTCATTCGGTAACCTGCCCCCCAGCTAAACTTAGAAAGACGAACCACCAGTACCAGTACCAGTACCCATGACCAATTTGGATGATAGAAAAGTGAAAGACTTCGGTTGCACTTCGGTTGATGGCAGACAATTTGACAAAAAGAAGGAAGGGAATTCTCCATTGAAACCGTATCATTATCATAATCAAAACAATTACCTGGGTGCAGTCTATAATGATGAAATAAAAGAACACAATTACAATTAAATAGGAGGTGGTCACCCTGAGGAAAGTTGATTTAGTGTTTGCTGCTACTGACTCTTTTGTATCTTTTGTAGGTTTTTGCGTTGTTAATTGAATATTTTTGCTTAACTCAATTAAAAATAGCAGAGGATGAAATTGAATAATGACATCTAGTGTGAATGACAGTCTAATAGAAGAAGTGTGTCTCTAAGAAGTATGGTAACAAAGCACTGGATGGTTCTATATCTATATCCACTATGGGAATCTAGAAAATTTACAAAAAGAGACACATTTATATATACAAACAAACATATGTATATACCTCTTTAAAGAAACTAAGAGAAAAAGTCAACCAAGTCCGATAGACCACAAAAGGAGGGCTATTGCTGAAGGTGAAAAAAACAACAGACACACAAACTTCAGACTTTCAGAAAAGGGTGGAGAAAATCCTAGAAATAAAAGCTTAAGTCAAAGCTAAGAACACATAAGGTCACAATAGATGTGAAGTATCATGAAGAAATCACCACCAAGGAACAGATGACCGTAACTCGTGCTTCACATAAGCGAACATAAGGACTATACAATTAAACTTTTACTATTGCGAGGCAGCTTTGGACTTAAAGACTTGGAATATCGGTAAACTCAGAGAGTCCTGCGTGTACCCAGTCATACAGAACATAGAGGAGAACTGAGAAGCCAGACGCAGATCAAAGGGTGGGGATCACACAACCTGGGAGTCAAAGTACTTCAACTACTTCAACAAATGATACCTTACTCTGTGAATCTGCTGCCCATGAAGCGAAGATAAATGACACTTCCATGACAAGTTCAACGATTGACGCTATAATTGAAGTAAATAAGGCGAAAAAATCCATCGGGAAGACGATAGAAAGGCGGTAGCAAACAGTACTGCGCAATCGCCACCATGGATGTAAAAAATACCTTCAACACTGGATTTTAGATCTTAGGTTGAGGTATGAACTAGTCATCTTGTCAACAATGTCTTTGAATGGGCTAGAAGTAATATCTTCTGCTTCAAGGTAGAACTTACCCAGATAACGATGACGAGTTCTGCTTAAGCAGTCACAGTGACATAGTATATGTTCTGCTGATTCCTCGTCTTCGTTGCACATTCCCCATATATTGTCTTGTGCTATCCCCATGATCATGAGATGTTTTTTCACTCGACAGTGTCCTGTAAGGAAACCTGTGGCATAACCTTCAACACTACAAATTGAAGAAACCGATGATATAGAAATTGCTGTAGTAATCAAACTTTGAGCATGACTGCAAGCAATCCATCGAGATGGTTTAGGACTAGTTAGTAAGCATGGCACTACGTCTAGCAAAAAAAAAAGACAGAAGTAGTGCTCATCAGTAGTAGACGACCAGTGAACAATCGTTATTGTTTCTAAATCAAAATAGCTTGGCGTTACTACAGATGGAAGGCCAACTTTTAGGTAACATCTGCAGCATGCAGTTAAGAAGATAGCAAAATGATAATGATCACACCAAATACCCGACGATTAAAGTAATAAATGACACTGTCTCTTCATACAGAAGCGACACGGAAACAATTAAAAAAATCTACCTCTAAATATGGTTAAAAACGACGATTCGAAGTGATATGGAAGTATCATCAAAGACAAACATCAAAGAATGACAAGAGGTAAGGTACCCACTCTGATAAAGGCAAATAGACGCAGACGCCTGGATCAGTAGAAAGCATGGAGATGCAAATACTCACTGGTCGTGAAAGCTTCAGGGCCTAGCTTCACAGATTTAGATACAAAGACAACCCTTATAGAACAGGTGATGTTCTGTTGTTCCTTTCCAGTAAACAAACTGGGCTGGTGTCTGATTCCAGAGAATATTACCAGGTAAATGCTGAACATTTAGCGATTCTGTAGCAACCATCATACAGGAACAGAAAAACAGGAGCGACAAGGACAGGGAAGGTGGGTTTATTGAGTGGAAATTCTGTTGTTAAGTACGAGCTGGACCTGGTTAGCTATGCACCTTCTTGTAAAATGTTACCAATCTATTGCCACTTTTATCATTCTATAGTTAGTGGTAGTTCGATATGCGATTTAGACCAAAACTCCTTAAGACATTGAGCAGCCAAAAATGTTTACAGTTTGCTTGGTCCCTCATCAATTACAACTTCAGCATTCAGTCATATGGAACTTGAAAACCTAGACTTAGCTTTGGCTATTTGACTAGCTTAGCTTTTAATTACATTATCGATTGAGACAATATTTTCCTCTCTCAATAGGTCTAAGGTCCTGCAAGAGAGTAGGCATACGTCGTGAACATAGTCGATAGCACGCAGGCGTTGTTAACGCCCTATGACACCCGATGGGTTAAAGGAATTAAGTAACTAAGTAAGTAAGATTAGTCGAGGATGCATTTTATTTAGCACATCGCTAACCACCAATGTGAATACTGGTGATAAAATGCATCCTTGCGGAACTCCACTTTGAACAAAATGTGACCAGGTTTATCTATCGTATGTTGTCTTGACAATTTCTATGAATTTGTCTGGAATACTCCTTGTGCGAAAGGAACACCAAATAAATTTCAAAGTGACATTATCATCTATCAAATGCTTTTCAAGTTTGGGGAACAGAGAGTGAAGTGGCACTACCCAGTGATGATGCCCGACATCCATTTATGCGATCCATGAAAGAAATAAACGACTTAGTACAGATGATTTTTGTGAGAAACTATGGCCGCATACATTTGGAACGGGCCGTAGCAGACTTCCTATACAAGCTCCCAGTTGAGTGGGAAACAATTTCATTGACGTTCTTAACGATCTCCAAAACAGTCCTATGTCAAGAATCAACAAATTACACGTCTTAAATCTACAATTCCCCAAACCATTTTAACAGATAGTAAACTGTTTGTAATACAACAAATCCAGAGTCAGCTTACATGGATAACACAGATTACATTATCGCTTTCAAAGTGCTACAAATCGCTCCGTCAACAGTGGTGGACAATAATTTCAAACTGTCTTGACCACAGATTATAATAATTGAAAATAAGCCAAGCAACACACTACAAACGTATATAAATAACTCGAACCAAATTAGACAAACTTTACAAGTAGATAGATCGCCACTTTGACTCTTTTAATTCATAAGACAACAACACACCTTATAATCTGCTTGTAACCCCTTGAAGCGAGGCCTCCGATGAGTATCTCCTAAACAGGCTTCGGATAAATTCAATTTTTTCTATCTGAACCAGATTGTAGTCGTCCGTCCTACATGATAATAGACGTAACGTTCTTGATACGATTACACAAAAAAATTTGCATACATCAGTCAAAACAGGTACCTCCTTGAGCAGCATGTTTTAGGTACCATGTACTGTTTACCCTATGTGTAAGAAAAAAAAAAAAAAACGTAGGCTTCCGATGGTTTCTTTTTCATGCCAAAACTATTGGAACTGGTTCTAAAGAGATTCGATAGCTGAACACCTTGACAAGACGACGGGTTTCTTTCGCCAAGCAACGAACCGGAGCGAGAGCGATCGCTTAACTAAAGCGCTATGGTCTCCCGAGCTAATTCTTTTTTTTAAGTGGTATTTTTTTTACGATACATATTTTTTATTCTCCTCATTTTGATGTAATTGCTATTAGTAATATTTTTTCTAACAAAATAGAATCAATTTTGATCAGTTTATTTGACCAGTAATGGCGTGACAAACAAACAAACAAACAAACCAACAGACATACAGACACATTTTCAATTGCATGTAACGCAGATACATACTATCTACTATTTGGTTCTTGTGTTCGGAGCAAGAAAACCACTTGTGGTGCTACGAGTCCAAATCGGATTTCCAAGTGGATAGATACATATTTGCGGATAGAGAATGCTCTTGGCGTGGCTAGGTCGAACGACTGGAGTTATTGGCGGTTGGAAAGGCTTAAAATTTATTCATAGATTTATGTAATGTTTACGTTGAGTTATAGAAGAGAAAAAATTAAATTATATTTCTCAAGGTGGGTGCAAAAATATCATAAATTGACAAGTTTATGGAGACTTTGACGAACGAAACGAGGGACGAGAAGGTCCAAGAATTACTACTTAGATAGTGGTTCTGAAATGGGTTTATAGCTAATTTTATGGTGCTATAGAAGTTCTAACACTTTTATGCAAAGAGCGTGGTCAGATAGTACAGAGTCGTTGGATAAGTGTCCCTATCCAAATGGACATCTGGACGTCTGGAGCAAGTGCCTACGCTTCAGAAATATTACTTGGAATTATGTATACACATTTGAAGCAGAGATTTTATTGATTAAAGGTAATTATGAATGGAACACGACATCGTTCATATGGATACCATGGTTTCTGTTACAAGCGATATGAAGGTGGAACGCAATCTCATTTCGGATGTTATGTTTCAGATATTGAATTGAAGCTAGGACAATGACATAGACCTTACTCTCCAAAGGTTCTCTACGACGTAATGTGTTCCCTGTTACATCATTAGTGTGGCTTTTTGTTGCGGAATTATGTGATGCTCGCAGCTTCTTATTGCTGTTGTCTAGATCAATGCCTCTTGTACCCGTATCTGGATCAACTTGATTCTTAGAACCACAATCAAGAGGGAATCAATGCCTTCATCTTCCACTCCATTGTTATCACCCTGAATATTACATCTGGCCCACACTAATACTGATGTTCTCGCTGCGGAGCGGCTGTTTGAATTCAAACTGGGCGAATGCTGGCCAATGGAATTTGACTTCTCTTGGCTACAATTTCAGTTCAGATGTTATATTCATCCTGAATTGTCACTTGGTTATTGGGATTGACCTTACACTTTAAATAACCCCACAAGGAGAAGTCATTTAAAGGTGTCACCTTCGAGGCCAATCAACTTCTCCTCTTATCGAAATAAGGATATTCAACTTTCGTGCGCAATAAATTGATTGATTGATGAGCGATAGCACCATCCTATTGAAACCAGGTATCATTCAGATCAAATTCATTCAATTTTGAAAAGAAGTAGCCCGTCAACTTGTTGCGATAACGTTCTCTATTCGGCGACGAATTGAAGTATCTGGTTCGTTTTAAACGCTCGCTCACAGTGAAATGGAGTTTGACTCGATAGCGAACCAGTTTCTTTAAAATGCTTTCTTGTAGCACGAATTCTGGACCAACTAGGATGATTATGTTGACCGAAAGATTCACGAACTTGACGTGATGTTACGAACTTTAACAGATCGCCATTTTTGTAATAAGATTGAATGACATAAATGCCTTGTTGCGTGGTAAACGACTCCATGACTAAAATTCCCAAAGATTGTACTTGACATCTGTCAAAAAGAGCCGCCACATTGAATTCAAGAAATGACAGTATTTGACAGCCATCATCCACATCATCTGTTGGCTCACCCTTTACGCAAAAAAAAAGCTTGAGAACCACTGGTATATGAGTTTGTGTACATATCTTCGGAGCTGGGACCCAACCATTAGAACACATTAAGCTTAATAAACTTCCCAGACTGTACACATACATATATATTTTGGTCTTGCTGCAGAATATTAGAATGAACCAAATAGTCATTCAATTAGTTTTGCCCTTTTGAAAAGTAGCAGTGAATTTCACACTTCGCTCACAGATTGTGATTGTGATTCCTCCATCGCAGTGGCTAAGTCATTTTTGGTCACAAGTAGCACAAGGCTGCTCTTTGATAAAAGTTTTTACTTAACTTATGCAGTTTAGCGTCGTCTGATCATTTGGACAGTCATTACCTTAATTAGAATTGCGGTTGCAATAATCAATCAAATTCTTAATCGATCAACTTTCTTAATAAAAAAATTCGACTTCTTAATTAATAGCTCGGTTTTCCCTGTCAATACGATCAAACTATTAATTAATAATAAAATCAGCCAACATAATTTTTTTTCGTAAAAAAAAAAAACAAAAAATAAAAACCATCCCATTTGAGCTTTGTCTTTGTCTTTGTCTCCTCTTCCAATCTAGATTGAGATTTTATCCAAATTTAGAATAAAAGCCCACCAGATATGCATAAAACTGAAAGCAGTTTTGAATTAAAATTCAGAACTTGTATTCACAATTGATTATCGAATGAATATGTAACAAGCTTAGTTGAATATATATATACATTTTTTGTTTATTTTTCTTTTTTGTTTTTTGTTCTGAGATAAAATTAAAAAAAAAAAAAAAGAAGAAGACCACGAAACTGGAATTTATAATTCTTTTTTTTTTTTACTTTGTTTTGGATTTTTTTTCAGCTTTTTTTTGCTAAACAACTCTCACTTTTTTTAATGTACGAGTATATGGTTCAGAATTAAAGAATTCTAAGCTTGCGTCATTCGCATAAACTTAAGAAACAGGATTTTAACCATAATATAGTCTAAAAAGTTAAGTTTTTAACGAAAATGTTATAAAATTGCAATTATTTTATTGCTATAACAAATAACAAAAAAAAAAAAAAATCAATTTAAAAATTGTTTACCATAATCGCGAGACATGAGTAATTTAATGCAAAATTAAAGTACTTAAAGCTAATTAAATAAATTTAATATAATCAGACTGTATTGTTTTTTATTTTTAATTTACATATAAATTCGTTTGGGATTTCAAGATGTTTTAAGATAAATTCAGATAAAACTTTATTTGTTGCTCCAGTGTGTGGGATATGATACATATTTTTTATTGCTTCTCAGTTGTTTGTTGCTTATTGCTTTGGAGTGACAGTTGACTTTGATTAGGGAAAATATGATTATAAATTTGTTAGGAAAATGGATGCGTTTGTTGTCAGAGATTGTCAATGGCTCACTTAGACCAGTATAGGTCCATTGTGCCTAAGCATTCAAAAACCTAGAAACATAAACATATAATATTCGACCGTTAGGCAAGTTTATTAGGCTTTATGTTTTAATGTTAAGCTCCCTGCTCTGAAGATATATAATTCCTTAAACCAGTGGTTCTCAAGCTTTATTTAACGTAAAGGGTCAGCCAACAGATGGTGTGGATGATGGCTGTTAATTACTGTCATTTACTGAATTCAGTGGATGATCTTTTTGACAGATGTCAAGTACAATCATAGGCAATTTTAGTCATGGAGTCGTTTACCACGCAACAACGCATTTTTGTCATTCAATCTTATTTTGTAAAATTAACATTTCGTGAAGTTCGCCGAATTCATTTTTGGGCATCATAATCATCCTAGTAAGTCCAGAGTTCATGGTGTAGTGAAGCGTTTTAAATAAACTGGTTCGGCATCGGGTTAAACTCCATTTCATTGTGAGCGAGCGTTCAAAATGACCCAGGAGAAGTTCCTGGCCGAGTTCGAATAGAGAACGTTATCGCAGCTAGTTGACCGGCTACTTCTTTTCAAAATTGAATGAATTCGATCTAAATGATACCAGGTTTCAACAGGATGATGCCACCGCCTACAATTGCTATCAATCAATCAATTTATTGCGTACGAAATTTGAACATCGCCTTTTTTCGATTGGGGAAAAAGTTGATTTGCCTCCAAGGTCATGCAATTTGGCCTTTTTAGGCTTCTTTATTTGTAGTTATTTGAAGAGCAAGATCTGTCCCAATAACCTTACGACAATTTAGGATTTCAAACATAACAGCTGAACTGAAATTGCTTCCAAGAGAAGTCACATTCCATTCGCCAGCAGTCGCTCTATTTCAGTTCAAACAGCCGCTCCACTGCGAGAACATCATGACACAGGCATTGATTTCACCTTAAATTTGTATCTACAAATCAAGTTGAACCAGTTGCGGGTACAAGAGGTACTGATCCAGACAACAGCCAACCACCACATTATTCCGCCAACAAAAAGTAACACTTATGATCTTAAAACAGGGAACATATCAAGCCGTAGTGGACCTCAATACACCCCACTTCAAGAGGGACCCATTTGTTAGAGCCTAGGGAGCAAATCCTAGAAAAGGAGTCCTAATATCTTTAAATAATATGTTTGTCTCTATTATGGGCACAGGCAGTGGATCTTTTCACAACGAAGGAGACAATCATGACATGGACATGTCAGCCATAAGTTATTGCACTTCGCATTGAAACCAGCCACTGATCCTTGATCGCTTTTGGAGCCATCTGTGAAGATTTCACTAAACTCCAAGCTGAGTTCAACCTCTTGCGGAAGCTAATCCTAAGTATCTTGTAAATCGGTACTTGGATCGCACCTGGAGCTTTGATATCAAAGCATATATTGGCTTATTCAGAGGACCAGAATCATATAATAAGTATCGCGCAAGATCATAAAAGCTACAGGTCTTGCAACAAACATATAGATCAAAATGATCCTGCCCGCCCCATGTCTTTCCAAAATCACACTTACACTGTCTATAAGCGACTTTAATATCGACTTAATATCCACTACAGTCCGGGGTAGAACTGGGCCTCAACACAACCAACAAACCTCTCCAGCTTCCAGTTGCGCACGTCAAGTTGTTGTTCCCCTGCCCTGCCTTACCGTGAGGTCGCCCTCTACTGTTCCCTTTTTCCTTGTTGAATACAAAGAATTTGTCTTCACGCCCGTCCTGACGTAGAAAATTTCTAACTGAAGTAAGAAAGGTGGATAGGGGGCACCATCATCCAATAAAATCATCATTGCCCCGCCTAACCTCTGGAATCTTTTGCAATACATTAGGCCAAAGTAAAACTCATCAAGCCTCTAAGCCAAACATTAAAGCACATGTCAGACACAACTAATCCTATAAGTGTTCCATTCCAGTATGTCAGTCGCATTTTATTACTCTTTGATGTAAATTCCTGCATACTTCCACCGACCGACCGTACCAAAGCCAAGGGCTCTTCACAAACTTTGACCTATCATTCGGAACGACGCGCTTCGTATTACCTGTGGTGACACCATCAAATAAATGCCAAACGAATTGCTTTATTAACTTGTCTCAGTCCTTTACGTAGCTCTGATGTGTAACACCAATATGCCAGGACAGTTTTCCGAAAATTGGTAAACAAATGCACGTACCACAGCATAGTGTGTTGTTCGTGGTTGATTATGATTACTCCGTGGGAAGGACAATGAATCGATAGATATTTCATCTGTCATCCCCGTTTAGTTTGAGTAAGCAATAAACTTTACGATATTGGTTGCATATTTTCTTGAAATAAATGTCATGCTCTGAATAGAATTTTGTTGACTTAGGTTAGTTGCAAAGTATTGCAAGTAAATTCTCTTCCAATCGAGAAATATTGTGATGCCAATTTATTTGAAAATCCCCGCCAAAGATTAGCATCACTAGAGAAGAGTTTCAGGTTTTGTTTTTCATGAATTTCAGATCATTTAGCTTGTTTTTATTTAGAAAAAAAAAAAAAAAAACACACAAAAGCGTTTGTTTGAACGTCCATGACATAATCATAAACCTGTTGGCTTCCCACTAAAATCCTTCACAGAATACACAAAAAAAAAACATAAAGAGCACGCTTGTTAGACGTGAACACGGAGGGAGTCCTGTCCATGTCGAGAATTCGAAAAAGTTTAATAGGTTTTCACGCATTTTATCGTTATTATCGTCCGAGACTACAAAAATCGAGCTCAAAATCACTACGATTCGTATCAGTTAGTACGGCTTGGGTGACTTCCGTGATTCCGAATGCAAATTTATGCCGAAATGAAACACATTGTGCCGAAAATAGTGTGCTCTGCCTATGCCATTTAGATAAACTTGTTTTCATGTAATCGCACTGGGAATCAAGGCAATACACTTTTCGCACATTCGCAGACAATTAAAAGTCGACGATTTGCATACGTGCGTGTATGTTCAGGAAAAGAAGTTCAGAAAATATTCAATTCGTTGATATTTTTACTGAAACGTGCCGGTAAGTATCTATAAAAGGCTGAGATGTCAACAAAAAGACTTCGGATGAGTTTGAGTAAAATTGAAGATGCAAATGGGATTTCATGGTCTTTTTTCTTTTGCCATCGCACGGCGCCAAGAAGCATTTTGAAATGAGCGAGATTGATGACTTTGGTTATGAGTAAGACAGAAGAGAAGGTTAGATGAACCACATAGCAGAGATGTACTTATTTCCTTACTTATTTACTTTACTTTCTTATAAAACTACTGACGCTTGGATATGTATCGCTGCCTACGCCCCACGGACCACGGGCACGCCACTTCTGTTTGCGAAGACAAAATTCGAAAGTTGGGTCTTTATATCGGAGGTTTGGTCTTCGAATCTTGCGGCTACGACTTGAAGATACTTTTGACTAGAGCGTAGTTTTTCATTCACTCGATTGACCCAGCCAATCTACTCGTTTTTGATAGCATCCTAGTGAAGCTCATAGAGTTATTTGTACCTGCCCATTCGTCCTCCTCGCTTATGGAATGAAATATCCAAAGAAAGTATTTTTCGCTCAAAGGTTCGAGGGAACCTTCTTGTCAAAGAAACCATCTCAAAAAAAATCGAGCCTGACATGATCTGCTCGGAAAGATGCCGAAAACTTCGCCGAAAGGGTCATATCAATCGACAACGCAGCACACAAGCTACCCTTAAAATCGTTGCGCCTAACAAATGCAAAAATTGTAGTAATTGAGACAACACACATACAATAATGCGCAGGCGTTGTAGAGACATTGAGACCCACAAGGCAGCCTTGGCAGTTCACTTTTTGACCATTTCCACCTGTGGATAGCACTTGGCTTGCAAATTCAGTTCTCTCACTATTCTATTCCGTGTGGACTTGAATTGCGTGCCTAAACTCTGTTCAGTTGATTTGCGGCTTAGACGATGAATGACTTTGACACTGAACTATTTTTTTTTTTATGAAGGTACACATGTATCCCTTTATAGCACAGTACATTTTGATGTGGTTCCAACCACTTGTTTAATCGTTTTCACTTTGACGAAATTTCATTTATATTCAAAAATAAAAAGAAAATTGCTTCTTAGTGTACATGTCGAGTTTCCTCACGGTTAAGAGATTAGCTATTTTGCGGTGTATTTCTTCGCTAAATATTCTACTGCTCTCAAACAGATTGATAAACCAAACTGTTCATGTTGCGCTACTTCTCCAACTGTGAGCGGGTTTAATTTAGCACCAAACAAGATTTATAATCTTATTTGATAGTTTGGTGGATTTCATCTGGAACCGAATAACCGCAATGGATAACGAGTGTGTGAGTAGGACTCGTGTAGGTATGAAACGTTGACGACTCAACAGCACAATAGTGTTTGAATGAAATGACGCCCCATAACGTCTGCTGTCACAACAAATTTCGATAGTGAATGCTTCATGACGACAATGGTAATACCAAATTCTAATATTTCACGACGAGTCACTATTGTTATTCGACTCTTCATGTTTAATATAAACACTAATCGCACTAAAATAGATTTAGGTCATTCTGATCATAACATTGTCTGCGATTGGGTTGCATTCGAATCCAAAAACCGAGTTTCACTTTTGAGAAAAAAAAATCTCAATCTGACGTTAGGACATCAAAAAGTCAGTCATTCTTCCATGGAATTAAAGGACAAAGAAGAGAGATAAATATACCATAACCAGGATATGCACTGTCATAGCGCAACTCCTTTTACCTGTAAGTTTTATGCGCGGTACAGATTTTCTACGAATGGAATTCACTGGTTTCTTTGGGCAAATCCCTCAGGCGTACTAGTAAGGGATGTAGTAAAATGGTAGGGCTTTAAAGAAAAAGAAAAAGTACAGTTAGGTACTCTAATCTGCTTGTGAGATGCTTCTTAAAGGTTATTGAGCGAAAAACTTGTCAATATTTTCTAGAAATTATAACTTTCTTCTTGTGCAGAGCAGTCCAATGTAGCAATCACTGTTCAAATGCGCCTGGAGAGCAAATATAGCTTAAAACAAAGGTAAATAGCTCGGCATATTCTTACTCCGATAGCTTTCTTTGTAGTACAAACAGGGTACCTGATTACACAGCGGTTTGGGATAACAGAAACATGGCTTGTATCAAAGGAAGAAGGGGTAGTAAAGCGACTATTCGCTTCGGATTAAACTGAATCAACGATTGCACACTGACTATCCAAAGACAGAATTGTTTGCGAGTAGTGGAAGAGATATGTACATATGATCAAGTGTCGGCATCAACCACACGGCAATGGAAGTAGTAGTTCATTGCTTAAACTTCCCAAGAGGTGACAGATTCTCAAGAAGTGTTTGCAAACTACCATTTAATTTTGTTAGATTGTAGCTTGTGTATTGTTGTGGCAAAAGCTAACCTCATGTGCATGACAAGAAATTGGTGGTGTCAAGGCCTTTTCTAAATTTTCCTTCACAACAAAAATACTTTCAGCCAAACGACCTAGTTATCGGATTGAAATAGAATTGGCTTAATTGATTGAAAATTGAATAGAAAGAATAGAAATGCATAGATCGTGACGTTAGATATCAAATAGGAGCTGTTTTTCTCACTAAACGTAGCTACAGCTCACCTCAAATTCGGAATAAGGGTACCTTAGGTAGTTTGGCATACCCAACTGTCAAACTAATCCACCTTCGATTTTATGTTAACATATTCCGGTCTGTCCCACTAGAATCCATTTTAACAAATGTATAATTCCCATTAGATTAAAATCTCATCAAACCCAAGTAAAACAAACGTTTGACAGTCACTGTTTGATTTGAATAGCCACCAGCCACTAGCTGCCAGATACACGTCCAATTCCAGTCTCTACCACCTTCCAGCTGGAGTTGATTTGTTTTTTTTTTTTTTTTTCTGTCTCGCCTCCGTGCTCCGAAAGACAGAAAAGTCAAATGCACAAATAGCGAAGGAGGGTACAGGTAGAACGAAAAGAGTGGTGTTAAATAAAAAGAAAAAAAGAAAAATAAGAAAAAAGTTTTTCTCTTATTCGCTGTGCTTCAGTGTTTGTTTCCTGTTCAACATTCGTGTGATTTTTACGGAAAAAAATATAATTGTTTTCACTTCTTTTCGCATCTTCCTTTGGTCGTGTCGTGTGTGTTCTTCTCTTGGATTTAATTTAATTTATTGTTGATCCCTCAGAGGTGCTCATATATTTTTGGTGCTCGAAACTAATCAACCCACGGTCTTGTCGATGCGATTGTGTTGTGTCGTCGTGCGCCGCCAATTCACCTCCGCCGTCGTGGTGCTATTCTGAAAAAAAAAAAAAAAACAGATTTTCATTCGCAAAGGTTAAGGAAATAATCCTGCATCCTGCTGTACACCGTGCGGAGACTGTTATCCTCCAGAACGTAAGTATAATTTAAGTTCAAGTCTCCACCCCCTACCACACAGGTCCATCCTCAATTTGGTTACGAAAGACATACACAAAGGCGGTGGGGGGGAGGGAGTTCTTATTCTTCCCATTCCTTCTAGTTGTTCGCTCGTGGTTTTTATGGTGTCAGGCGAAAATTTCAGTGTCATCGTGTGCCATCCTCATCTAAATTTACGTAAATAAACGGCACGACATCGTCGTACTGTTGTTGGTTGTTCTCCCTCCTCGGTCGTAACTTGAAGGAAGATCGTCGTCGTTGTACCTCTTGAGACTAATTGCATTACCTACTGTTCTTCTTTTGTTAAAGGGCTCGCCCCCGCGTGCTCGCATTCTGACAAAATTGCAAGGTCGTTTCGCATAGATTATGCATGTTATGCTCATGTTTTCATTCATGTTCTGCGATGGTGATGGTCCTTTATTTTTCTTAAAAACAAGAATAAAAAAACTTTCTCTATCTTGTACTCTGGTATATTGCATTATCGTTTGTACTTGTAGTTTGCGTTCATTAATGTTCTGTGGTTTCGTTACTAACAAATTGTTAAGACAGCAATAATGCGGGCCTTTTTTTTTTTTTTTGTGTAATTATGCAAAGTCATTACATACAGTGAGTCAGTGAGCTGGTTGTAGGTACAAAGGTCTACCTTGTCATGAATAACTATTCTTATTGAAGCGGTTCTTGGGAGATGTTTTTTTAGCAATCGCTTCGCTGCTCAAACTATAAATTCTTTATCAAAAAAGTAATGAGGATCCATGGGATGAAGAAGCACATAATTTGGAACTTGTATGAACTGATGTAGTGCATAAGTTATAAGTAGGACTTCGTGCAGCAGCGACATATCCTTAAATATTCAGTCTGGTCTCCATGTAGTTCTGAATTCATATAGAGTGTTCTATATGGGTTGTTGACTATTGCCACGTGAAGATTACTGTTGGAGGTGGTTGCCATGTCGACTTTCTTTGCTAAATACGCAATGAACTCAGAAGGTTTTGCGACTCACAGTTGATTGCTGAGATCCTGAGTATATGCGAGTCAGCTTTGCTTTTCGTTTTGATGTCTTTTCAGCTTCATCGAGCTAGATGCCAGCTTGTAACAGAGGTTGATAGAAAGTGGCGATCACTTCTCGTCAGGAGCGTACTAGTCCCTATAGGCATAGGCATTGTTCGCCTTGCTGTATTCTGACTGCATCTCGGTAAACCACATTTAGCAGCACTTTGTATCTTACTTAGTTCAAAGGTGTATGAGCCATAGCGTTTGATCGAAATTGCCTTGTGAATCTGAGCTTATGAGAACTGCGCTTTCACTCTCAGCAACTTAGATCCCAGTCGTAGGATATCCTCAGCGGACATACGGTCACAACCTGTGATAATGCGGAGAGCAGTGTTCTGGCGTGTTTGAAGTTTAGAGAACTGTGTCCTTGATTTATGACAGACAAGTCGAACAGTGGAACGCTTTAGCCAAATGTGGAAGAGAACAGTTGAGGAGTTGAGTTGTTTTCTGCGTTCTTATACGCAACTAAAGCATAATGCCACTTATAGAACTACCTCTCATATGTATGCAGTTGCTGTTTACAAGGAACACTAATGGACACCTTGAATAAATTGCTCTGGAGTTATGGGAACTAATGCCAGGACATTAAGGCTTAACTATATAAATTTTGCTGGGGTATATGCATAATTACATTTTAATCGGTCAATTAGTGTTTAATTTTTCTGTCATCGGAACTTTAAAAGATGTCTCGTTTCCTTCGCATTAAAGACGTTGTCTGCTCTGTGCATGTATAGGCTAATTGATTCCACATTACAGTTTTGTAAACTTACTTCTAACGACGTGTAGGACCGTTTTCCATTGGCACAGAGAACAGTTCCTTCTGGTTGGATATTTTTATAAATAATTCGTGAAATTCTTTGACATACATTAATTGTTTGGCATGATTTGATCCGATCCTCATGAAAGAACGACTCTGTTCAAATTATGATGATACCATTTGTACATCCATTCAATAGATGTTGCATTTTTGGTTGAGGAACACAGCTTCTTTAAATTTAGAACGACATCACTTTTGTTCCATAATCAAGATAGAACTGAGACGGAATATTCCTCAGTTGGTAAACAAAATTGTCACGCCAACAGGTAATTTTGGTTCGCTATTCTTGGAAAAAATTATAGCTAATCTTAGAGATTCTTTCAAATCATTCCCAAATCTAAAATTATTTGTTTAAAGACTAGCACTAGCCTTTCTTTCGATATAAACTGCGAAATCTCATTAGCGCTTAAGAATTAGGTACGTCACTGTATCAGTAGTCTGTTTGTCAGCAGGTGAACCCAACGGCTTCATTAGGCTACTTGTGACGCAATATTAACACGCGACCATTGCATAATCATATCTCCCATCGAATGGTGTGAACTAAAGAAAACACTGGAACATGGCATTGTTATAGAAGGTATCTCCCATTCAACGTCATTCGTTTGGTTAGCACTCGTATACTATTTTTTTTATCGAAGAACATTCACTTGTAGACTGTCCATGTTGACGTCGTCCTACTGTTTAGTGGAGTGGTAATTTGTCATATTGTCTGCGTTCCAGATGTTTTAGTTGAAGACAAAACAAAGTCAAATGACTTTTTTTCCGGTTTTTACGCAGAAATCAGGTGATTCAAGTAATGCACGGGGGTCTGGGGTAAGACACTTGATGGATTTGCTTAGCGCTTTGGTGGATTAGAAAGTAGTTTCTTGATGACTGTTTGTAGCATCTTAAATGCTGCATTTCTCTACAATAGTTGCTCATGGCTGCTTGCACATTTAGAAGGTGTGCTGTAAAGTTTATGAGCGACGAGGAAAGGAAAAAAAAGCAGCAACAAATATGGGTCAGTGCTTTCATTCCTTTTCGGACTGACTGTTTGTTGTGGTTTTCCCTAAAGAACGTTTCTGGTCATTTTTACCGGTTTGTTGATTCACATTATGGAAGATCACGTTTGTGGTGTAACATTGTTTAAGATGCTTATCAAATTTGTCCCAGTTGTTGTAAAAGGAAGAAGAAGTCCAATCATCAGATAGTAAATTCCCCTTCAAGTGGATGCAACTGGCAAAATAAGTAAAATATTCGTTTTCAGACAGCACATGTGCTTCAAGAGACTCTGTTGGGTCTTCAACTACTACAGTCCACAACCCAAATATATAGGTTATTGGTGCTTTGCAGTCAAACTTGAATCTCTCGACCAATTCCACACGTTTGACAGCCTTTCTAGTGGATGGAACGCACCCAATGTTGTATAAATGTCACAAGTCAAATAGCTGTCAGTATGATATGGATTCATTCAGTACTTCATCCAAAATCAAAGCATTTAGTCGTTCACCCACATTTCTGAATACGTAACAGAACCGCAGAGTTGTAGCCTACACAAATTAGGCTGTTCTCATAAAGCAGGTTCCCGCGGGAAAGATTGTAAAATTGTAATGCCATTGCACTACCAGCTGTCATTTTATTCAAAGAATTGTCAATTTTTTCTTTCCTTAGAAAAGTAATCGCAAAAGATTTGGCTGCACTGTGTTTGAAGTGACATTTCAGCTTTTCAGCTGTCACAGACAAGTAAGCTCGAAATGTCATCTACATCGACAAATTCTTGCAGATTCGTAAAGCTCTGACTAGATAACAATTCAAAGGTATACAGCACCTGAACATCTCCTCGGAATGTTGCAATGAAACCCTAATCCGGAGCAACCCACAATCTCACAGATTTATCGAACGCTGCTAAAGCAATTACTTTCAACGATGGTGCTTGATGAGTCCTGACTTAATACGCTAATAACAATTACAATTAGTTTTTTTTTTTTGAATAATATTAAAATTTGACCTTAATCTTGCTCAGGTAAACAAATTGCCAACTGACATGAACAAAAGTTAATTTTGATGCTTACATCGATAACACAAATAAAATTCATGTCTGGTAGCACCGTTACTACCTGGGCTGACGGTTAAGCCGCTATAACTATACGGTCTCAGTTAAGCCCGAATCGCTTTGCTTTTATTTTTAGTTACTGATTTAAAAAAAAACTCAAAATAACAGCTGGAACTACTTGACAGATGCTTCTAAACACATACACATAAACATATGCTCATATCAAAGGCATCTTATAAAAATGGCAGCACTGAAGAAAACTTAACGTAGAATTTTGACATTAGCCATTAGCCGATTGCTTTTGCTTATATAGTTAAGCCTTTACCAATGATTCGAAACTCACTCAAACTGCTTTCGATTTTATGGTTTGGTTTGACAGCTCAGACGTCAAACGTTACTTTTTGATACGATAAAAGTCGTCTGGCCGTGTACTGAGTTCCATTTTGGTTCCCTTAAAAATCTGGTCCATTCCCAAGTTGTTGAACGGCAACTCACATCATTATGTGAAAACACGTTAGTCAAACCGTTATTTACCATGATAGGTCAGTTTACGGATTACGATACTAATGGGATAAATTAAGTTTTGGCACGTTTACTGTTATTGTTTAACAAAAATACAATTTTTATTTACTATCGTAAAAAAATGAATAGTTCTCACAAAAGTATTAGTTTATTCAAATGGGTGCGTGCGCTGTTAATTATGGAAACAAAAATTCGAATGCATTGCAATGGTCATTTCCAAGACGATGGCACTGATGGTGGGCCACTATGAGGGAAGTTTCAACCTTCAGAAGCTTATTAAAGTATTCATTATATCATATACTGCTGGTCACTGTTGAATCGAACAATTGAGACTGAGAAAGCTACGTTACGCTATCTGGCTTTCGAATTCGATTTCGTCGTTCCAGTGAGATTCAGTCAAAACAATGAAAGACTGCTGCGGACGAGATATTGGTACAAACTAAACTCACACTTAGCTCAGTATCATGGGACTATAAACGATATCCTTTCATGAGATACTCATATACCCTGGTTTCCATAAGAAAACCTCATTCGCTTTAAAATCGTTCAAAAGTAAGTGTAAGAGATTTTTATCCCCACCAAAAAAGGTCTACGAAACCTCTGAGTCGCAAGATAGGAACCCTGTCTACATTACACTACACTCTCTTAACAATAGCATGGCCCAAACATATCTGGTAGAAGTATTCATGTCATTGCTTGTCGTCACTTTGGCTAGACGAACAGGAACCAGGGTCCCAGGTTCGAATCCTAGAAAACACCATAGAAAGTCTCTTTTACGGTCCCATCTCTTGCGAGCGTCTGACTCAAAAACAATCCCCTCGGACACGTTATAACACTTCTACACCAGCAGAAATCCACCACGCTGAATACGTTTAGCTGTGAGAAGCTAGTCCTTCACACTATTAGCCTGCACGATTCACAAACCTGAGTAATCGATGCCAGGAATACGTCTACGTATTAAACACATCCTACACCCTACACAATTCAAACCCGCGTGACTGTCGTTAGGATTACTTCGCTGGGCTGTTTAGCAATTTATGCTCTTTTGTCTCTTTCTCTTCTTAATGCTTCCAATCTACTCACCTCAATATGTATGTCCATTATTGCGGAACAAATCTCCAACCAGTCGTCCCTTGACCTCATCATGTGGTATGTATATAAGGAGCTACAGGCTTCATAGATTCTCTAGGCCACTTGTCAACCGTCTGCAGTCTTTCTCCTCTTCTGGACATTTTGGGCAAAAGGACTAGCTATTGTGTCCAAATCTATGGAGCTGTTTTCCATCTAGTGTAAGATGATAATTACAGTCCCCGTGCGATCTTTTTGCTCAAGTTTCAATGTTGGTAATCGGCTTGTGGGTCTTAAATTTGGTGGTGTCGTCTGTTGTCTCATCTGGCTTGCCAGAGTGGTGTAGATGTTGTCCTTTCTTCGTCCTTTAGCCTCTTGGTAGATCTGGTACTTTGTCCGTTCGCGATAAGCCTAATATAAACCATTTGCATTTTATTTGCTAGAAACACAGACTGCTTCTTCCGAAAATGCTTGGAAACCGCATGCTCCTCCTTATTTCCTTCGCTGAGAGTGCCGCCGAAACAAATATCTTCTCTTCTAGTAGGTTGCAAAGTGCCTACCAAAAGTTTTGCTATTGAACCTTCAAATCTTCTGTTTGAATGTAAATTACTTTTCGTTTGCCTGAGATCGTTAACATTAGGGCATAAGTGACTAATCCAAAACCGGTACCGGTTTTTGTTTTTAGCCGGCATCAAATTGGTTTGTTTGTTTTACTTTTTTTACGAAATTTAAATATCTATTTTGAGGCATGAACTCCCAGGTGTGTCTCTAACGAATTCTGTGAACGAACTCGATTGGATATTTCCTGTTTGACTGTAAAACCCACATGCAGTATCTTCCATGTTAACCATTTTAATGCCACTAGCACTTGACAAACTGGCTTTTAAATTACAACCTATCTGCACTCAAGTCATAGATAACATACATACGTTGCCCTGCCTACACTTAGAGTTTGAAACTTGTTCTACAGTACAGTACCTCCCCGCCAACGTTAATAGTGTGTCATACTTCTATTGAATCGTGGTTCATTGTGGCTTTTGTTTTTACGGATCGCTGAAACAACGATGAGTTGAATGACGTTTTCGGCGGGGAAACCCCCTCTCGTTCACGTTGAAATAATGCGCCACGAAGTTGCGGGTTTTGATCAATAAATAATTTTGTTTCATGTCTTTGAATCTGTGACTGTTTTTAGTTGCAATTGAGCAGCTATAAATAATTCATAAGCCGGTCAGAGACGGGTGGCAGAATTACGTAAGGTGCATTGTCAAACTTTAAATTAGTATCGATCGGTGCTATATGGTCGATTTGTTTGAAGCGGATGTGACGTAGTGTAATGCAAGTTACTATGTATTGTATTGTGTAATCAACTGAGAGTCGATAGAATGCTTCATTATTGATTTAATTATTGTTCGATAATTTGCTTTGCTTGCGTTAGTATAGAGTAATCGCGGAATTTGCACCCACTATTGGTGTAAACAATAAACTTCGGCTATAAAACGGTTGAATGGTTTTACTATTACGCTGCGGTTAACCAAAGGTCAATGTTAGGCTATTTGTTGAAAGAGTTGTTTAACATACATCCATGTATGCATTTATTTTATTTCATTGTAATTGATTTAAAGTAATACAAGTTCTCTAGCGCAAAATTATAAGGTGCGTTCGCGTACCCTCCTAAAACAGCGAATTTTTACGAACATTTACGAATTGTTACGAAAAGCTGTTCGCGTACAAATAATTTTCGTAGTTTTTCGCAGAAGAGTGCGCTCACGAGAGAGTAAAAAATTTCCCCATGCTATAAATTTTAGTGCAAGAAATTTCTGTGGGCTGGTTTGTGAAAACTGACAACTCTGTCAAACCAAAGTGTATTTTCAACTTTTTCTTGTTCAACCCGTTCGTTTACTTTATTGTAATTTTAGCTCTCTCTGAGAGAATTTTACCCCCACTCTTCGAAATTTGATAATCTACGAATTTGAGTGCAAGAAGTACGCGAACGGACTTTTTGTCTAACTTACTTCAATAACTTCAATGACTTCTGATGTTTTCAAACACTCCAAAGACTTCAAGTGAATGCATGTGAATTGAATTGAATTGAATTGAATTGAAACAAATTCAGGTTGACTTAACGAATGCATTCCGAAAACGCAGTCTTCCATTAATAACCAAGAAACAAAGTTCTCTGATCAAGTCCAGTTTAAAAAATGTGCAACGGTGCAGATCTCCCGTAAACTATTTACTTCCTTCAGAAGACATGAAAGTTGACAAGATAACCTCAATAATTACTCTTCTCATAAAGGGTGATCGCAGATCGTTAAAATGGTTTACGATGATAGGGATTACAAAAATGTATAAAACTAGAACAATTCGAAACTTATATTGATCAGACTCGTGCCAAGAAACTATTCATTTTCATTCTGTCAACAGTAAAAACAAACAGCGATTGTTACTTTAAACGTGAGCGAAAATTATAGCAATAATTATAGCAATTAAGTTGTTTTAAAGGAATTCCAAGTCGTAAACTAGTCTTACCCTTAAACTTGAAGTCATAGTTGTATTTATTGAAAATTTAAAATTGCATTTTTACAAAGCTATTATTAAAAAAATAATAAGACTCATAAATATCAGTTCAAATAGCATCTGACATTGAAAAGTTAAATAAAACTTATTCATTGCAATCTTGTTCGTAGACTACTATCTCAAAAGCACTGAACTTTTGGTCGGTGATTAACCCGAAGAGAGTAAATTACTCAGAAAATAAGAATATAAACTCAAGCAAATAATCTTCATTTAATTCTTCAACAATGGCTGACATTTGTTCGAGAATATTTTTCCCCAGAAGTGACAACGGCTGTCAGGTAGAAAGGCAAACAATTTCGTGTTTTAGAAAAATGCAAGTGATACGTAGAAAGACGTATGTCAAATGTCAACAAAACGTCACATGTGTTTGCTTTGTCGTTTTTTCATGTTAAGATCGTTTTTGTTACTCAGAATGAGTTTACTTTTTGGCGTGAATTCGAAATCTTAAAAGGCATTACTAAGCTGTGATTCTCACCGCCCGCTCCAGAGATAAGCTTTTTTATTCTTGGAAATTCCTTTGTTTCTGGTTTCGAAGTGAATCACCAAAATTGTTTTTTTCAAATCTATATGATTAGTTCTGTTTTGAGACATGCAGAAACAATGTATGGGTTGGTAGGCTTGACATTGCACAGTTCTGTTAAGTCAAATGCAGAACAATTATATCAGTTGATTTGTTTTTTATTTAAAAATCATTTGTTGGATTACAGTGTTTTAAAATATTTTACAGTAGACATAAAAAGCAAGCGAAATGGGCCTATCCAAGAAAAACCAGACTGTATTTACCTTATAGGCTCTGTTTACACCAAGAGAAAAACTAAGTTTAGACGTGAAGGATTGTTTAAACGCAGTATGCTTTCACGAATAAAAAGATATAGCTTTGACATATGTATGCTCTTTGACTCTTTTTCTGGTTCTCAAATCAAGGGCATACAAATAAATTTTAGACAAGGACAATTTCAGCTTCTTTAATTGATGTTTCGAACTATATATAGTACTGGCACTGAATTTTATGTGCAAATCTAGTGGTAACGTTTATTGTAAAAGGAAGGCCATATGTTGGTTTCTTTTTGAATCATATGTTATTTTGACACTGACAGCTCTTATGCGCTCAGAAGAGAGTTCAAGCTCTTAATGTCAGAATCTCAGTAGATAGATAGATAATATTTTCGCAGTACGAAATATAACGATATACCTACGCTTGAACAATAAAGTTAGTTCCAAAGTTGACCCAATATGGCCGGAAATTGGGAATTTTAAGCGACTTATGGTTGCAAAAAGATGGTCCCACGAGCTACACATGCCGCCCAACAATCATATTTTTATACACTAAGACTGTACTATATTATTAAAGATCAAAGCACTGCGAACAAGTCATGCAAAACAGTATTGGTGAAAGTATGGAGCCTTGCCGCACCTCACTTTGTACTTTGAATTACTCAGACAGCATTCCTCTGTGCAAAACGCAGGTGAAGTGAAGTGGCGATCGATATTAAACACATTGCTGGATGATAATCAGCAGGATGTTGATGTGGCCGACACAGGAGGATCCAGAGCAGAAACCTGCTTGTTCGACATCGAGTGTGCGACTTGTGTAAGTGTCCACTGTGTCTTTTGTCTGCTAACCAATTGTCAAATGCAGTTGCAGTTTTAAAAGCACTGGGAATCTACTTTAACGTTATGTGGCAGCCCGCAGAATGAGGCGGCGACGAATTTTATATCCCAGGCAGTTTTTGGGAACCATAAAGGACAAAACATATGTCTTTTTTGATCGAGTGACATAGTACATTAAAGATAACTACCCTGTGTTTGTAAAAAATGCTTTTTTTCTGAGAAACTTTGTAAAAGAAAGAGCTAGGTTTTGGAAGATGTTGTCCCGCTTCCCCTCTGAATAGTTTCTAAAACATTATATTGAGGGATAGTTTTCTATCCACTTGCATGATTTATACAATCTGTCGTTTGTTACTTGCAAAAACAGCACTTTTTTGCACTTGTAAAGACTGTGAATGTCTACCGACTATCAATCGATTTGTTTTACACCGTTAGAGATGTGTCCGATATACAGACTTAACCATAAAATTTTACTAAAAAACAAAAACACCTTCAATAAACAAATAAAGTATTTAACGCGTAATTTTGTTCTTTCAGCTATAAAACAAAAAAACAAAAACATTTTAATTGCTGGAACAGTCAGAACTGTTTAATAAATTTCCCCCTAGAGTTGTAGAGCAATTTCTCGTCATAAAAACTAATTTGCATCTAATCACATTAAGCCCGGTGTACAATGTTATTTATTATATTAATAGCCTCTCGTAAAGAATTCAATCAATTACCACAAGCTATCGAATTTTTGAATCTATAAAAAGGTGTCGTTTTTCATTTTGTTTTTTTTTTTTGCCCTCTCTCTATCACACTACCAAACACTATGTCTAATTACTCTGTCCATAAAGGCGATAGAGCGCATATGCATACATAAGTGACATAGTGCGATTAAATTTTATTAATTAAGGCCGATGTCCTCAATTTAGACTGCACCAGCAAGTGGTTAACCAGTTTATCAAGCCCACATATCCGTCTGCACACACGATTGGCAATTATTGCAACACTCTACGATATTAGATTGCAAAATTCCTATATTACCTGTTTTGCGTGCAAGAGTTTACTTACATATTTCAAGGAACACTCACAGAGTACAATTTACTTAAAATTATTTATTTGTTAAAGCAATTTGCATACAACCTTCAGTTGGTTAGATAAACATGCTGCGCAAAAGATACACCTATTGACAATGACAGATGCGAATTCGATGTGATCTCTTAGTTCCAGTGCGGGCGGCCGGCATATAACTCATAACGATGGGGGTTTTTTACTTTTTCACTTTGTTGATTCAATAATTTGCACCTTTAGTGTGCCCAGTTATGATGGGAAAAGTAGAGGCGGATTCTATTTGAATATCGATATGCCTAAGAACGTATACGATGTCACGTATAGTTTATACTGCCGTCACATTAGTATGTGGATGCTAATCCAATTACAGAGTTTATTATTTGAAATTTTTGCCTTTACAATGAGAGAATTGAGGACAATTGTTATTCACTGCAACAAACGAAGAAGAAATGCTATAAAAAAAAGTTTACCAATTTATATGGCAATTCAGCATCGACAGTAAAACAATTTCGAAATAATGAGCACAACACCGTAGTCGCCGCCGGCTGGCAGTTTTAGTTCTATATTCTTCAATGGAATGTTTTGATTTTTCTTTCTCTTTTTCTTCTTTATTTTTGGTTTTGTTTTTGTTTTGATTCGCGTGATAAACATTAAGATTTATTTACATTTGATGGTTCTACTTAACGAACAATATAGTTTGCTATTGGATCATGCAGTGTGTCACCTGATACAAAGTGCAAGTCTTGAAATTTTTTGAGCAGGATGGATGAATCAGAAAAATTTTCAGTCAATCAAGCATTACCTTGTCAGCCCAAGTCCTAAATTCGCGCGATTTTTAACACTGGCATAAAAAGTGGTACCTACGAACGTAAACAACAATCCCGGTTCTAGTTTTAGAAGTAGTCCATAGTCCAGAGTATCATTGTAATAACTCCATTCTCTAGACTCTAGAGAGTTCCACCGGCTGTTGCTTCTCTTATGGCTTTTGCCCCTGCTTTAAGATTGAGTGTGTAAGACGGGATATTAACAGAGGAGTCCGTTTGTTCAGAGGTCGATGGGGAGCCTACTCTTGCTAGCTCATCAGCCTGCTCATTGCCTAGTATTGCTTCATATCAGGGAACCCAGAAAGTCTTAAGCACTTCGTGACATCACATCCCAACTGCTGACGTTAAGGCTAAATTCCATGTAAGGAATGAGGAAGGTTAGAGGCTACCGATATCGATGTTTGACTATTTGGTAGCCTTGCGGTGATCTGTTAATTCATTCCTTCATAGCTTCTTATCGTTATTTCTTCTGTAAATGGCATTAGCTCGAGACCAGCTAGTTAGTCAGCTACATGCATAGAATCCGATCAGGGCTATCTTTTAGCACTGCAAATGCAAGCTAAGCGCACATCTCTTCAAACATTATTTGATTCGAGTTTCAGTTGTCATCATAATTCTAAGCTAACCTTACTAATTGTCCTGGCAATAATGATTGGGAGAAGATATTCCTTGGCTGCTTATGGGTTACTTCTTGCCCAATGTTGCTTAAGCTTTTAAGACTGTTTTACATGAGAAAAGTAGGTCTGTATTTTTTCCCCGGATGGCTGACGAATTAAGCTTGAACAACAACCAGACAGTTTCACGAATAAAGTCAAAAAAATTGGGCGCTCTATGGAATATTTGGCATAAAACTTTGCGACAAAAAAAAACAAAAAACTTAACTCGAGTTTCATGAAAACTTACGAAACATCGTCAATTTGGCCACATTGTTTTATTTCTGTTGCTGAATTACCGTAATCAATAACGAGTGAGTGAATAGGACTCCGGTACTCATACTTTTGTTATTCCGCTCGACGCCTCGCGAGTACAATAATAGGTCCATTCGCGTACCCTCCTAAAACAGTGAAATTTTACGAAAAGCTGTTCGCGTACGAAGAATTTTAGTACTTTTTCGAGGAAGAGAGCGCTCACGAGAGAGTAAGAAATTTCCCCATGCTACGAATTTTAGTGGAAGAAATTTCTGTAGGCTGGCTTATGAAAACTGTCAAAGCTGTCAAACCAGTGTATTTTCAACTTTTTCTTGTTCAACCCGTTCGTTTACTGTATCGTAATTTTAGGTCTCTCTGAGAGAATTTTACCCCCACTCTTCGAAATTTGATAATCTACGAATTTGAGTGCAAAAAGTACGCTACCAAATCCTCTCATTTCGATTACTTTCCTTTCGTTATCGATTATTGCAATTCGAGACTCGACACTTAACTTCCATTCCTTTCTTTTGACTCGTTGGCTTGTAACTTAAGCCGGACCCTAGCCATCAGTTTATTTTCCATAAATCTGACAATTTGACCTTAGAAAGACTTGATTAAAACTAAAACTTGTAAAAGCTGCCTTCAGACCGCAACCAGCTATAAAAACTTGTCTAGTCGCAGATCCTAATCACAACATGAACACGACTATAGAGTATAGTATCAATAGAAGGTAAACACAATATTAAGTAATTTAACTAGAAACAACTATCAAACGTACTAATATCTATCTACACACTCTAATGAAATATTCATGAGGGTTACTGTAATCACATATAAACACAACATCTAATGCACTTAACGTGCGTACAAAATTGTATAGTTACCGCTATTATTTTGTTTATCTAATCTTTTGTGACTGTAATTTATCTCTTAGATACATACTTGACATGCATCACACGAATGTATATCGAAAATTTTTCTAAATAGTCGCTGTGCTATGTGACAAATAAAAGAATGGAGATTTTTTTTAAAAAAAATTAACCTCACTTGTAGTAGACACACCTGCTAGACTGTTGTATGTTTAACAGAAAAAAATAGCAAATCTTGAAGAAGAAAAAATGAATGTCGCTGGCAGTCAGTCAGATGGGTGTGTAGCTGTCAAAAGACTTGTTTGCCAAAAGAGGGAGCTGAAGAAGTAAATGTACAACGATGAGCAAACAGTCAGGTGAATGTCATTACAGTTGGACAAGTTAATAGGTGCGACCGATTATGAATACAAATCAAAGCAAACGATTTTGCTGTTAAATTTTTAAACTTATATCCTGTCACTCGAGGCCACAAGATCAACGTTCAATTTTACGACAGAGCTTTGGTCGAAATTTATAAGAGGTGCAGGTAAAAGAGCGATTGTTATTTGAAGAAGGGATAAACCTGTTGGACCGTGATCTACTCTTCTGTTGTACGCCCTACAAACGCGTTGAAGAGTACATATGTATATTCACTCATCGAGCTTAGGAATTGCTTGCTTGTCTAGAGAATCCTTTCAATCCAGTTTCAGAGTAACTTATTTCGAATACCACCTGGAGCCTCGAATAATAATGACAGCATCTTCTCACTGGCCAAATATATATGTATGTATATATATCTTTCCAGGAGCAATAGCACATCTTTTGGAATCTCATTGGTTTCCTTTAAGAGTCTGACGAAGCATTCGTCAACTATATCCAGTTTCTTAAGGTGTTCCTTGAGCTTGTATTGGGCCAGTAGCTTCAAGCAAGCTTCCATTTTATTGGCAAGAAATTTTTCTTGCTCCAGTTCATTCAGATCTTGACCTGTTTGTTACAAGTGATTACCCAGCATAAAGAAAGAAGTGGGTGCTGTGGGTCTTGTCTTCTTGCAACCCATATGAGCAGTGTGTGATATAATTTCTCACAAATGAAAGGGACCTTCAGTACATTGCTTCTTCCTTTTATTACTTAGTTCAGGGAGGTAATGGTGAAGAGTGTACGATGTAAGGATTATAACCGTTCCACTTTTATGCATCACTCCTGGTCCACCTGTGGGGTTTGCCGGCTTGATCTCAGGAAGTACCAGCAGGCCTACCGTCCGGATCGACTTCGAAATCGGAAATGGCTGCCGTTGTCTTTCGTTGTCCATACTGTCAACCAAATTATGGAGTGTATTTTTACTTAAGGACTTAAATCCTTTTGTTCATTGTTAGTCCAGTATTAAACTTTAACGACAATTCACAAAAAAGTTTCTGGCTTTATAGACCGTCAGGCAGATTTCAAATTTACTAGATAACTGTTTGCGATCAGAATTAAAGAACATAGTCTTTATGAATTCTCACAAAAATTTGGAAAGCCTTGGAGCGTCAATGATGAGCCATCCGTTCGGCTATACACAACATTTAAAAGCATTTGTTAGAGCAAAAGGCCTAGTGATATATTTTATTTCCCAATAGTTTAGCAGATGAAACGTAGTTGAATACATGTGATGCAATTTAATTGATGACTTCTTCTAAGTTATTAGCTATTGCATAACAAACTGGTATGTACTTACCTGACACAACAACAACATTAAATAGTTATAAATGTAGTTATAATATTATTGAACAAATCTTTTTATTTACCAGCTTAGTTTTATGTCTAGTTGTAATTTTTTTTATCGCTAAATAAAATGTATGCGTCACCACAAATGGCTTCCTTGTTTAACTCTGCAAAAATGTTCACAAAATATTGAAAACAAGTTTACGTTTATTAAACAAATTCGTCACTTACTGTCTGTTTGATTAAAAATTAACCGCACAACAAAGAAACTCTGACTCATATCTTCAGATTCTTCTGAAAATGACGCAAGTGATAATTTCCAAGGCTCATCATAAAAACGAAACCAATTTCACTTATATAAATATAATGACGACACCGAAATGTCTAGATCAAATTGCATTAAAGGTGAATGAGTCGATCGTTTGCTGTGATCATTACCGATTCGTTTCTATAGGGAAATCTAATATGTGACACCCTATTGCTGTTATGCAGTTCCATTCTATAATATTCATACATACTTTGTTTAGCAAGAAATATCAGAAATTAAACTGAAAGTGTTTCCACAAAACAAAATTTGGCCCATGTATGTTCTGTCTAATGAATAATGTTCACAAATAAATGTTGACATACATAGATGCCACGGTGCACTCTGTCACTAAATGAAAAGTTCTGTGCTCAAGTCACAGCCATAACACAAAGTTCGCTGGTGAAGAAAAATGAGAAAAATTACTGTGAACTATAAACGAATGCAAACAATTCACGTACAACACTCTCAAGTCAATTTGGACACCACCAAGGAGAATAACTGCTGTAACCTAATATCTGGGTTTTAAACACTATTACACCAACTTTTTCCTATCCCTTCTCTCTTCCAAATTACCTTTTGCCTGAGTATTCATATTGGAAATGCCTTGGGAAACAAAACGAACGGAACGGGAACAGAACGTTTTAATTTTCTGTTCTATTATGTTCTGATAGTTCTGACAGAAATCTCGTTCATCTTCTGGGTTTCTACTCAATGACTCTCCATCGTCCCGAAGACCCATTTTCTTAAGGTAATACTCGAAATTTCCATGATCTGTAAATAGCCTTTTTAGCAAGCCTTCCCTGATGTTCCGCAGCAACATGATCGTTAATCAGGTGCTCTGTCACTTCTCTGCCAATTTTAGCAAATGGTTCTGGACCAAATACCTCCAAGGTTGACCCTTGTTTTGGTAAGAAGTCCGCCTTTTCATTTCCCTCTCAGTCAGAGTAGCGTTATCGAGTTTCGAGATGAGCACTCATTGAGTTTGAATGTCTAATCACTGATCGATTGTCCAGTGCTATAGTAATATTTAATCAGCGACTTGACCTTCTTTGAGGTGATCCAATGCATGTAGCAAAGTAATCATATCGGCTTGATGGACTGAGGTATATTTTCCCAGACTAAAATGACAGGCTAGACCCAGTTCTTCTGAAAAGATGCCTGCTCCCGCTTTGCCCTCCATCATGGATCCATCCGTATGCACTCTGTTGTTGAACTCTCCTTGTTGATTTGGCAAAACAGACTCAATAAATGACAGCTAATTTGACAGATGCATCTTCAACAACATGGCCGTAATTACCGGTCGAAGTTCGAAAATCCCTGTTGTAAAAATAGGAAGTTGTTTGACAGCTTCATCGCTCCCCAAACTAAATTTTGCGAACTAGAAATGCATCAAACTAAATTTACCCTATGGCGTAGGTACAATAGTTCACTACACACCTCACATCCATCAGATAGATGCGCAATTAAGTTAAAAGTCAATTACCAAAGTAATAAAGTCTAAAGCGACTTCAAACAAACTTGATGATACACAAAGTCATAAAGCGCAATATTATTGTCAAATCAACACTCAACATGCTGACGTAATTTTTTGTTCAGAAAACAAAACCAAAAGACAAAAAAGAAAATCATTCATCAAACACTTTGTTTGTTATTAATAAAGGAAATCCAACTGCCGCCGTCGCCGCCGCCGGAGCACTCTCATCAAACACAACCGGTCTACGAGTATTTTACTACCAGGCCAGAAACCTTTACTTGGTTTGTAGATAGAAATAATATTTAAACTGTGTGCTTACCTCAGATTTTGCACAGATTAAGGCAAGCATGGCAGAAACAACTCTTTGTTTGCCATCTTAACCAAAAAGCCAAACCAAATTCAATGACGCATCGTTAACTATTTTTGTCTTTTGTTGTTTTGTAGATTAAAACGCTTGGCTCGTCGGCAATATGCCTGAACACGTAATTTATTTTATGTTCCTATTTAGAGCCAACAATGTGTACCCCCGCACCGAAAGTGGTTTATTTATGTCGACTTGCCTTTTAGGTGAACTAACCTCATGTTTTGCTTTGTCTTAATTAGTTAAAATGACTTCACAGTATGTACGAGTACATGCATATATTTGTTTTTGGTAAATTTGTAAATTTTGGAATCACTTGAAAGCGAATAATTATTATATGTACATCAGCTTTTTGATTTAATGTTTGTACAACAAATTAAAGATAAGAAGAAGGGGGATATGCAACTATGAAATTTGTTAAAAGAGATTTAGCACCTTGAAGACGTGTTTAAAACTATTGGTTAAAGAGTAACTACAGTGACTCAAATGAAGGTATCAACGGAAAAATTTGTGAAATGGATTATAGCAAAAATAAGGAAAAAAAATAAATAGGGTCAAAGGTTCAGTATTTTGAAAGAAAAGAAAACCGAAAATAAGGATAGCTCGAATTAGAGAAATCAGCCGCTTAGCCTACTATGTATAAATCGGCGATCTTATACGAAAGCTTAGTCCATAAAATAGATGACATAACCTCATAAAGGATACTCTAACTTCTATTAACAATTTAAATTTGGAAATTTCGCTTTTTGTCTGTCTGGCATAACGAAAGCTTTTATTGTAACTCAAATTTTAGGATGCTTTACTTATGAAAACTCTTTTGCAGAATTGTAACCAAATACAGTGCAAGAAAGATTACAGTAGCGACATCTATCGCCGATTAAAACGCACTGAATCACGAGCGACACTAAATGCGTTTTATTGAGAACTATAGAGAATAAAGTAGAAGCTTCTCAACAAAACTACCCGCAGTCAATCTGGAGTTGCACTTCAATAAAAAACTGGACAATTTTGACTCAAAATAAAGCAAGCGAATATAATAGGTCCGTTCGCGAACTTTTTCCACTAAAATTCGTAGATTATCAAATTGCGAAGAGTGGGAGTAAAATTCTCTCAGAGAGAGCTAAAATTACAAAAAAGTAAACGAACGGGTTGAACAAGAATAAGTTGAAAATACACTAGTTTGACAGTTTTCATAAACTAGCCCACAGAAATTTCTTGGACTAAAACTCGTAGTATGGGGAAATTTCTTACTCTCTCTTGAGCGTTCTCTTCTGCAAAAAACTACGAAAATTCTTCGTACGCGAACAGCTTTTCGTAAAAATTCGTAGATTTTCCTAAAAATTCGCTGTTTGAAGGGGGTACGCGAACGAACCGACCTATTAATATTATTAAAATGAATAATATACGATAAGTTTGGAAGTTTTGCTTAAATTTCTGAAACATAAAAATCGCACAAATGTCATTTCAGCGCCACCTGGAACTGATTAGTCTGAACTATTTCTCTCACCCATTTTTGGGTTTGACTTAAGTTGCGATGTCTCAACAAAACACACCTAATACTAAAAAAAAGACTTAACACCCAGTCTCCACGAGACATAATTTCAGTCAAGACTCAAGTCGTGACATTAATATGTCTCGTATAGACCACACTTTTACGGACTTGACTTGCAGTCGGACATCTAAGACAGTCTTTTTGTCTTGTCTTCTCTGTGAACATCAACCCTGTCTGAAATTTGACATTTGAAGTTTAGTGCTTTGCAGACGTGCAAAGATGGCAGATTTTTGATTTTCACAAACAGAATCAATAAGTTTGTTGATTTTTTAAAAGAAAGTGAGCTTGTTTTGCTCCTGACGACATGTTGAAGAACGAAATTTGCCCATCTAGTGACATAAGAGTCTGGCGGACTAGAAGTCTGTCATTTTTCAGACTCGTGGAGACGCAGTGTAAGATTCAACCATAATGGACTTAGATGAGCTTACGCCAGCATAATGTAATATCCCACTAGAAATGGTAGTTCATGGTCATAAGGGGTTGAGAATATGTTTCGTCGAGTTTCGTTAACTTCTGTGGGCTTACTACGGCAATAAAATTAGGTTGAATCCGATCTTTTTTAAATATTTTAATTTCAATTGCCGGCTTCATAGTTGTTTCTTAAACCAGGGTCTAACTTAGCTGGAGTAACAGCTTAGACACAGCTAGTATTCACAAAGAATTTGTCAGCTGTCTTTAATTACACCCGAGTCTAGCGTCTATTTTACTTTCATGAAAAATAAGTAAGCACTAGCGACATTTGGAGCTCTATTAGTCACTGTTACAGCATCTGCTGTTAAATTCCATATTTAATTTACTTGTTAATAGGTTCACTTTCATATTTATTTTAATTTGCGATAAATTGCTTGTAGCTAAAGCGTCAAGTGAAAGGGAACTGACCAACCAAAGATTGGAGGGAAGTATGTAATAGTAAATTTTTTTTTTTAAGTATGTCGTAGGGCAAGATAAATAAAATTGTAAAGAAAATCCCATCCCAAAATGGGAAAGAAAATTTTAACCAGTCTGGACGTTCTCACAAGTCCATGGCAAAAGAAAGTGGAGCAGAATCCCAATATGTGCTAAGTGGGCTTTTACACGTAGACTCTTGAGGCTGGACTTAAATAAGTGCAAAAGAGAAAGAAAATTCGAAAAGTTGGGAAAAATATTTTGCCCTGTGAGTCGAGTGTACAGTTTTCGGCGACTCTTTTTGACGTTTTTGTTTTCTCTTCTTCTTTTTATCAATGTTTTGTTTTCATATGTTTTCGTTGCTTGTAGGGTCGGATATTCACGAAAGAAAATAACAAAAGAGAACTTCGAAAAGAGTCAAGCCTCAAGAGTCTACGTGTAAAAGCCCACTAAGGATGTTGACCTAAAGGTAGCCCTAAACGACGAACATTCTCGCCGAACCTGCTCGTGCTCGCTCTTTTTCTCGTGTAGAGGCTGGTTCGTGAGCTGTACTTTTTGCTGTACTTTTAGCTTTGCTTGCGCTTCTTTATCGCACATGTTCACGGTATGAAGAATCAATGAATCCTCGCCAAATGTGTTCGTCGTGTAGGGCGAGCATGTTCGTCCTATAGGGATACCTTAAGTTACCTTAAGAGTCAGTCGTAACCATATCAATGTGAGCGTAGTCAATAATCCACGGGAATTTGCTCCATCAGGGAATTTACTCCGTTTCATAAATGTGGAGTTATTCCCCATTATCTGTGGAGTAAATTCCCGTGGAGTTATTTCCCTGCACCGTGTGTTCAGTGGTTTGATGCTAAGCATCGTTGTTAGTGTTGCCATCGGGCAAGTATTTTTGTAATGAGTTTTCTCAATAAATATGAGTTCTTCGACCGTACAGCGCTTTAATATTTAAATGGCATGATGATGTTTTGATTGACATATAATTGACAGCAAAGATATTCCGCGAAATTCTACTTCTCAACAACAGGTGACACACTTTTTATCACATGTCCAAGCGTATCCAGCATTTTTCAAACTAAACCTCAAATTTGAAGAACTATGTTAAAATCGAACGAAAGTTAAAATCAAGACAAAATTCAGATTTAACTGAAGAGCAGTAAAAATGGTAATGCAGAGTCTAACTTCTTCTTTCTTGTGGTCGTTTCGTAATATGCAATTCTGGACTATTCTTGTTGGGATACAATCAGTATTAGCAATCCTTTTTAAGACCAAAAATTGTAGTACACAGCCTTGAACTCATTCATTCGACTTGCCAATGCATTTTTCTTTTACAATCCTTACCCTGGAAAGGCTTACAGACCGCAGCTGTACTTTGGTTATGTACAAATGTATCTATTGCCCAATTAGTTCAGCCTGAATTGCAAAGGTTTTTTCTCTTTCTTTGACTGGTTTTTTGCTAAAATCCCAATGCCTCCAATAGACCGTTTCAAAATGCAACCATTCATTTCCTTTTCACTCAGCAATTTTTCAACTGCATTCAGGATCTCCTCGATTCACAACACGATGTACAAAGTACTTACTTAGCAAAAGAGAGAGAAATAATTGCCGATTAACATTAGCTTGGTGCATTTAACACGTCCAACTAGAGAAGTGATATAAAATCACCAACTTGCATTGCAGAGCGCCAATTTATACTTTACGAGATGGGGGAGGAAACCTCCCTCAGGTAATTTACAACACTTCGGTGAAGCAGACTATGACAGAGCGCCCACCTACAAAAAGACCTTTAATGTTTATTAAAAGCTCAATAACCAGCAATAGAAGCCTCTTTTTCAATTATGCAAGCCTTCCGTCATCAAGCCACAGCGTATGTACCTACATCCAATAAAAAGAAAAAAAAAAGCCAACAACTACAACTGATAGAACGCGAACAAAGCAGAACCAACAAAGGGTGCTTAATCAAATTTACCGTCAGTCGCCTTCATGTGGCCGAGTCACCGTTGGAAACCTTCATTTCCATTTATTGCACTCAGAGGTGATATTGATTACAGCTCATCGAAACGGAAATGGTAACTTGAATTATTTCTTTTTTCCTTTTCGGCCTTTTGGCATTGTTTCGGATTTTTTTTTTTTCTGCTCCTTTTAACAAAAAACACAATCTCTTGTATCTAACAGTTGTCTTTCCCATCATAAGCAACAAACATTGCTATTTTCAATTTCGAGTGAACCTATTTTTTGTATCCTTTTGTGGGTCAGAAAATTTCATTTACTCCAAGCTGCTATATGTATGTATAACCGCCCCAGCAGCAGCAGCAGGATTATGAACTCTTCTTCTTTTGGAATAGAAAACAGCGGAGTGGGTTTAATTAAGTCTACACCTCTTTGAATATGCATGAGCATGTAGTCAAAACCAAAGAACCTTCCTATCCAGTCAGTAGTTGGCTAAACTAGATATCATAGTGAAAAAAAAAATAAAGGTCAGAAGCAGTAGCTTCCAAGGACACAACGAATCGATACACAATGCAGTGCAGGAACTGCACTTCTATCTTCTACTCGGGATCGTGATAAATTGTGTGTCATTGTGTAATTGGACCCTGAGGTATGTTTGGAAATGTGTATTGTGTCGACGATTGGTTTTGGGCCCGTGTGCTTGCGCTGTAAGTTTACACGAGACCGATTTCAATTAGACCACAATAACACATATTGTGTGCCGGCACGTTACTTGATAAAGCACGAGATGCACCTAAAAAAAAAAATATGTCGAAGTTGGAAATTCGATGCAGCAGCGATTGGATGGCAGCCAATTTATTGAAGTATCTCTCTATTGACAAAACAAACAATTTGCCGGATTTTGAGCACATTGTGCATTGACTGTGGTTAGAGGACATTTTGGATTTTAGTGTAATTAAGTTTGGTTGTAGTGGGAAGCTATTTAGTGATGATAGTAATAATATGTACAAATGATTTAAATTCCATGGCCATCGGGGATTTTGATCTATTTATGCAGATTTGTAGCGTAAAATGAACTCATGAATATTTAGAGGATAAAAATAGTTAAAGTGAATATTTTGTTGTAAATTCAGGAACTGTATTAGAATGCCTAATTGGAATACATAAGGCAAAAATTACTCGTGAAACAGCTCGCATTATATAGCCAGTCAGTAAAGTTTATCTTTTGGTAGAGAAGTTTAATTAAAGCCTCCTCAAACGCCCCAAATTTTATTGTTCTGCAATACATAGCCTCTTTCACACTTCTTCTTCTTAGATGGCGCTACAGTTTGGGATGAACCTGGGCCTCAACCATAAAAGCCCCTCAACTTATCTTAGATTTTAAATACTTACCTCCAATTGCGCACTCCGAGTTGGTTGAAGTTCCCTTAAACTTGTACGCGGCCTCTAATGCGTCGTGCGCCCCTGTTTGATTCAAAGATTCTGCAGGCCGGACCGTTGTTGGTGTCCATTGGCTCTACATTTCCTAGGCATCTCAGGCGTCTAATACGCAGTTTTTTGTCGAGGTCTATTACGGTGTACAGCTCGTATAGCTTGTCGTTGAAACTTCTCCTCCAAAACTCTGTAACACAAAGGGGAAGACATAGGAAAAAGGGGTCCTCGTTTGATTCCAGCTTTCGATAGAATTTGTGGTATTCTCCGAAATCAACTCTCAAATTCTTTTCCTGTTTCGGAAATTACGCAGCAAGACAAACTCATCGGTATGATCCAAGCTCGTTAAAGAGTAGACGTTATCTTAGCGGTCAATAAGGTTGGGTGCTGTCGGGTGCGAAGTAACATAGAGATCCCCGGTAATGAGAAGGCAGATGAACTGGCCAGCATAATAAACGAAGGTGTCAATTAGACACATGCGCTACAGCCTATGGTTCATCTTTGATAAAAGAAGATCTGCAGCACGACTAGGCAGACCCAAAAACAATTCCGGGGAAGTTTTAGAATGCGAAATAGAATCCATTCTTCACCTACTGTAAGACTCTCCATTGGACGCATTGGACGTGAAAAGGAAAGATAGTCTAGGGAGCTATTTCCTTAAGCTGGATGATTTAGGAAACATAGAACTTAACAAACTCCTGGGAATCATACACATTTCTGGCTGGTTTAGTTGAGCGGTTAAATTAGTTTAGGTTTCCATTAAATCTTTTGGGCACACCTTCTGTCAACAAGGGCACCCATATACCTAAACTCTTTCCCGAACTGCTTGACATTCTGTGGAAGATGAGGATCTAGGTCAATGTGTTGAACACCCTGTTTGACTTCCTCCTAAGCGGTTAGAAGACCTCATTAAAATAATCTTATCCCGGCGTTTAAAACGCGCTCTGATAAGTGACAGCAGCTACAACTTGGCTAGTGTTGCTAGTGCTGCTCAAAAACCCTATCCGTGAACCGGTATCGCTACTCATTCTATGGTCTCGTGGTTTTATCGGGTCATAATAGGTTTTTGTGGAAAGGGGTCACTGAAGAGATTCTTAGACGAGGCTCACAGAAAGCTAAAACCTGAACTTGCGTTTTCTATCTATGGATGGTAAGATACGCAGCGGTCCTAGGAGTACGTGGCGCAGAACAGTGGAGAAGGAAGCACGGCAACTGGGAAAGAAATGGGGAGAGCTGAGGCACATTTCCAGAATAGCTCAGGAAAAAAAACCTGAAAATTAAGAGGCCCATTTTGGCTAAACTTTGTAATCCAAAGTCCAACCTAAGAGTACAAATGTGCTGATAACTGTCAGAGCGAACATGTTGTTTAGTATCTTTATTAGTTTCAAAGACGAGGTACGGTTTTTTGGTGTGAAGCGCAGGAATCTCAAAATTTACCGATAAACCAATTAACTTACCTCTTACTTATGTAATTACCCACTTCCATTTAATTGATGCTAATGTAATGTCGGACAAATACGCTCATGACTTTGTATTATTAATTTTGTTAATATTCTTGAGTACGCAGTTTCATTATTGCAATTGGGGGACTTGAACGTTTAATGTGTAGACTTAATCGTTTTGTTTATATCCACGTTCTAAAGCTAATAATTTACATATTTTATCCAATGAATCAAAATTATTTCACTCACTATGGTGGCATTAAAGCACGAGCTGACGTGCTAAGTGTATATTATTTCGATGAAATTGTTTTATTTAAAAATAATGTACTTTTGCTCCAAAGTGCAAAATGCCATTGTACTTTGATTGGCTGCACAGCAGTTCTGCCACTGTAATCAGGAACTTCTGCTACAGGTGAACGCTCGACCGATGAAGTACTTTGAATTATAAGGGGTATATTGAGAGTCATCACTCAATCAGGTGTCCTAAACATGCAACAAATAAATTCTGATGTTTCGCACATAACTCGCTGACAGATTTGCTCGAAGAACGTTGAGATCCTATGAGGATGTAAAAGCTGACCAAATAGCAATGACACTTTTTCTTTTCGTTATGTTTCAGCAGCTGTCAAAATTTCCAATGACATCCAGCTGTAAAAGTATTCAATAAGGGTTGTCATTTTATCATGCATCCTTTGACGCTCGCCGGACCTGAGGAAATTATTATAAAATATTAGTTGTAAATTGGCAAGGTGAGGTCCATAAAAAATAAATAAATAAAATAAATATTAGGACGTAAGCAGCCCATAGAGGGCCAAGACCTAGCTTATCACAACTGTACTTGTTGTGCGTGGTATACATTTCTACATGTACAGAAGGGACCTACAGTTTTATGCGGTATCCAAAGGGCAGAGGGGTTTTGAGAAGCTGGATTCGAACTTGGAACCCCTTGCGCAGTAGTCCAACGCACTAACCACTGAGCCACGGCACCCACGGTGAGGTCCATAGACAAATCTAAATTAGACCGACAACTTCGGTTCGTTTGACAGATTCGCTAAAAAATCCCAACCCAAAATCCGCTAGATTTTGTCATTGTATTCTGACAGTCAAGCAAAATCAAATGGGAGCTCACTAATTTCACACATACAATTACAAAATCCGGCGATTTTTTTACATCTATGGCCGCAGCCATTTTGTACATACAATTTGTTGTTGTTAATGGAACAACAACCGGAAAATAAATGTTTGCTCAAAAGGAATGAAAGAGATAACCCGACAAAATAATATGTAGTTAGGGCTTGGTCACACGCTACTTCACATTTATTCACAAACATATAAATTAGGCTCCTCCTATTTGCAGCACTAAGGGGGCAGGGAAAGTTCAAGTTGACTGTCTAGTTTAGTTTGTCTATGGTAAGGTCGGTCGTCATTATGGTTTCAGTGCGCAGGCAATTCGTGAAAAAGTTTAAGCGTGATTGCACTCTTTTGGATCTTAAACCACCAACCAAACAGAAATTGGTGCGAAATGAAGAAAGCCGTGCTGTAGCGGCCAACATCGAAGAGAGCCCAGAAATACTGAATTGGACCTTGCCAGAGAGTCAACCTGCATCCGTATAAGATTGAAGCTGGGTGACGATAGATAACTGGCTAATTGGACGCTGGGAATGTTGGCTGGACATTTGGTTTTGGCCAAGAAATCATCTTGAACGAACTCCATTTTTTGCTCAGCGACTATATCAACAAGCAAAATTGCCCTTACAGGAGCGAACACAATCCACATGTGTTCGACCAAGCATCAGTGCATGACTGTTGAGGTGGTTTATTGCAAGGCTGCATCATTAGTCTTTATTTCTTTCGAAACGAGGGAGGAGCCACAGTTACCGTCAATGGTCTCTCAAGCATCCATCAAACACCACTCGTTTCTTTTCTCTGGAGCTACGACAACTCCTTGGTCTGCGCTAACAAGGCAACCACTTTGCATGATTTGAGGCCAACACTCGAGACGCCATTTGAATGATATGCTATCGCACACAAATGTCATGAATGTCACTTCCAAAAAAAGACACAATCAATTTTATATCTCACACAGTTGTTGTTTTTTTTTTTAATTATTTTCCTATCATTCTTATCTGGTAACCCTATACAATCATTACTTAACGTTCTAACTTGATTTTCTTTTTCTTGTTCCAGAGAGATGCGACTGGATTCCAACTCCAATGAAGATTTTAAATCCCTAGGTTCTAAATACAATGCAAGTATAAAATCTCCAATAAAATAAATTCTGTTTATACAATTTGTAACATAAAATTTATCCTTGCAGAAGGTTAAAGTTGAATCCTTATCAAAGTGGGGCGGATTGGAGAAGACCGTAACAAGGCTGCCTTTAAAAAGTTACTTAGATGTTGTAGGACCACGTCACAATTCCAGTCCATTCCCCGTATCCCATACAATCAATAGTCGTTTTATTATTTGGTAAGTTTTTCCTATATACATAGTTGCAAGTTCTTAACTAATGCTTAAATCTAATTCTACAGGGATGGTGATATAACACTGTTGGAAGTTGATGCCATTACAAATACAACAGATGAGACTCTGACCGAAAGCAATATCATATCAGATCGTGTACTAGCTGCCGCTGGTAACCAACTCAAGGACGATATTCAACACAACATAAGAGGTAAAACTTCTTAAAGAAGCTAAGCTAAATATTTTTTTTTGTTTTTAAAGAAAAAAAGCTAATGTTTGCGCTTTGTCGCTTGCTTCACAGAGTGCCGCACTGGGGAAGTTCAGGTAACAAAGGGCTACAACTTGCCAGCGCAATATATTATTCATACAGTTGGGCCCATTTATAAAAACAAATTTAAAACTGCTGCAGAAAACACGTTACACTATTGTTATAGGTGAGAAAAAAAAAACAAAAAAACTAAAGAAAAATATTTTAATAATCATTTGGGAGATTTACATTTAAAATACTCGGTTCGGGTGTCATAAAGAGATGAGATATCTCTTTGAAAGAACATCACTAATTACTTTTGGCTTGTCTATTCATCGTAACCTTTATCATTTATGTAGGACTTGAGGGGTTTCTTTTTTTCCTTTTTAATTCAGTCGTACTTTTGAATAGAATGGTATTCTTCTATGACCTAGATGTGGTGTAGAGTATTCAGGAGAAGAGTGCGTAAATGCTAGAAGTGGTTGTCTTTTGTAAATCAAATGAAAAGCCTGTTACTACTGCTATCAGTGTGGTTGCTGAGGAAGTGTAATGCATAAGGGAAAGTTCACGGCTGCTTTCATTGATTGTAACAGTGCCTCTGGCGATTGCATTTTCAAATCATGTTATAGCCTATGGGCAAGTCTATTCAGAGGATGTCTTATGCGAACAAAAATTCAGTATTCAGTGTTCAGTGTAAGGAGAGAGTCATAGGGCCCTTCACTAATGGGAGACTTTATTTTTAATTGCGAAGCTGGGTTTGATGCGTTGTTTCTAGAGATTACTTCTTTTTCGTTTTAGTTCTATGCAATGCGTAGTATGTATGTGCTTGCTGTTGAATTCATTATGCGATGCATGTATGTAAGTAAGATCCTGCACTAGCAAAAGCACTATTCCACTGATAACTTGCCTTTATAAGAAGCATTCTATTTTATGGTTTAGAAAATTTGTCCTTTTAGATATCGGCTGTTAGTTGGCTTCTACGGAGCAAAAAGCCACCAATTTAATTGAAACAAGTTGCTAACACTTTTAGCAACGGGTCCTTTCCTGGGAAATTTTAACACAGAACCATCTAGCCAACATACCAGATTTTGTTCGTCAGAATTTAGACTGATAATCCTCCCTTTACTGCAGATTCTCCCAACATTAACCTACGTACTCTAAAGTCACTGTCACAGCTCGAACTTAACACCTTCCCTCTCTTTGCCTATCAAATCAATTTGACTTTCAAAACTGTCGCCTTATATATATTTGTCTCGCGAGAGAAGAATTTACTGCATTCGCTAGAGTCAGAAGTTCTATTTATAACCGCCCAATATAATATACTCGTAGGTAGATGTGTGCTTTTTGCAAGGCCAACGCCATGGAAAGGTTTAAATGATAGTATGTGGAAGGATATGATGTTTCAGCTCATCTCTTCTGAATTGAGATTCGTCCTCGAGACTGTCTCAGTAAGTAACTGCAAAAGGCTGTTCATCTTAAGCATGTCGTCTTTTGAGTGACGTCCAATTCTTAAGTATTTTGTTGAAATTATGGCAGAGGTATCGGTCAGCTTGCCTAGTTATATACTGTATCCCCTAATGTATCCTAGGACCCCTTCAATTCTTGGCAATGTACCTCAGCTCTCCACAACGCTTCTCTAACTGCCGTGCCTCCGTCTGCACTGTACTTCATCATATTTTACTTGAGCCAACAGGTCTTCTGCCTTTAAGGATAAGCGGATTTCATTGAATTGCTACTGTCACCTTTTCGGAACGTGTGACCAATCCATTGCCACTTCCTTTGTCGAATAGCTATACCTCTTGGTTCTTGATCCCTTCTCAGATAAAGATTTTCGTTGGATATCCGTTTGGGCCAAAAAGTCTTTAAGATGTTGCGCAGATGGGCGACTAATGAAGGTTTGCACCTTTTGTGTGTTGCTAATGGTCCCTCCACATGTGCTGCATTCATAATAACAACGCAGACAGCTTGATTTTTGAGCTAATCGCATTACAGACAATATCCCAACCTGGAAACGGCACCCAATATTTCCTCTCTATATACCAATGGGTCTTAGGTTGCTACATCTGCGTCTCGGATCAAATTACAATCACGGGAAATCTCCGGTAAGATCGCAAGCTTAGGCTCAGAGGAGAACTTTTTGGGCCCCGAATCATCATGCATTCCTTTATGAAACTAGAGGTGTCAACCAAATCATTAGAGACGGTATCGTTGTTGTCTTGTTGACAGTGGTGCTATTTCTTTGTCTCAAGCTCGTTGTGAGGAAACCCTGTCCTCAAATTTCTCCTTTACAACGTCGAGCGTAGCATCGTTTGTGTTGCATTTAGCGCCGTCTTTTTGGAACCACAGCTCGTATATATCGCTGTTGTCGAGCTCTGACCACAAAAAGTTTACTAACATCGCTCTATACCTAAAGCCATTGACGGTAACAGTGTCGCCTTCCTCATTTCGAAAGAAATAATATCCGATGCCATAAACACCACCAAACAGTCAATCTTTGTAAATCGAATGCTTGTGGATTGCTTTCGCTCGAATAATGGCAATCTTGTTTGCTAACATAGCTGCTGAGCTAAAAATGGGTCTCTTCTACGAAGATGACTTTTTGGCCAAAATTCAGATCTCCGGCCAACATTCCGAGGGCCCAATTAAACAGTTGACTATGGTCCAAATCCAACCTCAAAATAAGCTAGGTTGACTCTCTGGCGATTGCGAATTCAACTATTTGGCGGCGAATCTTTTTCGGTATGGACGCAACGGCGGCAATGTTTTCTTCATTTGGCAGTAATTTCTGTCTGGTTGGTGGCTTAATGTCCAAAAGAGTGTACTCACGCTCAAACTATTCTACGGTGCGATGAATTGCCTGCAGACTGAAGCCATGATGACGACCGACCTCAAGTTGGGTATTTACAACTAAGTCAGAATCTCGTGAATATTTTTTAATTACTTCCCCACATTCGGCAAGCTTGAAACGATGTATGATGAAATGGCAAACCTTATTAAATATTTTGACAGCTGAATGTCATTCTTGACTTTGACAGCTGCTGAAACATAACATTGCTATATAGTCACCGTCTACTTTCTACGGACTTGTAGAATGCATATAAGTTTACCACCAACAAAGATGATCATCATTATTTACTGACTAAATACATATAAGATTACGGACAAATATTTTTATATGTTCCCAACCTTTTGCTAAAAAACCTACGTAAACGAATCAACGTCACAGTAAATATTTAATTTGAATTGAAGATTGACTTATCTATTGCATGCGCTTATCGGTGACAAATAAAGAGTTACCAATAAAATGCGCAAAAAAAAAAATTACGGGCTTGTCTTGTCGCACTCTGTAAATATTGGATTGGCCATCATTTCGTTTCTATATTATCTTCTGATTTCGATTTTGATTAAGTTGTTGGTACTGTGATTAATTTTCACTCACTTATGAGAAGAAAGAATGTATTCCCCAGAGCCGATGGCTTTTTGTGCGCTTGCTTTATGCAAACATATACATTTAACAAACTTTTTCTTAAATTAATTTATTTAATTTTGTATTTTCCAGAAACGTTCTATACAAGGCAAAAGAACTGAATCTTAAAACAATCGCTTTATGTAATATAAGTACAATTCAAAGGAATTTTCCATCGGATATAGAAGCTCACATAGCATTACGTAAGTTTTTTCCTATTTTTTATTATAATTAAACAAAAATTAGTAATTAAATTATATTTACAGGCACTATACGTAGATTTTTAGAGAAATTTCATACGGAAATTGTGATATTGTGTATTGATGCACACGAACGTGGTATCTATGAAGTATTAGCACCATTGTACTTTCCAAGGGATCAACTAGAAGAGGGCAGTGCACTTTGGCAATTACCCAAGGATATTGGCGGTGAATTTGGTGAACCCCATCATCCGGATCGTCAGATTCGTATAATACGGAATCCACAGCACACAGTAATTATGAGGCATAGTAAGTTTTATTATTTGTTGTTCGTTCTTATCTCGGACTGGATTTCGATAAGATAACTCAATTGACGTTCTGCAATTGGTGTAAGATATAGAAAGTATTTGTTGTTTCTGTTTTTTTTAATCAGACGCTATTGTTGCATGGAAAAGCTAACACAAGAGTTTTTTTTATTTTTGTTTTCTGTCAGTTGTTAGTATAGTGCGGTCGAGTTTGAAGAGCGGATTTACTTTCGATATATTTATTGTGATTAGCGTTCAACGAATAGTTTAACTATGAAGAGAAGTTAGTATTCCTTTTTGTTTTAATTTTGTTAAAAAGAAAAAACTATAGTTTAAGTTCACACGAATGGAGGTTCTAGTTTCAGTGTTTGCTTTTGGGCTCAGTTATAGTGATGAGTTGCAAAATTGTAATCTAAGAGTACAGCAGACTGGGGCTCCAAAATTTAATATTCTTTATAAACGTATCTTAACGTTTGTTTGTTCCTTCTTTTTCTTCCAATAAATGAATGAATAGTTTATCTGAGTACAACAAAAATTGGCTTTATCATCTACATACATATTGACATACTTTTGAGACCGGAAAGATTCCCATGTAGCTAAAGGGTGAGCCAAAAGCTACTGTCGAAGTTTTCATTAAATTCAACACACCTTTAGTGAAATCAATGAAGATCGCTATTGATTGCTGAAGCTCGGCAATTCTGTTCTATGATTTTATGGTAATTATGAATCAAACGCAACTTCGTTCATGTGACCGTCTTCTGTTGCAAGCGACCATCCGTAAGTCAAAGTTATCGATGACTTTTTGAAGAATAAGTGGATCCATGGCCGCAATTTCAGTTTGGCTGTTGTGCTTAAGATCCTGAATTGTCTTTCCCACAGGAGGAAGTTTGTCATGACCTTCGAGGGCAACTTCTCCTCTAACCGATATAATGCGTACGCAATAAATTGATTGACAATCAATTGATGATTGTGCGGGTGATAGCACCCTCCTGTTGAAATCACTATCCGGATCTAATTCATTTAATTTTGGAAGAAAAATAGTCCGTTGACATGTTGAGGTGACGTTCTCCAGTGTATATAACAGAAGTACGGGCCAATGAACACTTTTGCTGACAATGGTGATGTTTTGGCTGGCCGAGCATGCTGATATGGAGCTTGTGCCGAAACCGAACTATGCAATTATGCTCACCAAAATATTCTCAAATTTTACGAAATGTTACTTTTACATTTCACCAATTTTCGTAATAAAATTCAATAAGAAAAATGCTTTGTTGCGTGGTAAACGCCTCCATGACGAAAATTGTACTTGACATCTGTCAAAATCAACCATATTGAATGCACTATTACTATTGGCTCTAGGCTCATTCTCTTGTAAAACTTTTCGCTGGAGATACTATACCCAGAAAATTTTGAAGAAACTGCGTAGGATCCCATTCTTCTTCTCCTTTATTATAGGATAGGACCATCAATCACTTCACTGCATTCGTACTTGTCCGCATGTGTAGTTTGTTGATTTAACCTCAGGAAAAACTAGCAGGCTTTCCGGTCTCGGATCACTTTGTCACTTAAGTCAATTAAATGCTGGTGCTTTTGCATTTGTATGATCCACTTGTTTCCATCTGTCTCTTTTTTTGTGATTGTGTAGGAACGTTGAGTGACATTGCCTTTTTGACGGGATTCGAGCGATATTTCCTTTAAAGATGACAATACCAACTGAGTCGTGTTCTATCTTGTCGTGTGTTCTCTTGTGCTGGGTGGGTGTAAAGCAGCAGTGGTAGTTTGGCGACTAAGCTAATTGCACTATTTTGCCTTCGTTTTGATAGCTCCACGGATATGCAATCCTGCCACCTTGTTGCGGATATTCTTTCTGGGAATTATGGCTGTTAGAAGAAGCTTTAATTTCTTCTTCCTCCCTTTGTTGATTCTATAAACGGTTGCGCTATCGCACCCACCTGCTACTTCTGCATCGATGGTATTGCGCCTTCCACACTGTTAGACGTGCAACGTACGTCTTCTTATCTTCATGCGACATAGGGCCTCTTACTCGATCCTCCCTATTGTTGGTGTCGCTGCATTTCGAGCTCTAACCTGTTTTTGTTCCATCGGTCCTTCTTCAGGTATCATCCTGAAGCATCCCAAAGTGTAGAAAAAGTATAGGAAAGGGTGGTGTAGTAAAATTTGGAGCACAGACGATATTAGGTTTCAATATTTTCGCGCCACAAATTTGTTGGAATGCACTGCTTAGAGCGTTGGTGTACTGTGCATCAGGAATCCAAGGAAACACCATCAAAGTTATTTTCCACTGCTACACCTCTTGCAAGCGTTTGGCAAACATCCTAAGCGTCTTAGGCATGACCTTCTCTCAAAAATCCCTTTGCCCTTCGGAAACGGCAGGTCCCTTCTGTGCGTGCATAAATACATGCCACTCACAACACGTACAGCTGTGAGAAGCTAGGCCTTAACTCTCTATTGGTTGCTTATGTCCAAATATTTATTTATTATTATTTTATCAGTGATGTCATTCATTCATGTATAATTCACAATACGTGTTTCTTTCGGTTTCGTGTTGGAATACGAGTAGTGCTATCAAATAAGCCCTTTAAGTGCTGTGTTCTGACACAAGAATAAGGAAGATAAATGACGTTATTCCAAATTCGATGAATTTAACTTAGTCTAAGGTAATAATGCCCAAATTAAAAAAAAAGTCTTGGAAATGCAAAGCATTACATCCTTGTTCATGTTTACTTTAATACTATACCCCAATTTGTCATTACCGCTTTGAAAATTTCACCAATTACACCAATAGAATTCAACTAATGGTGCCTATTATAGTACATCGTCTTTCCAGTTAGTGCTTAATAATAATTATTTCCCTAGAGTAATAGCACTGTGGTTGTCATGAACTAGAACATACATATCTCCCTGATCCGTGATTCGGTTCAATTAGAAACCTGAATAATTTGACTTGATTCTAAAAACAATAAATTAATGCAATTTTCAGAATTATTGCCTTTTAATGGATTTTAATACATATTTTTATTTATTAAATCTTTTTGTTTAGAGCTTTAAAAATTACTAATCGATCTGATTAAAATCAAGTCTAAAGCCCCATTAGATGTAAAACTGGTTAAAATTCAATTGACGAATGCTATGAGCAAGGTTTAATGCTCTGTAAATTTGACGGTGAATGGGTTAAAATGAATTCATAAATAAATGACGTCAAACATTGATAGATCAAGTATGTGTTAAATTCGTAATTTGTTGCTGCAAAATTTGCTTAAGTGCAGGATAGGAAGGGAAAGCTTTCCTTATGCGTAGGGACATTATGTTGGACAATATTGGCCATACGCAGTCCATAGAGGACCAATGACTAGCTTCTGACAGCTATACGTGCTGTGCTTGATACATTTATGCATATATAGAAGGGACCTACAGTTTAATGTCGTATTCAAAGGGAAGCTTTCTCATGACAGTCAATCCTTCTGCAAGAATTGGGGCCACGCATTGAAAAAAACTTTGATGGTGTAAACAGATCTATAACAAACTTGATGGTATAATAGTAGTAACACATTGACACAGCAACAGCAAACAGCAACTTTAACAACAGAGGCAAATAGACACAGCAACCGCAACAGCACACAACACGTTTTTTTAGCTGTCACCATTGCGTGTGTTCAGGATTCTAGTCACAACATAGTGAAGTCAGATTTGGTCGATCTGATTGGTTGAGAGCCTGCAAATGCACTGCAAATCTAGTAAACTTTTTGTGAGGTAGCGAGTGGATTATTAGTGAAAAATTTTCGGGAAATGGCTGTACCTTAGAGTTTTTTGTGATAATTCTGATATTTGAATAGAAATAGAGTTTTATCAAAGTATGAATTGTTATTTGGAGGAGTAAAATAAAAAGAATCAACTAAAGATAAAACCGAAGATATTTAACGCGTAAATATTTAGATTTTTATTTAGTTAAAACGGAACAAAATTCGGTTAAAGGAATAATTATTTTAATTTGATTGAGATACCGTGTGCAACACATTTTCAGATCATACAAAGTGCGTACATTATTGACACTGAAAATCGTTTATTAGAAGTATAACTTGGACTATAATGTAAATATTCATAGTTTACTTTCTTAACACATATTTATGTGCATGTAATCCCACTTAAAAAATTGCATCTTATGTGTAGTCTATCTTTATACTTTTTGTGCCCATTGTTATTCCTAACTATTCTGCAAAAAAAAAACTCAATTCACAAAGAAATCTTCAGTGAAACTACGAAGTGTACATCCAATTATGACGAGAAAATGTCAACTGCATATGCAGTGAGTTTGAGCGTTCAGAATTCTAAACTTCGCTAACATATTAGTGACTAAAATCCTGAACACACCCATTTTATAGACATCTTTTGAAGCACGGCGACTTTTTTTCAATATTTCTTGGCAGCAATCCAAACGTATCCAACGCCAAAATCACTCAATATTGAACGTTTCAAGTGAAACATTCCTCAATCTCACGGTATGTCATAGGTATGATGATCTTGCAACATTAGTTCATGTGCAGCATCAATTTTTTCTGGCAAAATAACCAATTATGGCATTCACGGCATTCGTCCTGTAGCAAAGTGCGACCCCTATTGAATTCGAAAATACGCACGAGATTATACTTTATTATCAAAAATCGAAACGAGTTCATCAGCACACTGTTGTTGGTTTAATCTAAATCAAAAGTCATACAAAATCATCGCATGAAAATGTTCACAATTTAATTCCATTTTTCTACCAAAATAAAAGTTCCAATAAGTAAATAGCATAATAGCGTTCGCGTACCCTCCTAAAACAGCGAATTTTTACGAAAACCTGTTCGCGTACGGAGAATTTCCGTAGTTTTTCGCAGAAGAGAGCACTCACGAGAGAGTAAGAAATTTCCCCATACTAAGAATTTTAGTGCAAGAAATTTCTGTGGGCTGGTTTATGAAAACTGTCAAAGCTGTCAAACCAGTGTATTTTAAACTTGTTCAACCCGTTGGCTTACTTTTTCGTAATTTTAGCTCTCTCTGAGAGAATTTTACCCCCACTCTTCGAAATTTGATGATCTACGAATTTGAGTGCAAAAAGTACGCGAACGTAACAAATATTTCGAGTACGATTACCATTAAAGATGTCAAACTCAACGATGAAAATGTCAAAATTGACATATTGACACTGCCAAACGTCAAAACTTAAGGTGCAACCTTTGTATAGGGCTACTCTTCGGATCATTTGTTGTAAATCTTTTAATGTGGGCAGTGGGCATCCTAATTTTCATTTTCGAAGTAAAATCATTTTATGTTGCTTTTTTGACGTATGTACGGAAGTAGTTACATTTTAAAACGACAAGTAAAAGTATGTAAGCACTTTTTTGTACACCCTTAACCCTTGTTGGAAGAAATAAAATTGCGCCTAAAAAGATGCCACGGCATCTCCTTCTCTCATCCACTGAAAAGGTGTTTTAATTTTTTGAAATTTATCTTATCAATCCCCAAGGGCTTTAAATATTTGTTCCGTTTGACGAATAATAATCGCGAACAGATGTAAAAAAAAAAAAAAACAAAAAAATGAATTATCACATTGCAAAGTAGAAGATAAATAAACCGAACGTTATTTTCTCTCCTATTCAAAAGATAAATTTCATTATCTATAGACCGCTTCACAAAAATACTATCCGGCGATGTTAAAGATGAAACAAAGCAAAAAAACAGAGAATACAAGCAAAAAAAAAAAACAAGAATTTCATCTCGAGAGTATCTTTTTTAATTATAAACTGATGGCTCGCCAGTTGTGAAGCGTTGGATTTTTAGCTGAAGCTGAATAAAATAAACTCATAATGTACTTGTACGCGCACTAAAAAACAAAAGACTGTGCGCATAACGATAAAATATACTTTCTCTCCTTGTTGCTGTTGCTTTTTTTGTCATTTTGTTGATTCTGGTTTTGTCAAGTGTATCTCTGTAGGGATACCGACAATTTTCTCATCTGTGTCAGCTTTTGATTCTTCCCTGAATTAGTTGCGCAAAAGGTGGTGTAAGCGCTTTAAATTTTTATAATAAATTTAATCCGATTACTTACACCTATTTGGAGATACTGCCACTGTTGCTGGAGTATTAATTTCTTAATCCGCTGCTGCTTTGAATGATTGCCGAAGCATATCGCTTTTAGAATAGAAGATGATAAACGATTCCTTTGAGTTCTCTTGTAAATATACGTTTATGTATTTTGTTTCATTGTTGATGGTATGTACCTAATGTATTTTTCTTTTTATAAATTTTCAGCTGACGATGATTCAGATACCTGTCCACATGACATGGATGGTGGCAGCTCTGATCTGGAATGCGGCCTAGCTGACTTGAATGGATTAAGCCTGAATTCCTATCACAACAATGGACAGAACACCTTTGCTCAGATGCAGGTGAGTTGTTTTTAGAGATAAGAATAGTACTAAATATACTTGGCTTAGAATGGGATTAAGTTTAGGTAGGAAACAGCATTGTAATCTTCTGGCACATCAAGGTCACCCTTAAGGTACACACAGCGAATAGGCTGAGCATTTAAGGACAAACAATTAACAAGTTTACCAATTCCAAAGAAGAGAGCTTAATTTATTTATCGATTTATATAAAAAGAGTTAACATGTAATCAGATTCTGCAAAAAAATCCACAATTCACTGAATGCTTCTTGCGAACTGTCAAATTTTATTTACATTCCACAGATGTGGAACGCATCATATTCGCACGACTAACCCATTCGCGAGAGTTTAACCTTACAATTCCTTTTACTTTTGACAAATGAAATTCGCAAATTGCAGCGAATAGATAAAACGTCAAAATTTGCGAATATTCGCTCGTTATAATTCGCAGATCGTTGATTTGTAAATAAGGAATGCTCTTAAACTTTCGAGCTAAAGTTTATTTAAATCATATTACATCGGTCTTTTCTGCCTTTTCGCTCAAAGAAGATACTTCAATCTCGGAATGACTAATGAATGTTGACACTTTTCATTTCACGTGCTCGTTTGATTAGATGCTAACGTCTAATTGAAAAATGCTGTCGCTTTGCTTTTAGTCTGCATTCCCACACTTTTAACCGTTTTTCTTTTAATTTATTTTCTAAATATGAACTTTAACAAAATCAAAAATATTTCACTTCTTGTGTATAATTGGTTTCAAAAATAGTATTGATGGTGTTAGTCATTTTTAAAGACGTCAATTCTTAATGAGTGGTTATAACTAGTTTGTATGTTAATTGACATTTCTTGTAAGCTAATTTGTTTTCCGTGGTTAGTTTAAGTTTACTTTACCGGCTCTTTGGAATATTAAAAGCAAAAAGAACTGGCTAGGTAGGAAATTTTAAGTATTTGTGTAAGTTTCTGATTGTCTTCATCTTATGTCCAAATCACATTGTTGGGATTGCGCGCACGTGCGATATTGGGCATTAGACCAGCCTTCTGAGAATATGTGTCATAAACCGTGACCTCGAGATTTGTAATCCGAGGTGCCGCTTCAGTTTCAAATACACGAGTTGGTCACAGAAGGGACTGTGATAGACATAACAGATTTACATTTCAACACAAACACACCCTATAACTTATTTTACGATTTGTAGATGTCAAAACTTCAGGCAAGGTTTATACTTTTATCACGACAAAGTTAAGGAACGAGCAACAATTGGAAATATTTAAAACTTATGACCCAAATTCTGAGTCTGTGGTTGCAACTTTGAGAGTTCTTCGTAGTAATGAGCAAATGACCGAGTTCGAATTCAATTCTTAAAGCGAACAACTCACATTGACAGATCCAGAAGAAGTATAATCTCTTAAGGTGCGTCTAGACTAAGTGAAACATTTCTGAAACACTGTTTCGTGAAACATTTCATAAACATTTAATAAATGTTTCAGAAATGTTTCACTCGGTCTGGACGCACCTTTAGAAACACGGCTGTCTTCCATTCTCTGCAATCCCGGGCAGGCTGCTCCCAGGTTCAGAGACTCAGTTTTCTGGCATCCGCAACAACTTGATCCTTTTACCCGAATTTTGGTCTTCTTCGCCTCCTCGAACCTAGGCGCTATGATTCGAATATCCATTTGATTGGAGCATTGTTGTCCAATTGCTTGATATTGCCGAGGCACATGACTTTTTGGACTACACCCACTTCATGGTACTGATCATAGAGTGAGTGGTTGTATCTTCTCCTCCTCATAAGGTACCTAATATCCTAGGAAGTATTTTCGCTCGAAAGTGCCCAATATTTGCTCAGTTTTCTTACTATCCAGCATTTGGCTTCACACTACAAGATGAGCGTTTTATAGAGCATTAATTCGGTCTGTCGAATTAGGAGTTTTTCTGCCGAACCAAAGTAGCTACGGTTTGCTAGGGTTATTTCTCGTCGGATCTACACAAAAGTATAATTTGTTCCGAGGTTGGTGAACTCCTTAACTACGTTGAAACTGCAGTTATCAACAGTGAAGACAATTTTATTTTGTGAATAACTTTTACTCTGTCTTGTCCTCATTCACCTCATCGACCAAATCTTTGCGCAGCCTGAACGTCAATAGGGTTCTTGTAACAGTAACATCTGTAAAACGTGAACAACTATTTCCGCTCCAAATAATTGTAAAATTCCGCAATTCGACTTGAAAACTGGAAATTTTCCCGTCAGTTCGTATCGAATTTGTTCTATGAGTATTTTCTACTGTGGGATTATCCTATTCCTTTGTTAAAATTCAACATCGCAAACGTGAACTGTCTTGCCTTTTATTGGTTCACGTTTTCGTGAGTCTACTGTACATACATATGCCCTCTTCTTGCAAGAGCTAAAAGCTTATTTCCCATAAAAATTGCAATAAACATCTGTAAATACTTTAACTACACACACGCAGCTAAGTTAATCAAATTCAGATGTGCCATTAGTTCTCTTTATTTATTTACTTGTCATAAATGTTAGTGTTTTTGAGATCTGCGAAATGTTTATTTCTGATATAGTTCAATGACTTTGGAATTGCAATAAAAACAATACCATACAGAAGTCGGTATGGACAGAATTTTAACGACTGTCTCATAAAGCAGTGCGTTCAAGTTTTTGTTTATGCTTCATACATACATACATACAGATACATACATATGTATAAAGTTAATATTTAGAGTATGATGCAATGCGGTCCTTATTTTGGTTACCATGGAGGATTATGAGATTCTGAGAATCGCCATGCTTTAGAAAGAAAAATTTTCTTAAGACTTCACTTCTTCTAAAGTTTTATTCCGGCGAATTTTTGACACTTCGGCTTTTAGAATAATGGCGATTTATTGCAGGGTTACCATTTTTAAGGATTAAATAGTTCTTAACAATAAAGGCTCAATCATAAGTGAATTGAAGCTCTAAACAGTCTGGCGAATCGTCGAATTTTCGTTCACTTTTGACTCCATAAAGAGCGATTTCATTCGCACATTTCGTACTGAGAGGTGAAGCTTACTACATCGCGTGAGAGCCAGGCAAAACAATATGACATACATACTGTCACGTTTCCAATATACAGTTATGGATGGGCTCAGATTTTGACAGAGCAGTAATAAAATCTTTTTTCATTTACGACATTACGTATTAGACACTTATAATACGTTTACACCAAATCCAACATTTCAGGAATAAAATTTCAAAATACAATTTTGCTGCAACTTCAGCATTTCAAATGACAGCTAGTGTCAGAATTGAGTACTGATATTTTTTTTTTGATTGGAAATGATTACTTGAAATGAGTTATTATTTAGTTGACAGCAGTGTTTATTCAGCGGGTTGAAATGTCATTGTTTGACGTGCTGAATTCGTAAAGAGGATTGTTCGATTTGACGAACTTACAAATGCAGCGACGAAATTCAGTATTTCGCTGGAATCCAGCATTCTAGAATGCAGAAAAATGTATGGCGAAATGCTAAGTATTTGGGCTGAAATGCATAAACTAGCCGAAATGTTGCATTTGGGTGCGGTGTAAACATACTATTAAAGCAATTGCGATTAGACCTTAAGTTTTGACTCCATTTTTTCTATAAATTTGATAGCTTACTTATAAGATTATTCCATTCAGCTGGACGAATGTTACGATCGAAGTAGAGAAATAACCAAAGATTGGCTTTGCTGTGGATCTTGAATCCCAGATGTAATTTGGTTTCCGAGTAAACTGTGGGTCGTGTCTAAATTGTTAGGAGAATTGCTGTAAATTTTTGCATTTAGTTGTAGTTCACAGTATTTTTTTTTTGTAGACTTGGTGTTGTGCTAGTAAATTATTTGCTTTTACTTACTTACTTTTACTTATGTCCTGCATCCCCTTGTGGGCCTTAGGGCCTGTACAATGCCTATGCGGTTAGCCATGAACCTGTCACCTTTCGGATATTGTGACCAATCCACTGCCACTTTCGACGTCGTACGGTTGTGTCTATAAACTCATGGTCCGTTCTCTGATCCATATATTTTCACGGATTCAACATTGGAACGGAACAGTCGTAGCTTTTGCGACTAGATATTTATTTATTTATTTTTAATTTAAGTCTAACCTGTCTCGAGTCTCCAATTTCAGACGCCAACTTGGCGTTGCGATCTCTGTCCACATGTTCGCACAACATGCCATAAGAATATCCTCTACTATTTTCCAAACGGAAGTCTACTCCACATGACCCTATATCCTTAATCGCTGTTGGCTGTAGCTAGTTCGTACGGTCCCCTACAGGGTTACCTTAGTCGTTGAAGATAGAGCTTAGCTTTTTTGTCAATCGACTTCTTAGCTCGAAGAAACTGCGATTGACAACATAATTTCTTCGTTTAAACTCCCAAATTATATCATTTGTGTAGCGCACTATAGATAAAGGAAAATATAGTCCTTTATGACCTCAAAATTATACCTGTGGCTGTGTGTCTAAGACACGTATTACGAATCTCTGCCCTCGCGGAGGGTTACTAGAGTCCCATCACAAATATTCAGGCTGAGATTGAGTGTCCTTCTTTGTAGACAGCATATGAAAATAACTGCTGAACCCACCTTTGTTGCCTTTGTCTCGTAATTTACAAACGCTTCACTGATAGCCCGCCGATTTCATCAACCTATGTGAAAAGTTGTACAGACTTGTAAAATCAAACAAAGAGCCCTAAGGTTCCATTGTTAGGTTTTACTTTTGTCGAGCAAAATTGTACATATCAGCTGGTGCATCATTCTCACCAACTCTTCACTTGATGCCTTGAAAAGTGAAGGCCACTTCCGCCAGGTCAGTCGGCTAGACGATTTCACCTTCCTCACTTCATTCTGGTCGGTTGGACGCCGATTTTGTTACTCACGGTCAATTTTGAAGGACTCGTTCTCTGACATCACAATATTTGTCATTGTCGGCGTAGAGCAGTCTGCAGAAGTGTTCCTCCTTAGGACTGACGGCGGTTTTACTAAAATCTCGCCATTTTCTTCCCTTCAGTCTTCTGTTTGTTGGTTTTGAAGCTCTTTTTAGATAAAATTTCCATTCCTGCAATAAAGTTCCTTAATTCCTTCGATTTTTACGAGAATTACTTGAGAAATTTGAATAGATGCGGTTGGAACCTACCTTAGCACGTAACTTCCAAATTGTGACCACCAGTCACTAAATATCTAGAAAACTAATTATTTTATAAGCTTATTAAAATTGAATTTGTATTATATTTCCAGCAAGGTGACTTGGACCGGCAACGCTTGCTTGGTGACCGACAAAGAAGCGGTGTCTACGAGTGTGTAATCGAAGACGGAATTGAAGGCCTCGAGCACCAAGAAAGGTAAGCTAATATGTAATTTTTCAATCCAAAACTACCAGACAGTGACTAGCCTATAGTCGGGTAGGCAATCTGAAATGAAATATAATACCGTAAACAAACATTTATACTATTTGTTAACAGGCAATTCGTTGTGCTTATAACTTTTCTTTTTGTGAGGTGATGTTTATTAATTTATTTTGTTGCCGCCAATTTGGTTTATTTACAATTTTGAGAAGTAGGTCTTTGAATATATAAAAAAAAGTATCAAGTTAAAACAATAAACTTTATCGAACTCAAAGTTAAACTGAAAAAGCAAATTAAGTCATCACAACCATAGAGCGTCAATGCAGTCGAGCTGTCACCAAATCAAAGCCACTCAGCTCGATTCTTCTGTGTTTCAATGGAGTATATCGTAAGGGAGTTATCTTCGCACCTTGTGGTGTGTTCAAGAAGAGGAAGCAAATCTTGGTTATCTCACGTGTAGGCAATGTGAATTGGCCACCCAGACCGTGCGGTTCGACCACGCTAGACTCCTTCTTATGAACGTTTTGAAGGGACGCTACTTAACGAAACCACGGCGGACATTTGAATGGTGTTATATTTCCTATATAATGGCAAACATGGCCCTTCTAAATAAATAAAAATTTTCGATGATATCTCACTCACAGTTTGCTTTATTTTAATTTAAAGATAGGAAACACTTAATGGAAAACCCTTTTAAAGAAATGAAAAGGTAGGCAAGAAACGTTGTTTCTCTTTTCCGCAAGATCACAACGATCAATCAACCCTCTTGTTCCTATGATAGTGTAAGTGTTGCCATTGACAGTCAATAAATACTACTTTTCTTTAACTTTTATTTCAATTAAAACAAAATACGTGTACATTTGTATTTTTCCATTGTCCGTCACGTCCGACGAATTCTATAACTTTAAAGTAAGCCAAGTGAAATACCGAAGAATAAAATGCATTTATTTACAGAAAAAAATGCGAAACGTTACCTTGAAATTTTGTATACCTTAAAGCTATATAAACATAAGTTTCCGTAGAAATTCCAAATACAGATTCGTTTACTTAAGCTTTCAACAGAATTCCAAAATGTCAATTTTGCGACTGAATTACGCTCCCACTTGAACTCGTACAGTAATTTCGAGTCTATTTAAAGAATTGTGCGCACGAAATGAAATTACGAATTGAAAAGAAATTCCGTAAAAAGTTTTAATGTATCAATTGGAAGAACATGACATGGCATGACTCTTAAAAGGAAGCCAATGTGCGGTGGGAAGATACCTAAACATTGATTTTACTTTGAAAATCCACACCTCATTCTCTCTCTGCAAAGTAAAAATACAATTTTAGTCACTTGCCTATCTATTTCCTGTATTATTGCAGAGTAAACTGCTTTTTTATCAGCCTCCTTTGAGGTTGTGCAAACAAATCCTTATCAAAACGTGGCTACCGAGAAAGAGTGATCCACTGCAGTCGTTTGTTTTTATGGTACACTCTTGTCATCTAGCTTATCATGGGCTTCCAACAAAATTGCCTTCATCATAATTTCTATTATAAATTCAAATTTGTACAAGCTTTAGTCCATGCGTACATATTTTGCTACTCTATTCAGAAGATAATAAATCTTATTACGTATCACAACTGCGAAATATGATATCTAAATATAGTGACAGTTTATTTTTTTCCATTGTTTTGTGAGAGGCACAGCTTTAACAGCGTGACGTCAAAGTTAATTCGTCGTAAAATTTATGATTCACAGAACGGTGACGTTGTCAATTGGAAAAGTCTTCATGAATGATGTCAGAGTTTGACACGATAACTTAAACGTCTATAGTTTGCCGACAAGGTGGAGATTTACCGTAATTGATGGCATGTGCCATCCATTTTGTCCAATTAGTCAATTAAAACAAAAGAACTACTACTGTCGGACGGGGAATCTTAGGATTTATTGCGAACTTAAAATGTTTCTTAAAAAAGTAAACAAACATATGTTTTTGCAACTCTAAATTGATATTGTTTGCGTGTATACTCGTGCTTTTTTTGCGAAATCTGTCAGATTGATAAGATAAAAGTGCTTTGTTTGTTTGTTATCATAATTACGTGCTGTTTGTTGACGTCAAAAAATATGGACCAAAATAATAAATCCAAAGTCCATCGCTAAGCACTGCGGCATTTTTTTTTTGTTTTAAATTGCTTTTATAATTGAAAAGCTGTAAAAGAGAACAAACATTTGACATCAGTCATTGGCATTATTTGACTTAATTTTAACATTGGACCTATTGTTGATTTTACATACATGGCAACACTGACAGGGTTCAAAACAGTCATTACTTTACACAGTTGCCATTGTGAAGTTCAATGAATGTCAAATTCTATGTGTTGTCGGTCAAATTAATTGCCGTCGTAGACATTAAGAGGGCCTTTAAAAATACTGACTTAGGCTATCTTCAACAAAGGCAATTACTCTCTCCTTCAGAGGTATTGGACTGTCTGTAACTGCAGTCAAAGGCTGTCCCCAGGGAGGAGGTTTCTTTCTCACAGGCCTTTTCGTTTTAGAACGAAACAAGTAGGAACGGCTCTCATAAATACTGACAAGGCTATTCTGGTTCCCTCTAGGAAAAGAATACACGTGAACCTAGAACATGTCATGATTAAAGGCACCACGTCAACCAAGCTGAGTGAGGTTGAAGTATGCCAGTAAGCGCCTACACGTCATAGCTTGAAGTTTCAGTGGTCTCATCACCGTCATTCCGGAGACGAACATCTTATGGCAACTAAGCTACAGGGGCTGCTAAAAATTGTCTGTCGCGGAATCACTGGAATTCAGCCGATATGTTATTAGGAACTCGGTTCCTAGATGTGGTAATAAACTACAGATAGAATACAAGGACAAACTAGGTGATATAGGTTAAACTATATCCAGATATTACTTGAGTTAATGTGCCTGAACGAGCCACACTCTAGGAGAAGCTATCTAGGATACAGCAGAAGAAGAAACGGAAAGGAAAGGGTTAACACACAGCCCAGAGATTCTGTAAAAACTAAAGAAGCTCATAGAAATGATGATGCCGCCAGTCCAAAATCCACACCAAACACAGACTTTCATGGATGCATTGCAATGTTGGATCTCGTATTGGCTTGTGGACGAACCCATTCATCCAGAAATGGGACTCATCACTGAATATGATTTGGGGTCAACTTCCAACTGCAACACTGCCAAGTCAGCGAACAAATGGTATCATTAACTTGGAGCTTCTGGGTGCAGTCCCTAGTCCAAGTTGTGGTCTGTGAAAGGCGCGTAATTGACTGCCTCACATTCTCACGGACAGCAGCAATATTTTCGGCCGATCTTGCGTTTCGTTGACGTACAGGTGGTGGCGGATTGTTCAGGAGTCGAATTTATCCACCACGTTGCGAATAATCCTCTCGAAAGGACGATTAAGGCGATCGTAAAATTGGCGGAGCGCACGAAATGTTGCTCAAACAGAAGACGCACTTTCATAAAACAATTTAATGATTTTCACATATTCCTGAACCCTAGAATTCTTAATGGTGGTTTGGCAAGAGTGACTTAATAAATGACAGCCAATTTGACAGATGTAGCTTCCACAAAATGGTCGCAACAACCTGTCAAGTACGAAAATCTCTATTAGAAAAGTCTTAGCAGTTGACATTCTCCTAATACAGAACTAATTACTGTCTGCTTTAACTGCATTTAGTAACGAACAACTCCCAGTATAGTCAAACAGAAGTCTAATCGATTTAGTTCCAAATAGAGCACAATAATTTTCTACCCAGGACATTGTTAGACTAATGATTGTTTACATCAATTTACATACACATAGTGGTGTACCTATAAGAAGCTTAAATTGGGTTCTTGTTATTTCTCTTGGGAATAACAATTTTCTTGTAAAGAACAAATATGTCTGTCTGTCTACGTCGGCTTACTACCACAAATTACAGCAATTTCCTTTCTCCCTCCTGCTATTCCAAGTCATTCATCCCTCAACGTCAAATAGCGCGTATAATTTCATCAATGTCATTTCATGAAAGAAAATTTCATACGAAAATTACACTGAATCGCAATTGTCGAACAAACCAAGACGCAGTATCTCAAAATAATGATTTCGTTTGGATTTTCAAAAAGATTTCGGGAAAATATTTTCCTTAATTTCTCTAAAAATAACAAATTGCAACAAGGTGTGTGAACTAAAAATTACGTAGTCATAATCAATTTCAAAGTTTACTTTGCGCATGGAAATGTTGTTGTGAAATTTTCCCTCGCAAAATTAAAACACAGAAGCGTCAAAACACGTACAATAAATTATAATTATTATTTATGGGTGTGTTGCAGAATCATGTAAACTCGTAGCAAACAACAGTCAAGTTGAAATGTCACCTCACATCACATTGTCAGGTGGGGAGGGTCTCTTTTTTCCAGGTTTTAAACTGTTTCGCGTTCAAAGTTCAATGAGCTTGAGTGTCTAAATACGGTTTATTTTTAGGTATTACCAGGAGTAACCTGATTTTTTTTTTTTTTTTTAAAGAAGGCCAACAAACTTATCACAATAAGCCTGTTATGTGAGCTACTTGTACCAACGCGCGAATTGTAAGGGGATCCAGTAAGGTGTATGGATTCTTCAAAATAAAATGATGGTACCTACCTAATCGGTCATGGATCGTTGCAACTGACTTAATTGGCAGTGAAATTAAAGTACACACTCTTCCGTACGCCTCTGTTTGAATATCTATGAATGGGTGGGCGATAATAAGCAATCGCTGTGAGACTATTAATAATTGATGTCTGTTTTGAGCGTATTCGTTGGGTTTTTTTTCTTCATCCGACTGCCATTCATCGAGTAATTTAAATTGGTTTTGCATTTTTCATAGATAAATGCGTTCGACAGGTTTTCTACTCTCATTTTTTTCACACGGTTATCGCCTGCTGTTTGTTGATGGAAGCATTGAGTTTGGCTTTTTTGAAATATGTACGTAAAACAGAAATTACACTATTTACATGTGTCGACCATAATTCGAGTTATAATAGCAATTAATACGCCCATTTGGGGCTTCTGACTTGGGGTCTTTTAAAGTTTTTAATTCGCTTTGACGGTTGAAAATTTTTAACAATAATTTTGCACACGTTTTTGGATATTCATATACATGATGGCTCGTGGGCGTTGTAGAGGAACCTAGGACCCACAAGGGGATAAAGGACATAAGTAAGTAAACTAAAAACGGGATGTATGTATAGACTGACTTTGCTTATGTCCTGCGTCGTCTTCTAGGTTCTTCGAGGTGGGAATCTTTCAAAGACTCAATAACACTTAACCCAACTCCCTTTCTACCCTGATCCTCCAGCCACTGCTGTCATGCATATCATCTCCTGGAGAGGACTTCAGCTGTATATAAATATTTGGCCTGTTCGCGTTGGGAGCCACCTCTGCTCTGCATTTCGTTGTCGCTCCTGTTTAAGTTGGTCTTTGACGGTAGCCACGGTTTCATTAAGCTTCGTGCGTGCTCAACAGCTGTCTGATGATGTTCTCTGAGGTAAAGTCCTCAACCAGTCTGTTCCCCAGCAGGTTACAGCTTGATATCGTATAGACAACAGAATATTACATGTTTCCGACTGATTCTGTGTTCGTTCGACAATAAGGGTTGGTTTCATGCCTCCATGCTTCCTATTACTCCAAAGGTCTATGTTAAGGATCAATCTCTGCGTCAATCTACCTTTTTCAGAAGATTTCCATCAATACTGCCATTCTTCCAGGGTTTGTTCTTCGTGATACTTCACTATAGCTTCTACTCGTTATCCTGCTGACGTTACATATATTTCAATTTATCTTCTTGAACAAGGAGATCTATTGACACCATTCCAGCCAGTATGAGGTTGTTCGGAAGGCGCTATATACTCGCAATTCTGTAAACTGTCTCTATGTTTCTACTGAAGGAGACCGGTCGTCCTTGCTACATTCTTCGCTGCATGTTGCAGATGTTGCTTAATAGTTAATGCATCTTTAGTAATGCCAACTCTGATTTAGATGATCGCGATCACTCACACAGTCTCTATAGCCTGTCTCCTGCTAATAAGTACTACGTCCGTCTTTTCCTCTGCTAGTCGAAGGTCCATGCTCACTAACCAGTCTTGTACCATTCCGATGGATTCATTGTCATGTCATGTAGTAACTCCTCAAGAATTTTGGCCACTACAACGATTACTATATAGTCCGCGAAGTTAATTATTTTCGAGGATCTCGGGATTCGAAGTTTAAGGACGTCCTCGTACATAAGATTCAGTACAGTAGTAAACCTAGTACGCAGCCTTGAGGGACACTTTTTTCTAGGTAAGGTTAGGTCAAGGCGGAGTTAGCAAGATACTCCGTACGTCACTCAGAACAGTGTTGGCCCATTATGGTGTAACTTTTTTTTATTGTAACTCCAAACTGCTCTAATTGATTATTCTGGCAAGCGGTTTTAGAATGCTGGAGTCCCTCGTCATCGCAGCCTCTTAAAACTTCTTCTTCCGTCTGTCATAGTATAGTTTATATGGTACAGCAGAGTGTTTGGCTTCTTGACTTAAGAAGATGCAGAGGACTTCCGTATAAGTCTCTCGGTTCTTGCTTAGTCAAAGGAGAGCCATCGTTTTCTTTGCTGGCGGTACAAGTTTCCATAAAGGTCCACCTCGTGTTCGCCTCTCTAGTGGCAATCTTCCCAGCTTGAAACCTGAGTATACAAGGTGGGATGCTTACCGAGTGGTTAGTTGGTTCTAGTACACCTGTTGAACCTCTTCTTGTTGGAAGCCAGAAGAACGGCACCTTGTTATGAACTTCGGGCTCTTAACTTTCTTAACTCCTCTGCTAGAAGAGTCATCGATACTCTTAGGCCAAAGATAGTCTATTGATAATCTGGCGAAGTCACCGGTTACCCGGGAACCTATACCTATCTTAGGAAGGATTATAACTGAAGAATTAATGTGTTTGAAGTGACTTAAGTAGGGTGACTGACTCAATCAGTCCTGAATAGTCAAGCAACCGTGAAGGTAAAGGGTGCAAATGAGTATTGGGGTGATTGATTCAATGGAACCCTTTGTAGCTAAGTTCATCGTAAGATCTCTGTTCGCGATATAAAGACGTGATGTTATTTGTTTACTAGTGCCAGTCTAGTAGATTTTGAGGAAGTCACTTTCTTCTATGGATTGCTACAGTCGAGATAGCATGCAGTATTATCTCTGCCACCTGCACACAATCATAAATTCTATTCTATCGTGCCACACAAAATGTCCAGCCTATATCGCATGAACTGTTGCTCCAGTTAATGAAATATGTCGCTCTAAAGTCCTGCACTGCGTGAGTCAAGGACCATCTGCACGTTCAATAAACCAATTTTCGACTGTGCGCTATTCTATTTCTATTTTCTCTTTGTGCCTGCTGCCGTCGTATGGGGTAGCTTCAACTGTGCTGCGTGACCTGCAGCACCAACAGCTGTTGCGATACCTTCTTCCTTTGTATACGATTCGACTTGTATCGCAATTTGTATAAGTCTACTATCTGGAGAGAGTCTATAGTTAGACTAAGGGTATCTAAGAATTCAATCAAGCATCGACCATTAAAAACCACCAGTAGATAGCGAATCCTTTGGAAAACTCTAAATTTCTATGCCAATGTGTCAAGGGAAATACGAAACGAATTGGGGCCAAGTACGAATTAAATGAAACACTTTGCTGATTTTCGGGAAAGATAACCACGGCACACATGTAGGTACATGGAAACTCTGAGGTAATACCCTAGAATTTATATGTTTTTTGTTTAGCTCTAGAGCTACCTTAGCGTGACAATGAGCTTCATCCCTCCCCGATGTATATCTTTTGATATATTTTATGGCACAAAATTTATATCGCGTCTGTTTGAGCAAGGCACACGTATCTACACATTTTACAACCCTTATTTTAATTGCATGCAATTCGCTGCTGACTACCGAGAGAAAATACAAGAAAATCCTTTTATAGTTTCGAAACAATTGTTGATATTAATCTTTTTATGCGGTTCCACAAAGATGTTAAACATATTTACTGTCGGAAAAGTAGCATTTGTTTTCTGTCGTTTCATGTTGAGTGTTTTTGATGAAAAGAGATTGTAGAGTTAGAACTTGTTTTGAACAACAAATCCAACATTTCAGGAAAAAAATTTCGAAATCTAATTTTGCGTTCCCACTGCAACTTCAGCAGTGACAGCTAGTGTCAGAATTGAGAACTGAGCGGTTGCCACGGAGCTCACCAGTTTTCTCTTTCCAGAGTTCAACAAAATATTCCTCGTCTGTGTCTGTCCATTTCCTTCTTCCTTGAATATAAATTTTTCGTTGTTCCATTATTTTTGCAATGATTACTTGAAATGACTTGTTGTTTAGTTGACAGCAGTTTTTTGTTTATACAGCGGGTTGAAATGTCATTGTTTGACGTGCTGAATTTTTAAAGAGGATTGTTCGATTTGACGAACTTATAAATGCAGCGACGAAATTCAGTACTTCACTGGAATCCAGCAGAAAAATGTATGGCAAAATGCTAAGTATTTGAGCTGAAATGCAGAAACTAGCCGAAATGTTGCATTTGGGTGCGGTATTATAAATACCGTTATACTGATATTTAGGGTAAATTGGCGAAATAAGAACAGCGAAGCAAGTGTAGGAAGGAATTGGTGGAATTGTGCAATTTGAAACTGAGATTATAAAGGGTTTTCAATAGAGATTTTAGAACTTTGACAGGTGATTGCTGCATCTGTCAAATAGGCTGTCATTCACTTAGCCAAATCAACAGGTCTATATCAATAAACCACCACTACCCTGAAAGCCAACATGGTGTCCAAATAGTTGAGGAGAATTATATGTGATTTTTGCATTCGTCTGTAATTCACAGTTTATTTTTTGCGTTCGTGTTAGAATACATTATTTGCTCTCGGAAGGGAGTTATTCATTTATATTTTTGGTTAAAGGTGGTTAGAACTGTAAGTTCCATGTCATAGTCAGACACTTGCTACTAATTTGAAAAGAAAGAAAATAGGGTTGCCATGGGTACTACCTGAATTGAATAGAAAGGACTAGCCTTCCTGATATTGGCAAGCACAGGGCACGTGCAAGGGAAGTATCAAATATTAGACTCATGGTAGCTCTTGCAGAAATCAATCTGAGGAATGCACAATCCTTGGCCATGGCTTTCCCATGACAGTGTGAGTAATAAGTGTTATGTTTCCTGTGTTATTTTGTCTTAAGGCGTCCGATGGACCTGGCTTTGATAAGTTGCGTTAGCCAGAGATACAACTGATTGACATTTTGATTTTGAAGAGCATATTAGCGTTTTTCATTTAAATAAAATGCAAGGCGATTATACTGCGATTATACTTAGTTATCGTCCTATCTTTGTTCGTATCAGGATGTTTAAAAATGCGACGAGTTGTGTCTAAGTGATGGAGCTAAGAGTTTTCTAAAATTTCTAGTTCCTACGCCCACTGCCTTACGAACTTGATGGCTGTTATGAGTTGGATTTTGCTGGAAGATACGGTGCAAATTTGGGACACTTTTTGGGACCTGTTTTTCTTTCGTCACTTTTTTTTTTTTTTTTATAATTTGCACATGCCAAAGGGGATATGAATACCCTTTTACTGATTAACAGGGCACGTGCGTTAGTTAATTTGGAAGAGAGAAGAAGGGTTAGGAAAGAGTTGGCGCAGTGGTATTTGAAACTCAGGTGATATTAGGTTTCAATTTTTATTCTCCATGGGTGGCTTCCAATTTGACTGGGGAGAGAGTTGTGTGTGATTTTTGCATTCGTTCGTAATTCACAGTATTTTTTTCACGTTCATGTTGAAATACACAAAGTTCTTTCTGAGCGAATTATTTAATTTTAAATACTGTGAAAATTGAGTAAACTTGGTCGGGAATTGATCACCAAAGCTCTCATTCAATGACCGAATACACTACCACTACACCGTAGCCACCCACTTTAATTTGATATCTTTTTTTGGGTCCCCAATTCTTCATACATTTTTCGAATCTTCCCCATTCTTTATACTTCTGAAAAATGTCAAATGTTCATGCATGCGATATAACTATCAGTTAGTGCTGGACTTATGTACGTTACCAAGTCTTCTCTGTCCAGTTGAAATCCTTCTGCTACACGTGGCACTATTTTGTGACGGTGACTCGCTTCGATATATTCAATCAGACATTCCATCTACCTACCCTTTCTTAACAAAATAATTATTCTCTCTCCAGTCTGACGAAATATCTAGGAGTGCCCTCATCAAACACAGTCACTCTTCTTCTGTGTAGGCGTGAACAATGATTTTGATTTCTGTGATATACGTTTGACCAATCCCCTTCACTGTCAAGGCTGTCAATAATCCGAAGGACGATAGACACATTAACATTTCACTCTTACAGAAGCAATTTACCAACAATTTTATTTAAAATCATTTTAAAAAATACCTCAAGTTTATTTTACAAAATATATCTCGCATAAAATTCTGAAGGATATGGCTTTTTGCCAAGTAAATTGTCCTATTAGCATGACCTTACCATCCCGCTAACTGACGTCATTATGGCCAAATGAATATTTAAATTTTGTTCAAAGTAAAATTCCACGACGCATTTGTTAAATAATGGAAACAATCTTCTTCTTCCTACGTTCGATAGTAATCGATTGTATAAATATTTGTTCCTGTTATTTCTGTTTCCTGATGGGGGGAATTGTGTTGAGGATTTGTACTGTCACCATATAGTCAACTGTAGATGACAATGGACATTGTCTAATCCTTGTTGTGATATAATAAATGGGTAATTTGACTTGCCATTTGGGTAAGTCCGCCACCCCTAGTTGGATTGATATTGTCAAACACACGTTTGATGGTAATGAACTACCCACTGATTCTATGTTTTCTTTCTTTATTTTCTTCCTCCAATGTTGGTGAAGGACTACGAGTAGGTCGATAAATTTCTCTTCTTTGATTTATCTTTGGAAGAATGACAGGTTTTTAAGGTTTTAAATAAAGTGTGAGCTCATTTGGGTGGATACAGGAGTATTGCGATGTTTATTTGTAGAGAGAGAACTTTCTTAAAAGCAGTAGTTTTCTTTTGACAGAATACTTGTACTGTATTATAATAGTTGTCAGTTTCTGTCTGATGTTCGGCTAAAAATATCTCAAGTATTATGAGTACGTGGGGCGGCAAGAACATCTTACTTACTCCAGCACTCGTCCAGTTGGAAAGTGCCACATAATGGAAGAAGAAAAGAATTAGGATACTTGCCTTGGTGCAATGGGCATTTGATATCAATCTTAGACCTCTTCGCCCAAAATTGTCTCCAACTGTACACATTCCATAAATGGTATTCAAATCGAATTTCAGAAGTTAACAATGTGCTCTCTGTGAGTTCCTCTATTGATAGGGTCATGTGTCATATGGGACATGAAGCTATAACTATGCCAGGGAACGGGTTCCACAAATCTTGTAAAATACTGAACTGATGTGATTGATTCTTTCTGCAAAATGCGTGCTTCATTAATTTGATTAGTGTTTCTCTTATATATAGATACACGCCCATTCAAGGGAAGGTCTAAGAGTCCGCTGAATGTTGTCTTGCCACAAACCTTTTGTTAATATTTCCCTCATATTTCTTTGATGGCATCTTTTAGTTGCTTCAATAATCTTTTATAGACTTTTCCAGTCATTGTTACACCCTCATCTCTGTAGTCATCCCTCTTGGATCCCACAGAACCTATAGAACGATACCCATATCAAGCCACTGCATTGATTTTTTATTGGACTCAGGGCCAAAATGATGAACCCAAGATTCAGCCGCAAAACGGATGCAGATTCAGATTTGGAAAAAGTGCTCTGACGCTTCCATTTGTCGTTGTACAAGCATTGTGCATGCAAAACTGAATGTATATGGTGTAGATTGTTTGGTTGTTTGGAGCAAGTTAAATATTTTCCAATGCAGACAGATGTACCACAGGAATCTATCTTGGGACCATTATTGATTTAATACATCTTTAATTTTTGGTGGATGCTATGAAGTGTCTTGAAGCAAATAGTGTCCCGTAACGCTATATACAATTAGCTCCATGTTTAAGGTTATTTTTCGACGAAATTCCGAATTTTCTTTAAACTTTTTGCAGAGCTTAATCGGAAAAGTTGCGGCGCTTCAAATGATCAAGAGACTTCAGTTCTTGAGTTAATTTGATCTTGTGTATAGATCTTTGCACAAAATTCGCGAAATTGTGAACTGAAACACTCATCAGCTGGTGTGAACAGAGTGCAATTGACTGATTTGCCTCATTTTGAACACATGCACTTGCGGTTGGGATATTTTCGGTACTTTGACCAGAGCGTTGTCTCGCTGACACGAGAACACTCCATAGTGACGATATTGACTCCAAAGTATTTACTATTTGATGTAGAAACCTTTCTGGTACGACGGAGACCGAAAATTGAAGTGTGTGTTCTTAAATTTTCAACCACTGACTCAATATTTCGAAAGAAATTTTTAATAATTTCCAAACGTCGCTCCTTCGTGAACGTCATGATAACAATGTAAATTTTGACTGACGTTTTGACAATAACAGATCGTAAAAAAATCTGAGGATGTTGACTCCAAAATGTCAAATAATTGCGCAACATATTGCAAACTCTCATAAAATGCAAAGTCAGTGATGCTTTTTCAAATGACTATTGCATCATGACATTTACTTATGCTCTGTTTGCTTTGTTTGCGCAGTGATTCAGTTCACAATGTGTTTTGGAAAAGTACGCATTGGCATTACCTTTTTTGTATGCGGGTTGGAATACAGTCGTCCCTATTGAAAATGCAGTTACCAACTGAATTTAGTATTAAACAAGATAAACAAAGGATCCGTAGTACAGAACGCACCAAAATGACATATTTGTCAGAAATTATGAAAGTCAAACAATGTCAGAATTTGGCATAATAAGCACAAACTTGAAAAAAACGCCGACTATATTCTGACAAATTGTCAGAAAAGAATGAACGCGTTCTTGTGGATTGTCAGAGTATATGGAAAGATCGTTTTTTTAAATAACATAATGTTGACATTTATTGACGTGAATTCTGAGGTATATGTCATATATTTACACATATGAAGTAAATGAAGTAGTTTTATGGCTTTGGGCCCATGTATGACCTCAAGTATGTACGTGTAACCACCACATCAAGTATTATACAAACTACACTACATTCTTCCCAAGTCACGTATGCACCCACAGGAACATTAGTTTATTAACACTTCAACGTGATTCTAATTACACAACACTTTTCGGAAGTAAACAACTGCTTTGCCAGCACTTAACATGCATCTTCCTCAACTGCATTCCATTGAAGGAGGACCAACCTATTCGCCTAATCGATGCCGGTATAGGTATTCCTTTTTCTCTTTAAGTACATACATACACACGACTAATTACATCGCACGATTCATTTTTTCCTCCTTCAATGAGACGTAGATTGATCTTAACCTTGAAGAATGCGAGGAGGATAGTGAATGCATATCATTCTCAAGTGACACTTGGATGACCTTTCATCCGCTCCCCACTGCCCCCAGACTATTTTCATTCTTATCATGGAAATTAAACTCACAAAACAACCAAAATGCCAAAAGAAAAAGGAAAAAAAATCCGAGAGAAAAGAAGCAACTCAATTGCATTTGTCCTTAAAGAGCCCTCGCCTTGTACATTATGTACTACGAGGCGTATGAGTAATATTTCATCATCAGTCTTGTTCTCTTTTATTTTTCAAGTGTCCGCTTTGAGTTTGCGTACTGTCTTTTCTCTGAGATACTTTTTTTTTTTCTTAAAGAGAACCATTTTAATTCTATAATGAAGATGGAAATCTATTCACAAAAAACAAATGTTTTTCATAGATAATGTCATGAGATACTTAATTTAAAAAACGAAAAAAAATATATAAACAAACTCCATCCCTCTCGTGTATCCATCTATAAACCAAGTCTAAATTCACACTCTCTGCTACTGAGGGAATATCTACACAAAAAAAGAGAGTACTCGTACTGATGCGGGTGCTACAACAACCAGACAGCGATTCGATTCAGTTCAGATGTTCACCTCAACGCGACGAGTTCGGGAACACTTGACTCTCGCCGAAATCAAAAAAATAAAAATAAATATAAATTTATATAAATAAAAAGCGGTCATAAAAAAGAGAAGAAAATCGAAACAAATTCTTCGGTTTTTGTTTTTTTTTTTGCGAATGAGTTAAATATAGTATCTACACATCGACATTACAAAATTTCGTAGATTTCCTAGATACTCGGCGGTGTATATTAAAATTACTGTGACAACGAATAATGACACATAAATAGATACAAAGATACCAAGTCTCGTAATCGATTAGTAAAAAAGTTCAAGCAACAAACCTTTTTGGTTTAAAAAAAGAAAAAAAAAAGATAAATTGTAATTTTGGTTGGCGCTCGCAGAGTACCACGTTCATTGTACAGCACGCAACACGAGGATATGGCCATGGTGGAAGGAATGACGTCTATCGATTTAGGGCCTATCCCACCGACAACACCAGAAGGGAGTACGGAGGCTGGTCTGCAGGAAGAGCACATTGAGACACCTGAAGAGAGGTTTGTTTTTATTGTCGACAAATTGTCATAATAAATTCTTTCGCCTTTTTTCCATCTATTGTCCGCCGCCGTTCCGCCCTCTGCCCACGGGAGAGTGACCACTTGAATGTAATTAGAGAATTAAGAGTGACGTTTGAAAAGGACTTGAGTTCCATCGATTCCTTTTTTGGCCCATACCCCTGACCTAAGTGAATGACAATTCTATTAAAACAATGCGTCATTCGAGGAGATATATTCTGTGCGGAGTTCACTATCCAGAGTGCGTAAGGATACTCCGCTATCTTGCCGTCGTTTTGTGCGTTTTTTTTTTGTCAGTGTCAAATCGGGTGTGTTACTTGAAAGTGATGTCATATATCAAATTGAAAGGACATTTTAGTTGGGAGAATACTATGAAATCAGTTCGGTGTGTGTCATCGTTTTACATAAGACAAATTTTGCACATAAATTTATAGTTTGAACGAATTTATACATATTTAACGTTTGAATTAGAAATTTAAATTTTATTTGTTGTGAATGAATTGAAGGTGCTTTTTTGTTGTATTGTTAGAGAGTAGTTCGTTCCGGTTGTTTTAGCTTGTTAAATGGCTAATATTTATTTATTGAAGTTTTTTTTATTTATAAATTCATCTGGCGTGCAAAAAATAATATTTCCCTGCAGCCGTACGCTTTTGTTCATTCATAATATGTGTTCGGATAATTACAGCCAATGGGAAATGTGTGTGTTTTTTTTCTGATAATTTATGAGATTTTATTCCGATTTGCTTAAACTATTGCAAGCGTGTGGAACCCTGAATGTCTGGTTGAATTAAGTTTACTCTTAATGGGCATTGGCTGTCTTTTATTTGTCAGCAAACAAAATGTCTGGAGGATTCAAGTTTCGAAATTTATTTCATCAAGTCTGGTGCGTTGTACTCAAGTCATGTGCCACGAAGTCCTTTTCTTTTGTCTGGTAATTGTGCCTTGTGACGTCATTGATGATGATTTTCAATGAATGAATGAGAATACAGACAAATTTGAATACAAAATGCAGACTCTCTTGGAGATCTTTGGCTGGAACATCTTTGTTTTAAAGGCTATAAAAGCATTTGAATTGAGAGTTACTTTGCTAAAGTGAAAGACAAACGTTTGGAATCAGTGGACTATCTTAAGGTCAAATATAGAATGTATCGTATTGTATCACCTTAAATTCAATTCATAGAGAGCTAATATCGGTGGGATGTGGACATGTGCCTGGGCGAATCAAGACAGAGGCTGTGGCGTGGCAATGCCCTTTCGGCATTCGGTTACGTAAATGAGTACCCCTTGTGCACAGAAATCAGTCTGCCCAGTCATTTAAAAGTCCTGAGAACTTAAAACTTTCAATTTTCGTCAATAGTTTTATGGTTGCCTCTGAGGGGTTTTCTTAGTTCCAAAGAGTGTATTTTCATTTAGCGGCTAGTGCTATACAATAGGTGGCGAGTGGATGATATTTTCTCTTCATCCTATAGGGATGAAGTTGCTGCGGAGTTGTAAAGGCCATGATTCGTGATTGCTTACCGTCCAGTTCCCTGTCACGATACCAACAGTTTTTTCTATATTCCTGCGAATAAATTTCATGAGATCTACATATCTCTAATGATTTGCCTGTAGTTTATGTGGCTAGTCGACACCATCGTTTATCAAGCGGCCGTCCTGTTAAATCGGTCACATCCATTACGTCAGCGGGTACGTTGACATTTGACGTATGTGACAGAAAGAACTGAGCCATAAGATCTGTCATATACGGTGACAGTTGCTGAATGCGTATTCTTCTTTTCAACTCCCGGGTGAAGAAAAATAAAATTAAATAAGTTTTTTACTGCAATCGGCTGCCAGCGGATTTATCGGATAAAAAAGTAAAAAGATTGCCTTTTTTCTCCGCTGCTTATGATCAGCTTCTCAAGAATCATAAATGACAACTTCTTCTTGGAAAACCCTGCAACCCTCCCTAATTCCAAAGGAGCAAATTGTATTTGAACACTCACAGTGCATTGTAATTGTTTTTTTTTTAACTAGAATAGGTTTTGAAGATACATATATGGATGAGTGAGACGCATGGTCTTTCACGGCAACAAAATGGCCGATGAACTAACTAGGAAAGACTCAGACTATGACCGACCATTTCTAGTGCTCATGAGCAAATATAAAAAGCCACCTTCAACTCGCAAGACCTGGCTAATGAATGTTAGTGCCACCACAGAAACAGTCGAGCACGATACTGAAAAGCATATTTAAATTTATATGGAGTACGAGACAGTTCGAATCCACTTTAAATTCTTCATAAGCTTAATTATGGATCACAGTGTCTGTCCCTGTAAACGCATTGCATAAGTCGTGACACTTTGTCCATCAGATTAAGGCCGGGCAAAGACCAATGCCAATCGATATGTAGACGAATTTCTAGACGAAGTTTGCTTTCCCATTCAATAATCATCGTTCTGACTGATGCCCAATTGACAATTGATTTACGAACTCAGATTCTGACCCAAATAGAAGAGTCGATTAAATTGGACAGTAATTCTTTAATTGCAAGTGATCTCTTCTCCAGACACCTTTTTTAAATGTACATCGTTTCTTTTTGACTTCCCTTCTTTGGTGTCAGCATTGCTTTCTGAGGAACAAATAGAACCTTTTGTATTTTGAAGGGCTTGACCATCAGCTTATTCCGAGCAATGCATACTTGCGTCGGAAGTTCAGTTGCGGATTTCATTCGTAATTGCTTCTCACCTTCTTCCTCATTTACTATGCCGGTATCCTGACATCGTTTTATGGTCTGGAAGAAGAAGAAGAGAAAATTTACGTTTAGGTCACAATAAAATGCGATCACAAAATCACGTTTCGTTTGCAAATCCACAGTGTCGACTTGTGTTTGCTTATTTCTTCCAAACTAACTTACATTTGACAGCCTACTCAATGACAAATAAAACCTTAAGAGCGTACCATTTCGATTTGACGTTTTAAAGATAATCCAGCCTGAAGTTAGTTACACTTCCATCCCCTCACTGCGGAACTGGAAATACATTTTAAATATTTTACTCTTAAATGTTCAGTGAGCTTCCTAGTTCTTATTTTTTTGGCAAAAATTTTTTTTTCCTCTCGAACGTGTTTCTGACACACAAATTACCCACGTCACAGCACATCCTGTTATCGTTTAAATCTACGCAACAATTTATTCAATAATATTTGTTGATGAATGAATTATTTACGAAAAACAAAACGACTTCTAATAAATTGATAAATTTTTACTTTAAAACATTTAATTTGATACAAAATTAAGAGCGAATACTTCTCATTTATGCAAACCAAAGTTAAATCTTATCCAAGAGAAGAATGTGATTATGTACATATTTTATTAAAAACACTTTTGTTTCTATTATTATTTTGATATTTTTTTTCATTCATTTTTGCTCTATTGTCTTAACGACAGCATTGGGGAATCAGAAGGTTTGGGTGGTAGCTCCTACACCATATTTGAGATTACTTATGATCAACGGCTATTGTTCAGGTTGTAAGATATGCAATCATTTGTTGCCAAATCCTTTCAATGAAAAACAGCCGGCATTTTGCAGAATCAACTCCTAGAGTACTTGCCGGCAATAAATTCTGAAATGTCAATTGCCATTACCAGAAATAAATATGGTGTAAGCCATTTTCGAAACACACTGTATAGGCTTGGTAAATTAAAAGCAATTAACAATATTTATTTAATTAAAAGCTAATCGCAGAAATATTATGTACATGTTTTTGTTTTAAATTGAAAATAATATGGATCGTTAAAATGATTCAATTAGTGAACCTTTTTTTGCCATACAAAGTAAAAAGAATACTTGAAGCCACTTGAAAACGTTACAGCGTTCAAGTACATTAAAAATTCAATTGTACATGAAACTCAATTTAGATTGGAGTACAATTTTGATTGCACTTGTTTCTCAGTTTTTTTTTAAAAGAAGCCTAAAAATAATGAAAACTAAAGCAAAATCGTTTCAATTTTAAGTTGTGCTAATTGATGTGATCAACAGAGAGTCAACCACCATACACTGTAAGGGAGGACAGCCTCACCGACTGCCCTGTTTGCTCATGACAATACGCAATCCATATTGGCAACCAAAGCTCTGTTCACTAACGATGCTCTAGTCCGCACTACCAATGTCTCACTATGATTACAGGCAGAGTGAATCACTCAGTCAAAAGTCGCATAATCAAAGCACCCTATATGTCCCTGGTAATATGCTCCTATCCAATTCCTTCTTATAGGTTATGTTGCATATGATGCTTCTTGCACCCACATCCCTCCATTGTGCGAGTATCTATCTAAGTAAAACTGAATGATTTTTGATTTCTCGACTGAGCGCGCATTCAATTCTACCAGAGACCAGTCTTCCAGGATTTTCCACGCCAGTAGACATATTGTACCTTTGATAGGGGAAGTATCTTCGGATGAACCCTGCAACACGTATCTTGCCATACTTTTAAGAAAGGCGGACAGACTGATGGGCTGATGTCAGTGCAAACAGTAAAAATACGTCTTAGAGTATGAATCAGTTTGCATGATGCCTAGACATATTTGCTAGCATCATCTGTCACCGTGAGCGACCAGCGTGGCGTTCTAAATCAAAATTTTCTGGACTGAGCGGGCCAAGTTGTGACCTGGAGGAGACCCCAGCAACTGACTAGAAAACCCTGCCTTCAAGATACCATACTCAATCTACTTTTTGCCGTTTTCTATTATTAAGCATTCGATTCTTCAATATTCGATCAGATCGCTGGTCACATATCAATTTACTTCGTCTACGTCTCTCCGACTCCATCATTCGTTTTGATTCGACTCCTTTTGCTCTTAATGGCATTGGCATATCAGGGAACTTAGGTCTTCTCCTTGGGGAACATCAAGTGACCCATTGTATTGTTCACTCATTCATTTCGCGATATGCATAATGTTGTCGTTGAAAGTCATTGGTTTCATGATCAGTAAAGAACGCTGCAAATACATACATAGATATCTCCATGACTAACTCAGAAACCTCAATTTTCTTTCTTCACAAATTCATTGAGCTAAAAGTGAGTACCAGTTTTTCAGTAAAGGTCAAACGCAATAAAGCACTGATGTAATCCTCAAGACCTAATCATATCTATTCAGTTTTCGCATTCGCTCAAAAAGCATTTAGTTTGAAAAAAAATACTGTGAATTAAAAACGAACGCTAAATTGTATACAATTCTCCCCAGACGATTTGAACACCTTCCATATAAGTTAAACAGATAGTTAGTTAGTTAAAGGACTCCCGAGACACGACTTTCATCCACTGCGGTTCCAGGCACGTTGCATTTAGTCGTGTGAAGACCACGTTTTCTGGCATCTTATCCGCCATCTCGAACTTGGAAGCTGTGATTCAAAGATCCTCTCGGCTGACGCAATGTAGTCCATTCGATCGATGTGGCCAGGCCAATGTAGTCGGCGCGTCTTGGCTTTTTTGAATACACCCACAGCCTGGTATAACTACATCCACATCCTGCTAACTTCGCTTTTTCTTGACTCTTACCACTCATTCTTTAAACTGTCATTTTGAAAAGGATTCACAATGTGTCAAGTGTTCTTTCTTTCTGCAACTTGTTCATCTCAAATTAGTATACATAATATGTATCTGTTGGCATCATTGTAAGAAGCGCCACCAGATTACAATTCCTTTGGCTCCATTCACAATTGACAAATTTCGCAAGACTTCAAAGTAATAATTTGATATTATTTTATGGATTTTTCTTTCAACTTGAATGTCAAAGTCACTCGAACGTCAGAAAATCCAATTTTAGGAAATCTAATGTGTATTTCAATACACCGACTGCAAATGTTTCTTATTTCTATATTTAGGACAACTTTCTCAATTGTTTGTATAAATATGTACATATGTACGTGTGTTTGTATACATTTTTTCCAAAAATAAAACGCCTTAAGGCGTCTGTCGAGAACAGTAGTAGTAGAATGGGAACAAATTTATTTGTAACAAGCAAACGTAGTAATTTTAGAATGGGAAACCCGCTTTCATGTCTGGATATATCTATAGATTTCGATTTCGATTAAAAGCAAAAAAAAAAAACTTCCATCAGCCCACAAGGGGGGGGGGGGTTGCAATATAATGGAAATTACATGTCTATTGCATGTCTTTGTCCATTCACGAACTTGCCGAAAGTAGGGCATGCTTGCACAGGAGACCTTCAGGAGTCCTTCAGTTGCCATCGCATACGTGACATGGGCTTCATTTTTCAAACAAATGAATAATGACAAATCGAATAAAGCCATCATGACAAGCTGGAGCCTAGACCCTAATGTGTATGTAATTAATAATGTCACACCAAAGAGGGTACGATCAATGACGTGCGAGAAAAACTACTTTATTAAATTTAAGTGTGCTTCTTGGTGTCGCCTTTAATTGGTTTCTTTTTTTTTGTTTTTGTGCAATAAATTTGCTGACAGAATGGATTTTCGTTTTTAAGGGGCATTCCTATTTGGTTTAATTAGTTTCCGGTTTCTTTTACGAGCTTAGTGTTTGTCATATAAACATTGTGAGGAAGAATATCAAAGAACTAATGACGTTCTTAAGCTCCACAAGTTGGATTCAGAGGGTACCCACAAACATGCTTGCACATCAGGATGAATGGAGTTGTGGTGCTAACAGAGAACCACCATAGCTACCTAGGTAAGATTGGAGAAACTAGATTGATCATGGAAACTCCCTGAGTAGGTGGCTAAGTTCTATATTATTTTGACATCAGCTTGAGGGCACTTCACATAATCTCTGACATGATGTCGGCCCCAACACCACCTGCGCACACTTATACTCTGGACATAGTAATCCCCTCCTGCGGTTAGTTTAAAGTGGCTTCGAAAGTTCCCAGCGTTCCCCAGCTGTCTCTAGTTTTGCTTTACTACTTTGTCCCAAGGACAGAATTCAGTTTATGGTCAGAGGAGAGATGTTATTCCTGGTTATACATAGCCTTATTGATTGCGTCAGAAGAGGTGTTGTCAAAGGCTCTATAAAGTATAGTTTTTCCTGCAGTCAAAGTTATGTATGTTATTCTCTTACATTGTAGCTTCACCAATAAATCCCATAGAACGGATATGAATCACTCACAAAGAATTCTTACTCATCACTTCTAAAATCGATTAATTAGCTTTTGTTTAGCTCTCGTGTTCTAGCTTAGCTTCTCTGACCCTGACGCTTCTTCTAATCTAATTAAATTTTATTTCCACAAAAATTCTAATGGGAGCAAGCAAAAAAAACAAAAGCCACCCCAAATGTAAACAAAGTCATCTGAACATGTTTACGCATTCCTCAAATGTTGTCTCTCACATTTTTAAATTTATCGTTGACGGTTTTATATAGCAAAAGACTGTACCAGCAAACAGTACAAATCGCATTGCACCACATGTAGTACGTGTATCTTTTTTTGTTAAAAGATAAATCTGTATAATAATCTCTCTTTCGAGAAGCTGTCAAAAATGAAATACCACCGCATAAGTGTTTGCTTAGCACGTGACACTATTATCGCTAAATTATGTAAATAAATTAGAGCTTGTTATGCCGGAGGAAAGCCCTTCTATGACCATCTATCTGATCGATGTGTCATATCTAGAAATCTTACTAATTTGATAACCATTAAGCTGCACACTTAAAAGAGGATCTAACTAGCAGTTGAGAAAAGTCAATCGCGCACGACCGCCGTCCAGAAGCCGCCAACCATAAACTAATTTTTATCTAATTATTTAGAGTGGTAGTGATAATTGAAATTTTCGTGAAAATAACTTGACGGGCCTGAGTCACAGCCCCCAATGAAACTGTTAAAAGTTCGAAAGTTAAGTCGTGCGAACAAAATATTTGCAAAGATGTAGGGGGCAAACTACAAGGCTACTGCTTTAGTGTCTACAGAGTGTTCAACAAAAACGTGCGGCTGAAAAACAAAAAAACTATGAAAAAAGTCAGAATTGTAGTAACTTATATTTTTTGAGTAAAGTTTTGGAACAAACATTCTTTTCTACTCATTTTTTGGTTCTCGAGATCATAAAAAATATTTAATACAACTTGAATTGCAAACTACTTTTATTTTTGATGAGAAATCTACTACAATTTGCTTAAACTCAGTTTGGTCTATTCCCTATGGCGAGCTGTCAAAGTTACTCACCAAACTCATCCTATGCTTCTGTCAAACTATTTGTACAGTGGCCGCTGGTTTCCAGGCGAATTCTAAGATTTTCAATTTGCCATTGGAGATCGTTTGTCATAAATATTGACGTCTTCGTTATAGCTTACAGGTTTTAGGCTGAGATTTTGACAGATTTTGAGCTAGCAGAATTTTATTCAATTACAGCTTCCCTCATATTGGGTTCTTCCTCAAAGGACCTTACATGGGAGCTGTTGGCGTACGAGAGTGGTTAGAGCTTCTCAAAACTTTGACGAAGTTTGATTTAGGTTTTCTTTCTTTATGCAACTTTACGAAATTTCATAGGAGCTAGGACCTTCTAACCCTATTTTCTCTGACAAAAACTAGGGAACATTTGTTCACGTCTTTGAGAGTGAATTTGTGTGACTTGCGGGCTTCATTAATTTCACACAATCTATGTATAACAATTGGTGGTTGTAGGGAAAGGCCCTTTCACAAACTCTGATTGTGGTATAGGAAATGTTGTTGGATATCAGTGCGTTGCCACACGTTCCCATAAGCGTCACGTCTGCCGATACAGAGAGATTTTAAGTGAGAAGAAAAGAGAGCTTACTCACTGAATGACGTGTCGCCACGCAGTAAGAAATTACTCAGAAACCGAAAATATTTGCCGTACACTAGATCATGGATCATGGAACAAAATTGTTACAATCAATGGCAGAGCATTTGGGGCTCTTTGTTGGGCGTGTTTACTCAGTCATTGGTACTTTGGACTACTACACGTGGGACGGACAGGGTCTTAACTTTTGCGGGCCTCTAATTAAAACTCAAAAGTATCACCGTCATATGAGAGCTTCTCCAAATTATCTGCTCTTTTTCAGCTAGGGCAAAAAAATAAAGGTCCCTTTTACTCGTTCGAAAATGTATAGGGCGCACAACACGTATAATCGACAGAAGCTAGGCCTTGTTTCGCTATCCCACATTCCTTATACCTCTTCAACCATTTGCAAATATTTTAACGTATGTTTTTATGGAAGACACTGTACAATGTCTTACGTATGACAAACTTTATTCCGCACGTGGGGTTTGTAAAGGCTTTTTCTTTCTGATTGTTATGAATAATTTTCTGTCTAGTCAAAATGGTTTGTGACCTCAAAACCTTGCCAAACAGGTACAAGACTTAAGAAAACCGTTGGTACCCTGTCGAGTTGTTAACCCTGAAGTATAAGTGTGCGGAATTTGGTGCTAGATTTTTTGGCTTTTTTATAGGTAATTGCCAGTTTGTTGAACTACCAGCGGTTTATTTTTATTATGTAGAAAGTGTAGCATGGTAAAATTATCGCTTCACACCTCTTTCTATGATTCACCAATGACTTTCATAAGACATTCTATAACTGCATAGTTTTTTTTTGTTTGTTTTTGTTTTGAAGAATTCCGAAATGTAAACAAGAAGAAAAGAATTCTCAACAAACTTGGATGGAATGCATCAATTAATCGATAAGTTTTTTTTAAGTACAGAAATTATTTAATTTGTACACTTTGCCACCTTTGAAAATGCGTTGTACTTGTGTTTTATTTTTTTGTTGAGTAAATATTTGTCTACTCGTTTAAGAATAGAACAAATGGGAATAAGTGTATCTACGAGTAATAGTTGAAGCACAACGCAATTTGGCAGCTGTTAGTATCTAGTTATATTTTTATTTTTAGAGGGTGTCCCAACGGCTAGTGGAAACTTAAATATACCTAACTCGAGTAAAACGCAATTTCTAACCCCGCGTATCTCATGATGTGCATCATTCGCATAGACAAGTCACTGAAAGAAAACACCCTATTGACGAGCAGGACAATTGATATCCGCTCTTCGCAAGATGAGATGATTATGATATGTATAAGGGACAAATCTATGGGGAGTGTCGCATAGAAGATTCTGCAATATTTTGACCACTTAAATGACGCGCCAAACATTCATACCTCTCATTCAAAAATGTGTCAAGAAGTTTGAGCAGACCGCTATAACACTGGAAAACCAAGATCCGGGCGACCAAGATCATCAAGAATGATGAAAAACTTGGAGTGTGTTAATCAGTCTGTTCATGACGATACGAACCTTTCAACTCGCGCAAGTGCATAGGTCATCATTACACTGTACTTAGCAAAAAAATTTAAATTCAATTGGTGCAAGTATTCAAACCCCAGGATGTCAGTCAGAGGATTGACTTCGTACACCAGGCAATGGAGCGCTTATGAACGTTTACAAACATCTTGAGTTCGGAAGAAGCTCATTTTAATCGTAATGGACGCTAATCCGCAACGAATCCGAAACGCAAGCATCAGAGACCCTTTCATTCGCTTTAAGTGACTGTATGTCTACGATGTCAGCCCTTCCTTTATGCAGATGAAAGGGGACATTCAGTTACAATGAACTCAGAGCGTTATGTGGATTTGTTGATGACTTCTTGGTGCCTGGATTGCTTAACTTACCTGGCCTATAACCAAAGAACCGTTTCTGCCACGAGTTTGTGAAATTTATTGGGCTCATCAAATTTGAGCGCAGTGTTTCTTTTGATAAGACAATTTTTCCGTTCGTTTATCTTTAAAGCCCAAATCTCCCGAGATCCATACTATACGAGCTTTATTCTTTAATCCTTGACCGTCCAAGTAAATGGAGATGAGGGTTTTGTTGCTATTTCTCCACGGGCATTGCCGAGCATGGACTTCTGGATGGAAGATTGTAGGTAATTTTCAAAGTGCTGCCACACCCGGCGACCGAAGGCTGATATCAGCTTCTATTTCTCTATTTTTGACCACCTGGCCTGGAGAATCAAAATTTCATCAGCATATTGTCTGGGATTCTCAGTTTGCTTCGTTCTCTTGGAACCACATCCATGGACAGCGTCCAAGTTCATCCATACCTTAGAATTTGGCTCTTGTTGTTGACTGTAACTGCTCTGACTTTCTGTAAAGAATTACTCACTGCACCTATATCAAAGTACCCAAAAATTCAAGGCACAAAATCGCCATATTCATTAACAGTCATGCTACTGGCCTTGGTTACTTTAGGCTTCAAACAATAATGGTCACGCCATAGAGAAGAATAGATCTGGGGTCGAATTACCGCAATCGATAACAAGTGAGGCAGTAAGACTCGTGTACCCATATCTTTGTTGTTTCGTCCAACGAAAAGTGTTCGAATGAAATGACGCACTGTAAGCAGTGCGCTGTCATCTCAAGTTTCGATAGTGAATGCTCGATCACGAGAGCTGTAGTTTCCAATCCTCACATTTAGATGACAACTTACTCGTTATTTTACTCGACTTCTGCTTATAGCCATGTATAGCAAAAGTGTAGGTCAAGTTTTTTATATGACTTGGATTTATTTATTCTGACATTTTTACTTTTGGTTTGTCAACAAAGGCAAGATAGTGGTCAAGAGTCAATAAAATGGGGGTTTCATATCCTTGTGAAGAGGTCTAATTCGGTTTCCCCGAGATTTATTTTTTTAATAATTTTTGCACGTTCGGCAAGCCTGAAACGATGAATCATAAAATGGCAAACCTTTTCAAATATTTTGACAGCTGTATGTCATTAATTACTTTGACAGCTGCTGGAACATAATAGTTGGGAAAAGTATCATTGCTATCTGGTCACCCTTTAGCAATGCAGTAGCAATCGATTAATTTCTAAATTCCATAGTACCATATCAGACAACTATGAAGGCTGATTCGTCACCCTGTGGTCAGTAACCTCAGCTATTTACTGACACGTTACGTTACGTTGTTGAAAGCGCCCTCAGTATCAAGAAATACCTAACCTAACCTCACAATCATTGAAAAATGTATTCTAATTTATTTTTACATTTTTTATTTGCAGATATGAAAGATTACTGCGTCGAGCACAAGTAGAAGACTTAAATGAAGTTTCCGGAATCGGATGCCTATACCAGAGCGGTGTAGATCGTCTGGGCAGACCTGTGATTGTATTTTGTGGGAAATGGTTTCCAGCACATGATATCGATTTAGAGAAGGTACGAGTACTTATCTTATTTTTTAAAACAAAAAGCTATATTTATCTTTTATTTAAAGGCACTGTTGTACCTGATCAAACTTCTGGATCCAATTGTTAAAAACGATTATGTAATAGCGTACTTCCACACATTAACTTCGACAAACAACTATCCCTCACTGCATTGGCTACGTGAGGTATACACTGTACTGCCGTATAAGTGAGTAATTTGTTTTCTTTTTTTGAAAATAGTAATGAAATTGAATTTTATTTACCTTTTTTCTAGATACAAAAAGAATCTAAAGGCATTCTACATTGTGCATCCAACGTTCTGGACCAAGGTGAGCATTTAATTATTTTTATTTGTCATCGATTTGAGAGGGGTATTCTCGACTAATGGTCTTTGTGTCTTCCTTAAGCTTGAAATCGATTGCTTTTCCTTCTGGTTACTATCGCCATTCGTCAGACAATCAATTTCTATTCACCAAATGATTCTCGGTATAAATATTGTACAACTATCTCGATGGTCTATTTTAAGTTCAATTTATCAGAGTCAACAAACTATTATCCAAAGGGTTACTATTTATAGTTTGTTTCTAAAAATAGATTGCCCTTCTACTGTGAAAGATCAAAGCGATGAGTCACTTCGCCTGTGAAAGTACTAAGTCCAAGGAGGCCAAGCAAATGTTATAAATGACGTAGACTTGAGTCGAAAGAACTGTAATGAATTTTTAATGAGCAATTTATATTCCGCCACATGTCTAGAATGGCTGTTCCCTGCTGGAGACTGATGGCTATTAATACAAATTGCGCATGGACTATTTATAAGTGTGCAATGATTCGACATAAGGTCTTCATATTATGTACGATACACGAACGCTTTTGTTTGCAATTGAAAGCAAATTTGTTAGTTTGCTTAAGAGTCTCCAATGCTGAGATATAGGGTGACCAGATAAGAACGATAGGAAAACAAAATCAATTAAAAGAAGAATGTTGTAAGATATAAAACTGATTGTGGCTTTATTTTGAAGTGACATTCATGCCATTGTGTTGGGAATTGCCATTAATTCAAATGGGCGCCTCGGCTCCACTGGCAGTGATACAAGCAGTCGGCTGGGTTGGCTCCATGGCGATGCCCAATTCGGATGATCAGCCTTCTTCATAATACTGGCACCAATATCTGTCTAATTGGGGGCTTAAGGCTTAAAGGACTGTACCACCGCTCAAACTCATCCATGGTACGACGAATTGCGTGCTCACTGACGCCATGTTGATGAACAACCTCACGGCTAAATTCGAGTTTCATATTTACAACTGAGCCTGTATTTCATTTCGATAAATTCCATACCTTCGACAAACGCGAAACTATGCATGAAAAACTGGCAAACCTTACTGACTATTTTGACAGCTAAATGTCAGTGGTAACTTTGACATCTGTTTTGTTTTAGCAGCTGGAAAAAGTGTCATTGCTATCTGGTCACCCTGATCAATGATAACAATTTCCTCCTCAGACCACACAAATTCTTTCCATTTTACAATTATGCTAAGAGTCTTTTTATATGACATCTTTTTCCATTTACAGATGATGACGTGGTGGTTCACGACATTCATGGCTTCCGCAATCAAAGCAAAAGTTCACTCATTGCCTGGTGTTGAGCACCTGTACTCTGCCATTTCCAAAGATCAACTAGAAATTCCCGCATACATAACCGAGTACGATATGGCTGTAAGTACAAACTAAAAATAAATATATTCCTTCTTTTCTTTTCATTAATGTGCTAACTTTTTTCCTCCCTCAGACAAATGGGCTGCACTATTTTACACCAGTTCAGACGCCAACATAGGCCAGACTTCTTGTTGGAAAATGAAAACCTCACATCTGAAATTATTATTTTATATTTAAGCCAAAAAACAACTTAATCTATTATTCTTACTCATTATTTTGTGAATTATAAATTATTTTCTAAAGATTTTACTAAAAACCATACTATTGTTTAATTTATCTATATTAAAACTAAAAAAACCTACTTACATGGAGTAAACAATTTATTTAACACAGATATGCTTCTAGGAACAGTGAATACCAATATACCAATAGATTATGTAGGTGATAAATCATTCTTATGATGGTAGAGAGTACATACTATATAGAAATGAAAAAACAAAATTGTTACATAAAGAATAATTAATAAGGAAAAAGTTGTTATTGCTAACGCGGATCATACAAAACGAAATTAAAATAAAATACAAAAAAAAAATCGTTATAATTCCATCGTAAAAAGTTAACAAATCACACACATATTTCTCCCAAAAAAAAAAAATAAAAAGAAAGCAGTCCTCTATCTTATTTTCAATTGCTTACATGTAAATAAATCATTGCAATCACACACAGTAAATCTGATGATCAATTACCAGTAACACTCAGGGATTGGTTTGAAAAACAGAATGCTGATTCAATTAACTGAATACGATATGTATAAAAAATAAAATAAATTATATTTACAAACGGCGTATATATTTGTATATATACAACAAAATAAAAAAAAAATAAAAAGTTGTGAAGCAATTGAAACAAAAACAAATAGTAAAAAGAAAACAAAATTATATTTTATACAAAACCTTGCTAATGTAGAAATATAAATAAAACCCAAAACTTTCTATTCAAACACACACACACAACATATCGTCAGTATATTCGCTCAAGTCGCCATCGTATATCGAGTTAGCATCCTAAGAGTAGACATGCAACCACCCTCAGTTTGACCACCTAGTTTACAGATGAATTTGCGCTCATTATATAATTACAAATCGTTAAGTCGCCTAACTCGTCTTATCGAATATACCAACGATATTTGTTCGGTAACTCTGCAATATTTACACACAAAAACTTATAATTTTCGTTTTATTTTATTTTGTTTTTGAAAAGAAAAAAAAACAACAATGTAGGGCCTTAATTTCAATTTTTGACCCAAGGTCAGTTACTTATGCACGTATTTGTTATTAACTTAGATCAAACTAGAATTAATTTAGCGTGCCAAGTCAATAAAATAAAATTTAAAACAAAAACAAAAAAAATGTTAAATATAACACTTTCATTTGGATTCCTACGATTTCTAGAACTTCGGTTAGTATTTAGCAAACAAAAAACTTAAACTTAGCATTCGATTTAGCCAATTTATTCTATTACATAACAAAAAAAAAATATACATATATATAATCATTACGAAATTGGCCTTAATTAGAAATATATATGAAAAATAAAATACATCCCAACGTTGATAAAAAAGAAAAATTAAATTAAATGCAAAAAAACTTAGAATAACATTAGTTTATTGATAATGAATTTATTGTTACATACTATTTAAACGGTAGTAATGAATCGTTCCACCTAAGTATTACATTTAAAACAATAAAATAAAATAAAATCGTGAATAAAAATTAAAGTTACTACATTTGCATTAAAAAAACTAAATTTTTACTATAGTTCATTCATGCAAACTCTTATATTATATAAAGCTTTCCTTTTTTTTATTTTTCTTCTCTCATTTATGCATTTTTTCGATGAAAAGCAATTCTTACCGACTCACACATAAAGTAAAGTCTTTTTATTTAAACTTTGAATTCGATGAACAAAACTATCGAATGTACCTAATAATATACATAAATTTGAAGTTTATTTGTTTTTCATTAATGCACACATTTTATTCATATGCATAAAAAAATCTTACTAAGCCATGTTTTTAATAAAAAAAATAATAAAAAAATGAAAAGAAAAAAAAACGAAAATATATGCTGAAATAACGAGCGAACTCTATTAAAACAAAAAAAGAATGAAGAAGAAATTGTTATGTTTTTCCCCCATTTTACTCTAGCGTAGGTTGTCGATATTATTAAAAAAAAAAATCATTGTTTTTGTATATATATACAATTTATTAAAATAAACAATTTGTAATTCGGTTGCGGAAGTTAAACAAGTTTGTTGTTTGTTTTTTTCCTCCCCATATTCTGAAGTGGCACACCGCTATATCGTATATTCTAAAATACGGTGAATAAACTACCTTACCGATGAGTATTTTGAATGCAAAATAGGCTTGGCAAAATCTTCCGACAAAAAAATCCGTGAATCTTCTAGAGAACGACAGAAAAATAAATAAATATAAGGCCGTAAGCAGCACATGCAGGCCTTAGACCTAGCTTCTTACGACTGTACATGTAGCGCGTTGTATATATTTATTGACGTACAGAAGAGACCTATTTATTTGTATTTTTCTGGATTCGAACTTGGAACCCCTAGCACAGTAGTCCAACGCACTAACCACTCACCCACGGCAACCCACAGAGAACCGCCGAAAGCATTATGGAAATAAATGGTGCTTTGATTAATTATTAAAACATGTTTACATTAAAGGAAATGTCAAATGTGGTAAGTAGCCCGGTCCAAAAATGTGTGGGGATTTCAGAATTTCAATTGCGGTCCACAACACCCACAAATTTCTTAAAAATTCACTTCTATCGCGGCACTCATCGGGTAAAACGAACAATTAATATGTAATGTAGGTAGTGCAAAATTTTCATCGTACAACCCACAAATGTGAACCATCCACATGTCGGTAATGTGAAAAAACTAGCTGCACAAAATGTAAGTCCAATTTTATTAAACTGAAGCAAAATTTTAAGGAAAAAACTACAAATATGGATCAATTTAAAAAAAAAAAAATCAGCTTAATGAAAAAGCATACTGACATCAAACTACCCAAAAAGACAACCACAGGAGGTACGACGATTTTGGAAGACTTTTCACACGTTCTCTCCTATCTGAAGATGCTCTTTCCTTACAAAATAGTTCAACACTATCTATTGTAACAATACTTTACTTCATTCACCAAAATTGAATTCATAAATTTAAAGCAATCACGAATACATTTAAAACAAGCTGTCAAATGAGCACTTCCTAATCAACAATAAACGTCGGTAAGGTAGTAATCCGTTGGGTTCCAAGATAGCTATAAGAAATTTACGTGGATTGAATTTTCCACTATGTGTTCCATATTGTGTACTTGTTCGCGTATTGTCTAATAATAAAAATCGAATTCTAAACTTTTTGATCGTATACCAAATCGTGCGTTCGGTTGACCGATTACGTAGACCAGAAGTTGTTCTAAATGCACGAAACACATTCTCGTAGAACGCTGGTTTTTGTAGTACAGCTGGATAATTTGTAGACGTTGTGCCGGGCTAAGGATTTCCATGACTAAATGACAAACTATATTGAGCGAAAATACCATTACAAGTTAACACGGCTCATGTCACCTGTCAAAAAATTGGATGCATTCCAAAGCTCATAGTTGTCCAACCATTTCAAAATGCAAAACAAAATTAAGGGAATGCCAATGCAAACTGTTCCGAAACCCATTGTGAACAGATCCACTGCGCAAACAAAAGCAGACAGAGCATCGGCCAATGGCCGCGTTCCCTACGCTTGGAATTCTCTAGCTGCTAGATTAGTAAAACACGAAACGTACAGTTAGAGTTAGAAAGTACTAAACATAAACCCCACATGCCCTGTTTAAATGAGCAGATTGTGAGATTGGATTGGGAACGAATTGGGTTTCAATCTGGGTCCGATCGAGTTCGAAATTGATTACTGCACTTTTCCTTTATGTACAGAGGTAATTTTGCCAAACAATTAACCCTTATTAGTTATGACCTTACAGTATATCCCATTCGTGTGAAAATAAAACCCCTTTTTGCTTTCAGATGCCACACCGATTAATTTCACTCTCTTTATTCTTTGCCTGCCAAACTCGATCTTTCTATCCTTCTATTCTTCGTACTTCGATTTCAATGGAAAATTTCAATCCAATCCCAGAACATTTTGTAATCAGATCAATTCAATTAAGTTCGAAATCGATTCCCTCATATAAACGGGGCAATATAGACTTTTTTATTTTTCCTTAAAATATAAAACATACAACATACATAAATAACCACACACATAAGAATTGCCACTTTTACCACACTTTACAATTAAGAAAGGAACATAAAATAGGGAAATACAAATTCACAAACTTTTTGACAACAAAAGGCGAAAATGCAGACAGCTGTTGTTTGTTTTGACTTTTTAAGTTGATTTACTACATTTTATTTAAGTACTAATTGGGTTTACTACTTTGCAGCGAAGGTCTTCGTCGCTAGGATCTGCTATAATCTAGTCAATTTTTGGATCTAGAGGCCGCTAGATGCTCTAGGACGAAATCTGTCATCCCGGTGCAAAAGTATTCTAGCAGCTTGATTAGCGAGGTGTTGGGAACTCGGCCATTGACTTTGTATTACAAGGGAGTTTACAGTATGATGCGCCATTATTTGAAGTTTTGGAATTCATCCAGTACCTCTAAATGAATCACTCTTTAGGTTTTATAAATTTTTTTTATATCAGTGTATGTATATTCAACTAATTATTGTTCAACCCCTTTTCTCTGAGAGAAATTTACTCTCATTCTTTTAAACTTGACAATCTAAGAATTTTAGTACAAAAAGTGATCCTAATTCAAAAGACAAGAGTGTATTTAATTAATTATTTTCAACAAGCCGAAACAAAAGCCCCTAAAGGTCTGGAGTCCAAATAGAAAATAAGTCGAAGCAAAAAAAAACTGTCCTTCCCGTCCACAATGACAACAATAATATTATTCCTCAACTATGACACACTGGTCAAGTGTGAAATGAAAAACAGATAACAAAGCATTAATAAACTTATTTACTATTTTTAATTGCAACGATTAAGACAAGTATTGGTTTCATGAAAAAATAAATTCAAACTCGAAGCTGGGTTGACTCTGGCAATGCCCAATCCTGCTGATCGGCCTCGAATTGACGTTTCTTATGTCTTTTTCAATAATGTCCGCTACAAAGTGCTATATTTTCTTCATTTCGCACCAATCTCTGTCTAATTGGAAGCTTAAGGTCCAAAGGAATGTAGTCACGCTTAAAATTGCCCACCGTGCCTGCACACTGAAGTCATAATGACGATCGACCTCACAACTTAATTCACGTTTCGTATTTGAGTGCCCAACCCATAGAATCCGTCGATCCGCTGTTCCGTCGACGTTAACTGACAGCTCGATAAAATACACACAACCTTATGGGAGGCGGCCCATAACCAACGGATGGATGAACTTCGACGGACAAAGTAGGTTTACTTTCTACTTTTTCAATCCGTCGATCCGTTGTCAGTACACACATTCACGTATTTAAGTTCACACATTCACATATTGAAGTTCACGCATAAGAAAATTGAGAGTACGCATTTTCATTGGTGGAAGCAGAGAGAGAATTAAAGAAACTGTCAACGGTTGTGACGGATTCTATGGGACTGTTCTATCCGGCAATACGTCAACTTCAACGTCAACGCACAACGGATCGACGTCGACGGACGTCGACGGATTCTATGGGTCGGGGCCTTTACAACTGAAATGGAATTTCGATAATATTTTTTTAATAATCTCTGCAGTTTCGGCAAGCGTGGAACGATGCATGATAAAACGGCAAACCTTTCTGAAGGCCCCGACCCATAGAATCCGTCGACGTCCGTCAACGTCGATCCGTTGTGCGTTGACGTTGAAGTTGACGCATTGCCGGATAGAACAGTCCCATAGAATCCGTCACAACCGTCAGCTGATTGTCAAAGGCGATGATAGTTTCTTTAATTCTCTCTCTGCTTCCACCAATGAAAATGCGTACTCTCAATTTTCTTATGCGTGAACTTCAATATGTGAATGTGTGAACTGAAATACGTGAATGTGTGTACTGACAACGGATCGACGGATTGAAAAAGTAGAAAGTAAACCTACTTTGTCCGTCGAACTTCATCCATCCGTTGGCTATGGGCCGCCTCCCATAAGGTTGTGTGTATTTTATCGAGCTGTCAGTTAACGTCGACGGAACAACGGATCGACGGATTCTATGGGTTGGGCACTTGAACGTTTTGACAGCGGGATGTCATTGGTAACTTTGACAACTACTGAAACATAATAGTTGGAAAAATTATCTGGTCATTGGTGATGTTTATGAATGTGTTGCTGTGACTCCGCTGGCCCAAAAGTGGTCGCACGAGTTGATTGAATGTTTGATGTGCTAACACTCTTCATCTCAATCATTGAAATTGAATCGCATATCAGTGCAAATATCTGCGCCTCAGTCGTGTACTTTATTATTTTTAATAGTGTCCACTCCCATTGAAAGTGCATGGATTATACGACCTCTTACTGATAAGAAATCGTGCACCATATCACTAAATAACAATAAGCAATGTCAGCTATAATAGTGTCCTACTGTTCAGTAGAAAACCAGTCACCAGTGCAATTTGAAATTTCGGGTTGCTATCATTATCGCATAGACCCTTTGCTGAGGGTTTTGTACATTGGTCACAATAATCCAACTTTGTCAACATGAATGTTTATCAGAGCGAGTGCCATGGATTTTATCACGAACTTGAGTAACGATTGAGAAAATTTACAATACACTGATTGACCGCTATGAAGCAATAGTAAGTGAATTGCTCTGGCATTCTTGAGTACTGATTTGAAAGCGACACCTCTTGCATAGCAGACGTGCTAGTTAGAATAAATACTCTGTCTTCGGTTTTAGAACGCGTATGCATTGAAAAGTCTACAACTAATATTGAATACTTAATTTATTTTTCCTTGAAATAATATGGTTAAGATTGATTGGGCACCTTTAAGGATTCCGCCTCGTAGGCGTATGCAAACCTTTACAGTCGGGGTGTATTTCTTCTGTTTATTCGGTTTTGGATTATTTTCGTATCTTTTTTGCGGTCTCATCTTGGTGAGTAGAAGAAAATTTGTGATATAATAAGTTCGATTTGATTTACTCTGAAAGTTGTAGTTGAAGTGAAGCCCAAATAAAGTCCTGTGTTTAAATGAGAATCCAAAAGGGATCTGACGAATGGGTGCATAAAACTATTGTATTTGAATTTCTTTTCTTTCTGAGGTCGTGATCCTTTAGTTTTTCTTTTTATAATAATTTAACGCTCGAACAACAAAAATCAGGTCATTTCTTTTCCTTTAGTAGAGCTGTTCGCGCACTCTCCCGCAACAGCGATTTTGTACGAAATATTACGAAAAGCTGTTCGCGTAGAGAAAATTATCATAAGGTCCGTTCGCGTACTCTACTTAAACAGGGAATTTTTACGAAAATTTACAAATTTTTACAAAAAGTTCGCGTACGAAGAATTTTTAAAAGGAGCAGCATTCCTTCATCCTAGTATCCTACTTCATCTAATAGTTTATTTATATATATTCCATCCTCTTCCAGCTCTTTGCAAACATATACCTTAAAGCCGCTGTCATTACATACGCCGCCTGGATATACTCCCAACGGGACAGAGCTCAAAACTGTGTAAGAGGACCGGGGTAAGATTATTCTTCTATCAGTCTTCAATTGAAATTTATATGAACCCTTATGTAGACTAAGATGGATGAGGGACAATTTCTTTTGGAGGCATTTTCGAGACTATTTTCCTGTGGAATTGGTAAAAACCGCTGAACTGTCACCTACCAGGAACTATCTGCTGGCATGTTTTCCCCATGGCGTCATAAGGTATTGTACTTTTTAATCATATGTAAGTATTGAAATAACATTTTCCCCTTTACAGCCTCGGATTATTTACAAACATGTGTGTGGACATTTCTAAATGGAACGAACTTTTTCCGAAAGTACGTGTCCATTTGGCAACACTGGCGATGCATTTTAATACACCCATTTGGAGGCATTTAATTCAATCTTGGGCGATGGTCTCTGTGACAAGAAAGTCACTAATGAATAATCTTACAACTTCAAATGATCCCAAGGATCCAATTAATGCCGATGGATATACTGCGAGTGCTGTTGGTGTCATTGTGGGCGGGGCCCAGGAGGCGTTAGATGCAAAACCAGGAAAATATATTTTAACTGTTAAAAATCGCAAGGGATTCGTCAAACTAGCCATACAATCGGGGTAAACTAAGATAATTTTGCAACTAAAAAGGGAAAACTTTATAAAATTATAAACTTTCAGTGCTGCCATTGTTCCAGTATTTTCATTCGGAGAAGTCGATGTATTCAATCAAGTCGATAATCCACCAGATTCATTGTTGAGGAAATTCCAAACATATATTAAAGATGTCACCGGTATCTCACCATTGCTGTTCGTTGGTAGAGGATTCTTTCAATACACTGTAGGACTGTTGCCACATCGCAGGCGTATAGTTCAAGTTGGTGAGTTAATTTCGTCCTTTTTCGATTGCCTTGATGTAAAGCTATTTATTAATTTAGTTGGTGCTCCCATTGAAGTGCAACAGTGTGACCATCCAAAGGAAGAAGATGTGAATAAATTACATGAGCAATTTATGAATGATTTGAGTAATCTATTTGAGACTCATAAGGCAAAGTATATTAAGAATTCGCAGGATGCAGTGCTTGTTATGAATTAGTTAAAATATCAGTATTAATATATGTATATGAACATACATTGTGTAGTTTTGTTGTTTTAAGTGTGGCCAGATGTTGTTTTAAAAAGGATTCGAGATGGTAAGTCTGTCTATTTAAGATAATTCATTTCCTGGACACTTTTGGGATACAGGTATCTATTACTTAATCCTCTGTGATAAGGAGCATGCTGTCTCAGTTGTGAGGACAAAGTTGCCTGACACCCTCGACAGCATGGTCGGGCTTCTTCGTCTTCTTAAATCTAAGCACTGTGGAAGATCCTCTTACCTCGAACTTAGTTATTCATTCGCTCAGTGTGGGCGAACTTATGTCCTGAGCTTATGTTATGCTTAGCTTTTAAGACTGCAACCGTATGGGGCAAATTAGATTTTTATATCCAGGCAGATACTTTTTAGCAGTCTGGAGGAAGTAGGTTCATGTAACCAAGTGAAGGACTTACTCAAATTTTGCTGGGCAATCAAACACTGGGATGTTTGTATTTGTATCCTCCAATCGCCCTCCTCGTACATGGGATCGAATTGCCGACGTAGAATTTTTCACTAGAAAGTGACAAATTTTGTTTCTTCTGTCTTACATATGATCCACTATTCGCCACCTATTGTATGATTGGCCTGCCCTATCCATCAGAAGAATAAGTACTCTTGGTAGTCAATTATTCTCGAGGCTGGAGAGCTTACTCAAAATTGAGCTGATCGACCTCGTAAGATTCATATAACTATCTGAGTGGTTCCAATAGCAGACTTTCTTTTACAGCGTATTCAGGCCTACATGGTTGGGTGGAATGGACCCAATTTTTTGGTCTTCGTGAGCAGTGACTTTTTTGTCACAATACATCAACCAGAATCTCTAAAGCCTGATGCAACTATTGAAATCCTTACATACCTTCGAGTGAATCGAATTAGCTCATGTACAAATGATATCTATATATGAAATCTTTCGAGAGAATTCTTCATGAACATCTGAGCGGCATTTTAGGCTTTCTAGATCAAAAAGAGATGATGAAGTCGATCCAGGGAGTGATTCCGAATAATAAGCTAATCCTGAATGGACAGATTCCCAGCTGAAAATCTCTTTCCGCCAAACCAAAGTGCATTAGGTGCATTTGTTGTTCACAGAGTAAGAACTACTACCGGATACCGTGGCTCAGTGGTTAGTGCTTTAGACTACTGTGAGGTTTTAAGCTCGAATCCAAGAAAATACCTTCAAACCGAAAAACCGTCTACTCTTCAGATACGACATATAAGACTGTAGGTCCCTTCTCTACGTGCAGAAATGTATTCCACGCACAACTTTACAGTTGTGAGAAGCTAGGCCTATTTATTTATTTATTTTACTACTCTAAAGTGCAAACTCTGAATCACTGTACATTTCATGGCGCCTTATACTATTTTGGGTTGAGCTCTATTCCATGTATTGTCCACACAATTGTTTACTCAGAATGATCTAAAAATGATACGTCGTCTGTATTTTATTATCTGATAAATTCCTTGCTGTGAAACATTGTACATATGTACTTTGATCCCGTCTATTAACCTAAAGTTTTATTTTTATTATGAAATTAACTGAATAAGATAATGACTGAACGCAAATCTTGACCTTCTATCTAACTTCACAAAGCGTATGCAAACAGACCCCATGCATACGCCATGACAAAACAATAACGAGTATTCGTCACTTGCATTGATGACACACACGCTCGTTTCGCTTGCCCTAAAACTTGCCAATAAAAACGAGATAAGAACGCATAACTCAGTCATAGACTACGTATCACGCTACGTCTTATATTACACACCATTCAGTCTCTAGAACTCTGTCCATGGATGTGAGATTAGTTATGTTTGAATGGTTCTTTATGTATAGCACTTGGATGATAATATAAGACTCGCTCTAGATTCTTTAACCGAAATCTATGTCCACTACTCCATTACACTTGCAAAGCACTCAAAGGGGGAGACTTTTTGACCCGTTTCTAGGTCAAATCGAAATCTAGATTCTGTTTCGGTGGTGTGCTATCCGCGCGATCAAAGTCAACGTTAGACTTGTCTAAGGCTTCTTTTTCGTGTTGCCAGTCGCTCGCGACAATCTAAGTGCGTCGCGATACGAAAGTCATTGCTGTTTATCAGCCGGCACCGATGTTTATCAATATCCAAGTATAGACCAAAAAACAAAAACAAAAAAGAAAAAGTATCCGATACCGAGAATGAGTGTTTGAGAATGTTCTGAGTTGTGATTCGGAAATTCGGACACGAGAATAGATTCACTCGATGTGTGTCGGGGGTTAGAATAGAACGTGTTGAGCAGAGGAGAAAAGTTCGTAAAGTTTTTTTAAAATTATGGTTAAAATTGAATGGGCACCGGTCAAGATCCCGCCTCGTAGGCGAATACAAACGTTCACAGTCGGGGTGTATCTGGCGCTACTGTTTGTCATTGGAACATTTTCGTATCTGTTGTGTGGTGTCATCTTGGTAAGTGTGTGCATCCACTGTGTTGCGAAATAATTACTAATTTACCATATTTAGCTAACAATCGAATGGGCATAGTTATAATCAGTGTGCATTTAAATATTTCAATTAAACATGCTAATTGAGTAGTACATACCCGTTTAAACTCATGTATGGATGATTGTATCTATTAGTGAGTACTTATGTACGTACATCGAGAGGTCGTTTAGTCTTTAATCGTTGTTCTTGGTGTTGCTGTACTCGTATTACTAGTTCGTGTCGATAAAAGGTTTTGATTTGTACAGATTTTGAGACTGATTCGTTTTGATTTCAGTTAATCAGTTCAAGTGGATCAATGATGTGTAATTTGTTGTTGTTTAGATGAAGTTTTTTTGCGTTTATTATATTTACAAAAAAACAGTGAATTTTCCCTTAAGTTCTAGTAACTTGGTTTGAATTGATCGCACATATGCGTGACGATAATTAACGGGCTTTGGTGCGTTATGTTTATCGTACAATATGTACCTTCAACCAACTCCGTTCAATTGTTTATAAAAACTCTCGTTTGTTGTGCTGTGCAATGTCATTCGACAAAAAACTTAACATGTTCGTGTTCATCATCATGTTCATAATGTACAACACAAATAATGTACAATAGCTTTGTAGCACAACACAGAACAGAACAGCAGACGTTTGTGAAAACTACCAGAATAGATTGGGACAGAAAATTACAGCCTTCTGTTCAATGAGACAGAACGTGTCCCAAAGCATTCTACTTATTAGCAGTTGAAAGTATTAAAGCTACAGTCACAGCTCAGCGACCAGCGAATGGTAAAACAGCGAACAAATCATTTTTACCACATTTAAAGGCAAGCAATTGACAATTTTTCCAAAGAAGAGAGCTAAATTTATCTATCGCTTTATATAAAAAAAAGTTAGATTTTAATTAAGTTTTGAGAAGAAATCAACAATTCGCTAATTTTTCCACGAATAAACAAATGGTTCTGTCAAACTTTATTCACATTCCACAGATGTGGAACACAATCCACATTCGCACGACTCGCGGTAGTTTAACCTCACAATTCGTTTTTTCTTTGGTAAATGAATCTCTTCGCAGATTGCAGCGACTAAATAAGGAAATTGCTGTGAATGAAAAGTCAAGTTCATTTGTTTGTATTCACAGTTCGCTGAGCAATGAATGGACCTTAAAAACTGCATAATGCACTGATATCTATGAATCAATGTCCTATTTTGAGGCCGAAGACAACCCTTTTGTTTCCTGGGATTACCATTTCACAATTTCTTGGATTTAAAGCTACAATTAGGTACACGCTCAACGCCAATTATCAAAGCGTGAAATTCATGCTGTCATGTTTGAAGTGTCAACAAATAAAGCCTTCGGTGCGTTGGTCGAAAATGTGATACCGTTTTTGCCTCCTTTATTTGCGGGTCACAGCAAAATGTGGTGTTTCCTAAAATTCGCGTTGTGTATTAGCACATTTTGCGTCAAAAAAGCGTTCATAAAGTGATTACGTGGTAATCGCGTTGACCTCCACAGTAAACAAAGTACACACAGTACAAGCCTAAAATGAATTACTACATTCTATTCTACATATCGTTCGTGTACACTGACTGTGAATTCTCAATCACAGTGATTAAATCGCATTTTATATTTCTTTTTTTGCTCACTCTAAGAATAAAGTGCTCTATTAGGCAGACAGTTAGTCACCTGGGTATACATAAGACTAAGCTTACTTTTATATCTTGTAGCTATAAATTTATAATTACACGAATTAAGCCCCATAAAGTCAAATGATGTTTCCGCAAACAATTTTATGAACTTTCGAATTAAAATAGTTATTTCTTCTGTACTACCGCTTATCGAATTTATCGTTTATTCGCCTCATTAAGTCTGTTTATGTAGTAATGATAAACTCGATTAAGCTACACACCAATACAACGAGTGCAATTGTTTTTTTCTTTTTCAAGTCTTTATTATCAAAATAATAATTTTAAATTTGCACAATTCTTTAAGATCTATATCCAAGCTGTTAAAGATAATGTCAATGCTTGTACCTATCTGTCAAATGCCATTAATTGATTATGTCTAATCGGCCATTGAATCGATTGAAATTTTTAATATTTTTAATTAGATACTTGCTCATGCATTTTTTGAATTCTATTTTCAGCTGAAAGGAAATATTTACTTAAAAGCTCTTGTAGTGTTGTACGCCGCATGGATTTATTATGACCGTGACAGAGCCGAAAACGGTGTACGAGGATCAGGGTAATTTGCCTCTCTATCTTCAGACATTTAACCAAATAAACATTTAGTTCTTACTTTTCAGAATAAGATGGATGCGAAACAACATATTCTGGAAGCATTTTCGAGACTACTTTCCAGTGGAATTGGTTAAAACGGCTGAACTGCCACCGAATCGAAATTATCTTTTAGCATGCTATCCACACGGAGTCATAGGGTAATCTCACCTATAAAAACCCATGTTTACAAATAACTCAGTATTTTACTTTATAGCATTGGAGTATTTACAAATATGGGCGTGGACATTTCCAAATGGGAGAAATTATTTCCCAAAGTTCGCCCACATTTGGCAACTCTGGCGTTGCATTTTAACACGCCCTTATGGCGGCAATTCGTTCAAGCCTGGGGCATGGTCTCTGTCACAAGGACTTCGCTTTTGAATAACCTTAAAACTTCACACGATCCAAAAGATCCCATAAATGCCGATGGTTACACTGCCAGTGCTGTCGCTGTTGTAGTTGGTGGAGCACAAGAAGCACTCGACGCTAGGCCGGGAAAGTACATTTTAACTATAAAAAATCGCAAAGGTTTTATTAAACTAGCCATGAGATCGGGGTAAATTATATTATTATTCTTTTCTATACACAAATTCCTAAAAAAAAGATATTTTTTACCAGTGCTGCCATTGTTCCAGTATTTTCATTTGGCGAAGTTGATGTCTTTGATCAGATTGATAACCCACCCGATTCATTTGTAAGGAAGATGCAAGTATTTGTGAAAAAAATCACAGGCGTTTCACCTTTATTAGTTTTGGGTAGGGGATTTTTCCAATATAACATCGGTTTACTGCCACAGCGCAGGCGGATAGTTCAAGTCGGTGAGTTCATTTGCAAGTGCATCCTGTCAAAAGGAATTTCTTAATTTATCTATACTTCTTTGTTTCAGTTGGAGCACCAATTGATGTGCCACAATCTGAAAATCCCAATCAAGACGATGTCGATAAGTTGCATCAACAATTTATGGACAATTTGAACACACTGTTTGAGACACACAAAGCTAAGTTTATTGAGAATTCAGAGAATGCTGTCTTAGTTATGCAATAACTCGAGACAGTTTGATGATATGCCCAGTGATAGTATTGATGTTATACATCGCATGTTTTTTTGTAAATAAAAGCCATTTTTCTTAAGGCTTTTCTTTTTATTCAACTGAAGCACTTAAACTCACCTCGAGAATACCTCTTCTCTCAGATGTCTGGTAGCATACGTTTAGTATCAGGAAACGGCCATAAATGCATTATAAACTATGGATTTTTTACAGCTTCATCTCATCTCTCGAGTTTTGTGTTCACTCGAAACCCATTGTGTTCATGTTTGTGCCAAAGCGATACACAAAATAAAAATGTATTCCTAATCTGGAAAAAGGAAAAAAGTGAACCACAAACTGGCAACTCTGTCATCAACGTGTCCGGTACGACAACGACAAACAGTTGAATCCGTATATACTTGACAACAAAATAATGATCAAATTAGTCACAGGATATACGAGGATGCTTCAGACCTATGACAGCGCGAAGAATTATTCAAATAGTGCAACAAAGTACGCGATTGAAAAGCTCCGGGACTGGACGGTATAAGGCCTTAAAGGTTACTATTAAAACTCAACCCGATTTATTTGTTGACATTTAAAACACATGTCTTCACGAAAACGTCTTTTTCTTAGCCTTTCAAACACCAAAGATAAGTTTACCTGCCGAAGAGAACTGCCTATGTCCTATTGTCCTGTCTGTCTTCTCCACGATTAAAAAAATATTTTCGGCGGACAGTTTACAATAAAAAGCTGTCGGCAAATGAGACAACAGTCTTTTATGATTTCAACGTATGAAGTAACGGAGATGTGCCGCAAAGTTGTATACTAGGCCCTTTGCTAGTTATTGTAGCAAATACATTTGAAGGAAATACGGAAACTCTATAATAACAAATTGACTGCACAGTTACGTGTCGTGGGCTATCAATTGCAGGCTTATAATTTACCGACAATAAACCTAAAATGCAAGAGACAATATCGTGTAAAATCGGGCAACACGATGTGGTTCTTCAAGGACTTTTGAGTTCATTTATACTGACACTCATTGAAGTTGAACATGACAAAGAGCATGCTGGGAAAAGATCGTCGAAAACTAATGTTTGTTCTAGAAGTATTCGTAGATTTGATTTGACAGATAAGCACCGGATCATACAACCCGAGCGGGAGATGAGATTCACTAAACTTATTCGAACCGCGTTCACTTCAAGTCCGTATTATTCAATTCCCCGCATCGTATGAACTGCATTACCAATCAAAGTTTTCACCTTCAAAAATTACAAAAATCAGTTGTTGAATATTTAGATATTCTCCACATTTTGACAAATATGTCAAATAAAATAAACTAAAAGTTGCTGCAACACATACCGCAGAATGGGTTATGTCTAGTGAAGAGTTGTGTGGCTCCTTGTCTTTCCAAGGTGTCAGCTGCTTCGTTACATTTGATCTCGACATGCGCGGGGTCCAGTAGATGTAAATTTGTTATTTCCCCCTCCATTAAGTTTGTGAAGGCATTCCCATACAAGCTTTGATTTAAAGTTGAAGTCATCCTTGGGGCTCCTCCCTCGCATAAACATTTATTTAGTGTCATAAACGTGTCATTATCAGTGTCAGAAGTATTACTATATTACCTATTGTATTGGTAAATATTTGAATCATACGAATATGTAAAGGAAAATTGTTTATAATTTGATTTAATCACACTTGTACTATTCAATAAATACGTAATTTCCGTCACTGATCTACTTTCTCTTATACGAATACTTCTTGCTTGTACTGACTGCTGGTGATTTATAATTTCGTCTACTTTGAGATTGGTTTTCAGCTCGATTCATAGATTCCAATACAGAAAGCAAACAGTCCAACCAGAAGAAAAGTAGCTACAGCAGCTATAGAAGCTCTAACAAAATCAACTGCTATCGGTTTTGAAGGAAGTTGCTCTTCAATTGTTTCCTTGTCTTCAGGTGCCAGCAGTCGTTGCTCTTCCTTTGTCACTATTGAAAAATAGATTATAACTATTTTTTTTACAACAAAACAGTGATATGTACGTACAAAATATGTTAAGTATATTCGGCTCAAGTAAAATTTTTCTGGTATTTTTGACTTCGTAATACATGCTCTCAATTTGACTGGGCTTTAAGTGTTGAAGCAAATTAACTTTCTCATTCCAAAACCATTTTATTTCGTGATTTTTTAAAGCGGTCTCAAGTTTTTCAAACATCTAAAGAAAAATAAAAATATGTAAATCATATTTAGAACAGATATGTATAAGTGATTACATGAGGAGGTGAACTGTAAAAGAATGCAATCATTTTGGAATGCATTCATTGAAGTCATCCTTACAATTTACATGGAATTGTTTCAAATCAATGACTTCAATCTATGTATGCCCATACAAACAATATATGAGGGCAGAATATTTTCATGATGACATCGAAAACATACTCTCAAAATTCATTTTATTAAGCACAGTTACACTTACCACATTCATTATAGTGGTTATAGACTCTCCACACCAGAAATTCGGTTCAGACTCTTCAGCATGCCACATGAACAACGTTTTTATATAGTAACTCTTTAAATTGTTCATCTTTGAATTCATATTACAAAACTTTTTCATAAGCCGTATCGCATTTTTAAAGTGGTTCTTATTGGCCATGAATGTCCTTTCTGACTCTGCAAATGAGCATTCAAAAGATGGATTATCATTCGTCGAATTTGGTCGTGGAATTGCGTCCCAATGTCCCTCGGTTGGTTGCCTTTTAGTAACCGACAACCCATCCTCAATTCGAAATCCAGGAATGAAATTGATTGACAATTGATCTGATATTGATATTTTGTGCGCTGGTCCATTCTTAGTATAATACAATCGGTATTCTTTTCCATTGCAGTTCACAGAGTAACGAATTTCAGTCAAAAAGGCTGCAAAACGACCCTCGAGCCAACTTTGAAATTTATCCTGCAAGAAACAACCTTCTTTGTTGACCATTTTTTCTAGAAAACGAAGCATGACCGTGTCGTTTGTTTCTTCTAAACATTTCAGGACACCTATTAGCACAATATTAATGCTTTCCAAGTGCACAATATCCGGACGAATTTCTAGTTCACTTTCAAATGGAAATTTAAGTCGTATCACCAAGTCGAATTCATCTGGTTTCGAAATTTTCAACTTATCAGCGTAGCTTCCTAAATGAAAAATTAAAAAAAAAATGTATCAAATTGGTTCGATAAAAGACCTTAGAGCAATTGCTAAAAGAAAATCGTCCTTAATCAAATTGCCTATAAGTAAAGTACTGTGCAAGTAAAAATGTCCCGATAAAATTATTATTCAAACCTATTTTGAAAATCACATTTCGAGCATAATTCCATAAACTTTTGGTTGCTAAAATTATTGTAAATGCAGAGATTCAAAGAATTCAATGAATTCAATTACTTTCAAATGATTTCAATGCATTGAATGCAATTTGTGACATTAAAAGACTTTAAATGGATAGAATGCATTCAGAGACTTCAATTGAATGCATTCATTGACATTAATAGTAATTATTAAGGCTACATATGATGAGTCCATATGGCACGTCTTGCACAGAGGAAGGCTGTCTGAGGAATTCGAAGTCCAAAGTGGGGTTCGACAAGGCTGCATACTTTCACCAATACTGTTTTTATTGGTGATTAACGATGTGCTGAATGCGGCCTTATCAACAGGAAATGGAGGAATTCGATGGACTCTTACATCTGAACTCAAACACCTCGACTACGCCGGCGATGTATGCCTTCTGTCTCACAGAATAATGGACCTTCACCAAATGACAGCAAATGTGGAGAGGGAAGCAAATGTCGTTGGGCTGAAAATTAACTCGGCAAAAACAAAAATGATCAGCCTAGGACCGAACTCATCAACTCATGTATGCATTGCAGGACAAACGGCTGACAGAGTAGAAAGTTTCCAATACCTTGGGAGTACCTATTGTCTTAACCGATAGCGGAACTGAACTTGATATAGCCAACCGAATAGGTAAAGCAAAATCTGCGTTTGGGATGCTATCTACAGTTTCCGTTTCAATGTTGAATCCGTGCTGCTATATGGATGTGGTACATGGAGAGTGACCGTAACTATCACGAGGAAGCTGCAAACGTTTGTCAATAGGTGCCTGCGCTACATCTTAAGGATATTCTGGTCAATCCGTATCTCTAACGAACAGTGATTGGCCACACTCTCCGAAAGGGTGACAGATCTATAGCTAACTAAGCGATGCAATGGAACCCGCTTCCCCAGGATGGCAGGGTACGCGGCGGTCCTAGGAGTACGTGGAGCATAACAGTGAAGAAGGAAGCACGGTAACTGGAAAAGAGTTGGGGGGAGCTGAGGCACATTTCCAGAAATCGCACACGATGGCGCGTAGAGGTTGTAGAAGCCCTAGAACCCACAAGGGGATACAGGATACAAGGAGAAGAAGAATTCATTGACAGACAGAGCAATCAACAAGATTGCAATACAAAGACTTCAAATTATTAACCCCGTTAAGTATAATATTCACTAATATTTATTACTCACCGCTGTCCACAGTCTTACGAAAAGCCGACTATCTATAGATTTTCAGTGAATTTTCAGGTTATCAACCAATATGAAGGACCAAATCTGGCTTCACTAGTTAGTGACTAGAATACTGAACCGGCTTACAAAAAGATTGTTCTAATTCCGACTTCAAAATTATTGGTGCGTTCTTTTTTTAAACTGAGAATTATATTCATACAAAAAAATCCATTGATTTACGGCTCTTTGTAGCTGGCGACGGAACCAAAGCCGAGGCCATGTCCTACCTGGGAATTCAATAATAGGGCTCCTTGACAGCTTGAAGCCGACCTTTATTTTTACCAATAAAAACATGTATATGGAATGAATATGGAATTTAGAGATATCATGCTGCATAAGGGTAAAATAGAATCCTGATTCCGCAAACTTCCGAAGCTACAAAATTAGGTTTGATAAAGTTGCAGCATTTCTTTGCAAAATATCTATAAAATTTATAAATATTTACACTATTATACGTACCGCATAATTTCGAGTCACAGAACAGTCTCTTAAAAATTTCGTTCTTCTTCAAAGCATTAACAAATGTATTCCTGACTTCATTGTATATCATCGTAAAGTGCGCTCGCTCTTTGTCAATATTGATAGCTCGACTAATTGTCTGGTAGACTTCATCCATCTTGAAATAATAAGCATAAAAAATATTATTATATAGTATAAGATGTAAAAAATAGGCCCTTCGAAGCAGCTGAAGGTAACTCCTTCAAATGGCTGAAATGAACTACCTCGTCAGCGGGATTTTGTTCATTTATTTGGGAGATAGATGAACTAATTCCCAGTTATCCGGCAACCCCAAAACCGATTGATTTTTTACCAATTGTATCCACTTAATCTGAACGTCTTAGCTATAGGTTAGGTTATGAGGGTGTGTCATGGAAGCAGAACTCATCGTGCACTCGGACACATTCCATTGTGCTTACCCTTGGAAGTGGAGTGGGAAAAAAATACTGGGAGCTGGACATCTATCTTGGACTTGGTCTCTACTCAAAATCAGTTGGTGCTATTAGCGAATCTGAATAGGCTCATTATTCGTGACTCTGCTACCCCTGCAGTGCTAGAGAACAATCTATGGACAATCATTGGACTCGAAGGCGTTGTTCTTGTAGGGCGGGCAGAGAACTCTACATTTTCTTCGACTGGACTTTTCATTCCATAGTTCCTCTGTCGCAACGTCTCCAGTCCGTAAGGTCTTCGTTTTCAGTTTTTTTTTTCAATTTTGACCATAAGGCACGAGAAGTGATGCAGTCCTCTCTGGATATCCAGGAGGCGTTGACCTGATTCTCTATTATGTAGAGCTTGACCTTGTTGTGTCTCGACTCTCAACATTTCGTGACTGCCTTTAATTTGACTGTCTTGGCTTTTATTGATTTCACAGCCGCTTGACTATTTACAAAGATTGTTATATCCGACGGCACTCTCATAGTGATGCTGCAGTTTCTCCTATTTCCAATATTTCGACTTGGACACACATACTTCTGGCAGTCTGAAAGACACCTGTTTTTGTAGTACTTCTGAGTCTCATGTATACTAAGCGACAAAAAGAGTATCTTTCACCGATTTGAATAATATTGCACCAGATTCAATTATTTTGCACTTAACGTTTTGTGCACATACATACATACATACATACGTACATACATCGAAAAAAATTAAACAAACAAATGCCACAAGTAAGTACTTAGCACGCGCATTACAATTCATTAATGACCTGTTGAAACAAATATGTAATATACCTACTTATTTCATTTATTTATATGTATTTCGAAAAAAATGTGCACTCTTATCACGTTTACTAATGAAGGCCATCGCCGGCTTTACTCACAACAAATACACTCTGCTCTTAATGCTTCAAAACCTGCTGGAGCACAAGATACAATAAGAGAGCGTACACCCACCCATAAAAAAATTAACCAAAATACATTTTCTTTAGCCGGTATCTTTTGTTTTATTTACTTACCTTTATGTAAAATTTACTTTTACTTAGAAAGAACAACTAGTTGGGAACTAATTCAAATAATTAAATAAACTTCAATTAATATATATTTCACAGCACCAACGTATCTGAAAGTTATCGTGCAACTAAAAGCTCTAAGAGAACATAGTGAAAATGAGTAAAAAATTGCCACGATACCATACACAGTGTGACCATAGTTTAGTATAATATTCCACTAATATATTTCTCTCGCATTTTAAAGTGGAGTTATTTTCAAAGGCAATATTTTGATCAAAATAGGTATATGCTCCTAAAAAAAGAATTTAATTATTAATTTTATACTTCTAAATTGGAGAATTCATGAAATCTTGAGCTCAGATAGGTTTGAAAACTAGCAACTACTGCCGTCATTTTTCTATTTCATCATATAATATGAACGTGTTGTCCATTCATATTACCTTTTCATCGACTTTAAAGCCGCCTATGACAGCATTCATCGTCTTGAGCTCTACCAGGCGATGGCCCAATCCGGGATACCGACAAAACTTATCCAGATGTGTCGCGTAACGCTGGAAAACACGCGATGCTCTGTGCAATTTGGAAACAACTCTTCGAAGCTCTTCCAAACATGCACCGGATTCAGGCAAGGAGATGCGCTGTCATGTGATTTCTTCAATATCGTGTTGGAGCAGATAGTGCGCAGGGCAGGTGTCAACACGGAAGGCACTATCTTTCACAAATCCGGCCAACTGCTGGGATACGCAGACGATATTGATATCATCGGAAGATCCCGGCAAGCCGTCGTAGAGGCATTTACGGCCATTGATGAGCAGGCGAAACGAGTTGGTCTTGAAGTAAATGAGGACAAGACAAAGTATATGTTATCAACAAACAAAAATTTATCTGTCCAAAACATTGGGCAGAACGTCACTGTTGATAACTATAATTTCGAGGTAGTTAAGGAGTTCACCTACCTCGGAACAAATATTAATCCTACAAATGACACCTTTGTAGAGATCCGACGAAGAATAACCCTAGCAAACCGCTGCTACTTCGGTTTGGCGAAACAACTGGGTTCAAAACTCCTAACTCGACGGACCAAATTAATGCTCTACAGAACACTCATCTTACCAGTCCTGCTGTATGGAGCCGAGTGCTGGACGATAAGTAAGAAAGCTGAGCAAATATTGGGCACCTTCGAGCGTAAAATACTTCGTCGGATATTAGGTCCCTTATGCGAGGAGGGCGAATCGAGGAGAAGATACAACCGCGAACTCTATGAGCTGTACCAGGATGTGGATGTAGTCCAAAAAGCCAAGATACGCAGACTACATTGGCTCGGCCACATCGAGCTAATGGACAACAATGCTCCAGCCAAGAGGATCTTCGAATCCCAGCCCCTAGGTTCGAGACGGCGAAGAAGACCGAACCTCCGGTACAAAGACCAAGCTGTCGCGGATGCCAGAAAACTTGGTCTTCACAACTGGAAGCAGCTTGCTCGGGACCGCAGAGGATGGAAGGCAGCGATGTCTCAGGCAGGGACTCTACAAGGGTCGGGAGCCCTTTAAGTAAGTAAGTAAGTTGTCCGTGTTTTACACTTCTGCACGTTCATAAGGGACCTACGATTTTATGTTGCATTCGAAAGCCAGAGAGATTTTTGAAAAAAACTTTCTCCCGACACTTAGGTGTACTTTTGAAACACTTTAATGGTATTTTCTATTTCACTGAGCCACATTAGCCGCAAAAATTTAAATCAATACAATTTCGTAAGCGATTCCATCGATTGCTGCTTTTGTAGACAAAACTTTCGTACCCACGTCTTTTGCTTCCCACGAATTCTGGCCCAGACCGAAACCCCCAAAGGAATCTGGGGTGTTAAAGCATTCTTCCTGGACTCTTACGATAGGCTCTTACGCTAGTCATTCATTCTTGAATGACTTTTGCAAAAGCTGCAGAAACGAATAAGAAGAGATAAATATTGTTCATCTGTCCAGCCTCAAAAAGAAAAGTAATTTGTATTTGCCAACAGACTCCTATGTTCTAAGTATATCTGTAGGCAGTCAGAAATTCAGCCTCTTTACTTATGTGCATAAAAATACTAAAGTGGCAAACATACATAAACCAAATTCCATATTTCTTAAGAAAATGGAATGGTCACACTGGACAGTATACAATTGAAATATGTAGTTTGTAAACTAAACGCTGTGACCAGAGTGTGCCATTTTTTCGCTCTTTGAGTAGTTTTTTTAGCTTTCTAATTCAAAAAAAAAAAGATGAAAGAGAGAATGTTCCACTTTACACACATAATCAAAGTTTTGTTGTTTAAAAATTCAATCGAAATCTATGTCAACATAAGAATTTTTATAAATATCACTTCTCTAAGGACCTCAATACGCTTAATGGAACTGTTTTTTTCTTTTTAACTTTGAATATATGATCTACTTTAATTCCGACAAAACTTAACTACGCAAGAGAACTTACCCTATCCGGATAGTGTGATCGAGAAAGTCATTCTGTCAGCACTCGCTAAGGAATTTTCATGACAAAGGGCAATCGACACTCCAATTTAAGTTATCTTTTTTTATTTATTAATAAAGGAATACAACAAATGAACACTATCGAATGGTTATATTTAATGTTTCAATTAACCGTTTTCTATCTTCAAATTTGAGTAAAACAAACTGTGAGTGAGATATCGTTGACATTTTTTGTTTATGTATTAAAGAAGGTCCATATATGTCATTATGTATTGTTATGACTGTGTAGCACGTAGCACCGTCCAGTTGAAACAACAGGTCTTCGGTGTTTTGTTCTTCTTACCAATTGGGACCAAAAGTAATTGTCTATCATCGAACAATACCACTCGCTTGTTGATGAATCCATTCATCTGGAAATGGACATCGGCGCTGAATGTTCGACCGAAATCGGGGTCAACTTCCAATTGCTTGAAAGCCCAGTAAGCGAACAAATGGCGTTATCAATGGTCATTAACTTTGAGATCTTGGTTCAGTGGAATCTTGTACAAGTGTAGGTCCAAGTCATGATCTACCTCCATATTGCTTTGGCAAAACAGAAAAAAATATGTGACAGCTAAATTGACAGATGAAGCTTCAACTACATACATATACATATGGCCGCCATCACCTGTCAAACGTCGGAAATCCACTTTTCTTTTTCATGTACTCTGCTTGAAAGCATTCTGTACAAGTGAGCATTTAACGAGAGTCTCTTCGCCGGATTGTGCATTGTGATGATCTAAATAGGCATCTCTATGATCAAAGATTCTATGATACAGTTCTGGTACAACAACTAACTCCACACGATTATGTAATACTTCCCTAGTGACGCTACTGTTTTCTTTTCTAAAGAGACACATTTGCCCCTCAATGGATGGCAAACAGAATATTCAGTACTCGAGTGAAAGAAATCCCAGGGAAGTTAATCAGCAGCTCATCTCAGTCTCATTTTATCATCCCTAATTAAATTTTTTTTGCCCAAAAAGTAATGGAACGGACCTAATGTAGAGTATATACTGAAAACAAATTCCTTTAAAAGGAAACATATTTCTTTAATAATTATAAACCAATGTAAAGGTTGCATAATAAATTTTAAAACAGATTACAAATATTAGATGTAAATAAGTGGACATGTTCATTAATATAAGTTTGACATTTTAACACAATAAATTTAAAAATACAAATATAAAATAAAACTAAAACTTACTTAATTTAATTTAAAATTATGGTTAAAATAAATTAATTAAATTTTAGTTCTATACTTGTTTTTCCTAAAAATAGATAGATTCTATGCTTTAGATTTAATTTTTAATATTCTGTTAAAGCTCCAATTATATAATTACTTATTTATTGTCTTAAAATGAATCAGTCTTATATCATCGGCCACAAGCATACCGAGAATTATCACAATGCAAATTTAAAAGGCACTTAAGGAACTATCTTTTAAACTTGGTAATAATAATAGCTAAGCATTGAGAACGAGGACATGCTGGATAGTTTTTTGTGGCCTTAGTTGGCGTTTGGCCTCGAGTTATATAGATACAGCCCACCCAGAAGCAAAGCAGCTCCAGCAACACCAGAAACATAAGATGATGTTGCAGTTGAAGGAAGTTTGTCTTCAATTATTTGTTTGTCTTTAGGTGTCATCTTTCGTTGCTCTTCCTTTGTCACTGTTGAAATATAAGTTAATTTAATTTGTACAATAAAACTGAGTAGGCGATAAATACGTACAAAATATGTTAAGAATATCTTCTCCACATTTTGCTGTGAGTAAAATTTTCCTGGTATTTTTGACTTCGTGATACATGCTGTCAATTTGGCTGGGCTTTAAGTATTGCAGCAAATTAACTTTCTTATTCCAAAACCATTTTATTTCTCGATTTTTTAAAGCCGTTTCAAGTTTTTCAAACATCTAAAGTGGAATAGAAATATGTCCATCATAGTTAGAACAGATATTGTGTAAATGATTTAAGGAACAGGACTGTTAAAGAATGCAATCAATGAAGTCATCCTTTGAATTCACATGAATTTGTTTCAATTCAATGTCTTCTACTTAACCAGTCATTTTGAAAACATGATTTAGCAATTATTTTCTGCAATCATAATTTTAAAGTCAAAATAAATGCAATCATTTTGACTGCTCTGGCATTCATTGAAGTGCCTTTGAAGTCTTTGAAATCATCTGTAGATATCTGCAAACTCTAACTAAAATATTTGATTACATTTTATATAAATACGCCCATTTTAAGGAGGCGTTTTTCATTTTAAACAAAATAAATTATTTTTTATTGATTTCTTTAGAATAATATCACTTTTTAGGAACAAAAGTGCGGTATGTGTTAAAGAATTTTAAAAATCCTCCCACTGGCATGCCCACTTTTTAAAAAAATTAAAGTTTTTGAGAAAATTAATAATAAATTTGAAGGAGACCTTTCTTCAGCAAGTGTATTGGCGAAGGAAGGAGACTATGTTTTTATCGTGAGGGCAGGATATCTTCATAATGACATCAAAAAAATTCTCTGAAAATTCGTCTTATTAAATACAGTTACACTTACCACATTCATTATAGTGGTTAAAGACTCCTGACTCCAGATGTTGGCTTCAGTTTCTTCGGCGTGCCACATGAACAGCGTTTTTATATAGTAACTCTTTAGTTTGCCCAACTTAAGATTCATGTCACGAAACTTTTTCATAAGTCTTATTGCATTTTTAAAGTGGTTCTTGTTGGCTATGTATTTCTTTTCTGATCCTGCAAATGAGCATTTGAAAGATGGATTGTCATTCGTCGAATTTGGTCGTGGAATAGCGTCCCAATATTCATCGGTGGGTTTCCTTCGATTAACTGATAGCTTATCCTCGATTCGGAATCCAGGAACAAAATCAATTGAAATCTTCTCAAATCCACTTTTAATTACTATAGTGTGCGCCGGCCCATTTTTTTCATAACGCAAGGCGCATAGTTTTCCATTATATTCTATACCATAACAGATTTCAGTTAAGAATACAGAGAAACGACCTTCGAGCCAACTCTGAAATTTATCCAATAAAAAGTAACCTTTTTTGTTGACCTTTGTTTGTAGGAATCGCAGCATGACCAGGTCTTTTGTTTCTTCTAGACGTTTCAGGACACCTGTTAGCACGATATAAACGCTGCCTAAATTAACAGTATCCGGAAGAATTTTGATTTCCTTTTCGAATGGAAATTTAAGTCGCATCACCAAGTCGAATTCATCTGGCTTTGAAACTTTTAAATTATCAGCGTAGCTTCCTAAATGAAGGATTATTAAAAATTCGTTGAAATTCGTAACAATTATGTAGTGCAACCATGTACGCACCGCTTAATTTCAAGTCACAGAACAGTCTCTTAAAAATTTCGTCCTTCTTCAAAGCCCTTACAAATGTATCCCTGACTTCGTTGTACATCATGGTGTAGTGTGCTCGCTCTTTGTCAATATTGATAGCTCGACTAATTGTCTGGTAGACTTCGTCCATCTTGAAATAATAAATTTGATTTTAAATATCATTTGTTCAACTCTATTAGAAGCATAAAAAAATATTTTATTAAAAAGATATAATTTGATAAAAATAAACCATTATAAGCTCAAGTTTATCTAGTAAATGATCGGCGCTAGGAACAAGCACCCAATGGGCCCGAAATTTTGCCTGTGGGTCTTGGTTTATACTTTTGGGAGATTGTTCATTTGGGAGCTACCGATTCATATTGATCCAAGTTTCAACGTCAAAATCGTGGGTGTTAACTTATGGGACTTAGTTCATAATGAAAGGGTGTCTCAAGTGTCCTTTACCCGGGTGGATTTTCTCTACCTCTATCAAATATCTAGGATTAATTCCAGATAAGAACTTTCTCTGACAAAACATGTAGAATCCAAAACATCCAAGTTGCTTTCAGTTTTCTGACAGTGTAAGGGTGCTTTTGCAGAGACGGCTTGTCACTGAGAAAGGTCCTCTGAATCTATACGGCCATGATTAGACCATTTCTGGCTTATGCGTCGGTTGTTCGGTGGAAGGGTCTTTCTCGTAAATATGTGACTGTTCCTTGTGCCAAACTTCAAAGAATAGTTAGTCTCGGGTGCACGGAAGCCTTTCCGAGAACTGCTAGCTCTGCTCTAGACGCACTGCTGAATTTCTTCTCTTAATACTTATACCATGGGGTTTTCAATAAAAGATTTTCATAGGCTAAGACAAGTCTGATGCTATGACATCGAGGATTCAGCTGTGGCGCAAATATGGGTTTGACTTTCCTAGTATTCAAGAGCGGTTACGACCAGAGTCTGAGCGAGGAATAAAATGGTTCCAAAACCGGACAAGTATCAGGGGATGGTGTAATTGTTGAAGACGACAACACAAGACTGCAGTACTCATTGAGCAAGCATGGCTCTGCCTTCCAGCTGGAGAGCTTTGCAATTCTAACGGCTGCGAGTCACATCGTTAGGAATAGGTAGAAGGGTCGTAGTATCTGTGTCAGAGGTGGCAATCAAGCTGCGCTTAGCGCTTATGGAATGTAAAAGAGCGTTGAACTGTGTCGCAAGATACAATTTATTGACTCTCATCTATGTAGGTACCAGGTCACACTGGTATTAAGAGAAATGAGACATCTGATGAGATTGCTAGACTCAGAGGAGAGATTCTCAGGACCCGAACCTGCGGTAGGTCTTCCTGTATAGACGGTCAGGACACTTCGCTTTTGCAAAGCATCTGAATATGATTGCCTTAGGCGAAACATCTATCTGCGACGCTTGTGATTGTCCTGCCCTTGCTCGTATCAGGCTACAGATTCTGCAGATGTAAGCTCCTCATCACTGAAGCGCCTACTCGAAATTGCTAAAAATACGAGAAAATTTATACATTAAAGTGGGCGAAATGGGGTGCTTTCTGCTAATACAATGAGCAAGTTGATGCCAATATTTTTGCAACCTTTTTTTTCCTCGCGAACCTTGGAAAGCATTTACCTGAAACACGGTTACCATCCTCTATGGGTACGCTGCTTCTGGTTATGAAGACCAAGTTTTTTGCCATCTGCGTACTGAAGGATCGTTCTAATGTAATTCGAAGAGAAACACAGGAAAATACTCCATTTGAGAGGAAATGCAATAAACCATTGAAACAGCGATATCACACGCATAACCGCTGGACAAAATACACAGCTCATCGTGGCAGTGCTATAATCACAAACCCATCCCCTCGACAAACTATCAAGACCGACATATGCATCTCGATATTCAAGCAAATTAGACATGTGTCACTGCGCTGCTTATGTAATTATTCGAGGAATTCAAGAGATTGCCATTGCAACAATATTCATATCAAACCAATGCAACAATGTTAATAATAAAAAACAAACTATAAAAAAATAAAAATAAACTGCTGATAAATTTAGCGTCTACTTCTAAGCGCAGAAAGTGAACCACACACATTTGGAGAGTTCAAAATCGGTGTCGAGCCACGTTCCAATAAAAGTTGATAACAAATTTAGACTTCAATGCGATATACCTAATACGTCTACGTACATACTTTTGGAAAAAAAAACACGTGTCTGTGAGCGAATTTAGATTCAAAAAAGAAATAAAGCCAAATAGCGATTTTTAAAAGATATGTAAACGGAAGCGTTATGGAAGTGAAGCCGCACATATGATCGATTAAATGTGTTATCATATGACTGACGATGTGATCAAAAAAATTTATTTGCACCAAGCGAATAGAATAAGCGTAATAATGGTTGACAGATGACAGGTGACAGGAGATCATTATTGTTGGGTTTTCTTAAGTTACAGGTCTCTGCCAATAAACCACATGCCCTGAAAGCCAACGTAATCAATATTTTGAGTCAAATTCAGGCTAATTTGTGCGCGAGAGTTATGGAAATTTGGACGTTTCGCATACGTGCCAGCCAACGAAACTACGGCAGACATTTGAATGATGTTATATTTCCTACATAATGGCATACATGAACCTTCTAAATGAATAAAAAATATCAATGATATCTTACCTTCAGTTGGTTTTATTCAAATTTGAAGATAGGAAACGCTTAATGGAAAACCCTTCAGAAACACCTCCGTACTGCCAAGCCCTTATTGGTGAAATAGCGCTCTTTTTTTTAACAAATGTTTGATAGTCAACTTAGGAGAATTCGGAAACAATTGCGCAACCTACACGATGCAATTTATGGCCCAACCGTGACTTTATTAAGCGTGCGATACCTAATGTGAAAATTGCATTAAGACATATGTCATATCGTTTTTGTTTGACGCTCACCCCGACGTAGTCACCCACTACTACTCAGTACTGAATGTGCGAATGAAACCGTTCTCTACGTATGGATCAAAAATTGAACGAAAACTGAATGAAAAGTCATCATGAATGAGGTACGTGTACCTACCTATATAAATTATTCGCATACATCCGCGCCAAATAATTTAGGGGATCCCCCCAGGGTGGGATCATATCTCATCTCCTTTGGCTTATTAAGCCAAAGTGAAGTGAAGTGTAAACAAAGCATTGTATACACTTGATAGAATTGGAATCAAGGTTGTCGCGGATAAGGATGATGTGGTAGTTCTGTTATACAGCGATTTTTCCTTCAGTATTTAGTGAGGTTATGGAAGGTGCCTTGATTAAGATTAACAAATGGGTCACTGGATGAGAGCTCAGCGTCAATCCAAGCAAAATTGAAGTAGAACGGGTCTACTTAACAATGAATTAAGTACTCTCCTTGTTTGTCGTGACTCAGTGGTTAGTGCGTTGGACTTCTGTGAATGGCGAGCATCTGAGAAAGTGTACTGTCATGCGAAAGCTTCTCAAAAAAATCCCTCTGCCGTTCGGATACGACATAAAACCGCTGGTCTCTTCTGTAAGTACAGAAATATATGTAGGTATGCATACTAATCCCAACACGTACAGTCGGTCCTTTACGGGATGCTTATGGCCTTATATTTCATACCAAGGGATCTAGTAATAATTTAAAATGACTATTTGATTAAGTGGGCGCTAGAAACGATGTCAGGACTAGATTCCCCATCAGAGAGGAGGCAAAATGTTATATTTACTGACGCAACGTTATCACAAAATAGGCTGTTGGATGGGGGCGGGGATATTCTCTACATCCTATCGGCTTTCGGATTCGTGTAGCGTCTCCAAGGCTGAAGTACTTGAGGCTTGCCGCCTACTCAAGTAAATCACGACGCAGTGCGGCCGATTTCAAGGCTATTATATCTGCCACTAAATCTTCTAAGCAGAATCGAATAGTGCAAATCGTTGCTGGCTAACAGGCTTACAATCAGCTTCTTTGGGTGCCACGTCAGAGCAACTTTGAGGGTAATGAATGAGTGGATGAGCTAACGAGGAGGGATTCTGCCTTTAATGCCATTCGGTCTAATGCTCACTGTATTGACAACGAGGAAGAAATAATTATACACTTCCTCTGTAAAGGCCCGGCTGATAGAAGCACGGAGGACTATCAATTTTGAATAATCTTTACTCTTCTTCCCTTTTCTTATTAATTTTCACGACCACTTACAATCGATTTAAAAAATCTTTTCGCTTTTTTTTAAATTCAACAGACAAACAGAGTATCTTTCACCGACTTGAATAAAATTGCATAAGCCGTAGTTCGTTTGCATTCAAGTGCTTCAAAGTTGCTATTCATATGCATGTCCATACATCGAAAGCAATAATAATAAATTGAACTAGGTATCTAACTAGTTAGGGCTAACTAATAAAATAATCAGACAAATAAAGTTGACTTATCAGTTTTTGATCGACAATAGTGTTAATAGTAAGTGCTACTATCTCTTAACGGATGTACATCATTTCCATCCAGAATATTCTGCACTTTAATTATCTCAATTCAGAAGAAAACTCTTATCACTTTAACTAATGAAGGGAGCTACCGGCAATATCACTACACTTGACTCTTAATACCTCGCATCCACCTGAGGAGATACCAGACAAAATAAGAGAACGCACACGCTCTGAGAATGTCACCAAAAATATTTTTGCTTTAGCTGGTATCTTTTTTGTTAACTTACCTTTTATTTTGTTTATAAACCACAACTCGTTTGAAACTAATTGGAATAATTAAATAATTATAAACCACAATTGATGATTTCTATGGAACTAAACAGAACCAATCTATCTGGAAGTTGACGTGCAACTGAAGCAAGCAACTAAAAGCAAAGAGAACGAGATATAGTTGCCTCCGATTGGAACCGCGCTACGAATACACTCAACACTGCGGCTAGATTGTGTTTTGAGTTATTTGCCTTCCTTTGAGTGAATGTTCAGCCATTAATTTATTAAAAGAAGAAAGAGAATTCCCGGCCATCCACAATCAGATGAATTTAAGCTTTTTTTTGTTTGAAAATTCAATCATGACATGTGGACATGAACGGAGCTTTTAATTACTTTGAATGGACATTAATGTTCTTCTGATCTCCAATTATGGAACTAATTTAATTGAATTCACTTGCAAATAGCAAACAAATCTTGGCAAAACTCTTACAAGACTCTAGTTCAAGTTGTCGCCTTACTCTATCCTAGATTTGACACATAGTTTGTAATAATTTCTCTATAAATGAATACAGACCCTCTAAAGTACATAGTACACTGGCGATCATATGTTTGTAATCACCTTGGAGTTTCACACAGATTTCAATTTCATTGATAGTACTGTAATTGGTAATTGAATGAAAGGTTTAGTGCTCAATTCCCGATCATATCCATTCAATTTTCACAGAAATAAAATGAATTAGTTTTCTCAGAAAGCACTTAGCGTATTTCAACATGAACGCAAAAAAGAAACTGCGAATTACAAACGAATGCAAAAATCACACACCATTCTCTTCCCAGTTGAATTGGATACCACCTATGGTGAATAAATATTGATAAATACAACAACTCTTTGCTTTCCTGTCTTCTCTCTTCCAAATTAGCTAACCAGTTAATCAGTAAAACGGTATTCATATGTCATATCCTCTTTGGTGCGTGCAGAAATGTATTCCACGCACAGCACGTTCAATTGTGAGTAGCTATGCCTTGGCCCGCTATGGGTATCGGTAGGCCCATTTCTATACAACTATATTACAATGTCCTAAGTAAAGGTAGTAAATATTTTTGGTATTTCGGCAAAAGAATTAAGGACTCGGCTTCATTGTCCATCTTAGTTCTTGTCCACAAAAATCAAAGTATCACTCACTGACTCCTCTAGAAGCTATGCTCGCCCCAAATCCTCAGGACAAATCTCAGGTTCAGATTGAATTTCTCCCCTTGCTAAGGCTCTACGTACATAGGTTCTTCCACTTGTCATACTCCTCAGGCATCTTTCCAGATAGGAGGAAACTCGCGCATGTTTAGCCCATTCCCAGCAATGGCAATAAAAGCCTCTCCTTCAAACTTGCGATACATAGCCTCAACACTAGTACTCTCTTAGGTCATGGAATGCATTCTCTTCTAAATGACCCTCAAAACAGTTTCCGGCAATAACGCTACACAGGGAACCTTATTAACAGTGAAATCGTAGTTCACCTTGATATCTCTAAAGCTTTTGACAAACTGTGGCACAGAACCCTCTTAAGTAAAATTTAAGCTAACGATGTCGGTAGTATCTTCTCAGCATGAACTGCACTCTTTTTTAGTAATTGGTCATCTATCTCATTCTCAACCAATGCTGGTGTACCCAAGGGCTCAATTATTTTAAATATTTATTAATGACCTTCTCCCTATTACTTGCAATCCAATCCATTCCTTTGCGGATAACAGTACTCTGGACTTCGTCTATTCTTTGTCTTTGGCAACTCCACGACTGAGACCCCAAGCTGTGGAGCATCACCAGCAGCGAATGTCTACCTTGCTCAACTCTGAAAAACTAATTTGAGTTCAATTCGTCAAAAACCAGATGGCGTCCCCTGTCTCTGAAGCGGGATACTAATCTAGCCCTACTACAAATGAATTAAGGAATCTAATGGCAATGCTTGGCATGCAAGTTATCACCAACCTTCGCTAGAATCAACAAATTTCTGAAGCTACAAAAAGTGTCACAGGTGGCTTGGATTCCTTAAAAGGTGTTAACGATTTTTCAGTTCTGCGGACTAGAATACAACTCATATGTTTCGGCGGCAGCTCCCGCTACTTGTTTGATCTTGTTGGCTTGTATCCAGCGTCAGGCCTGTAGAGCGCTTATTTCAAGCGCCAAGTTTAGCTCTACTGGCTAGCAAGGTTTCAAAAAAACACGGTTTGCTTTGAGCTCCTTACTTTCCATAGTAAGGAATTGATTGTCGTTGAGAGAAGTTTTCCAATTTACTCGCATACCTTACGACATATTTTGATTTTATCACCTTTAGAACCGAAGTTAATTTAATAGAAAAATATTCATAAAATTAAATAAACTAATAATTTTTAATATGCGCATCTGAGATAGAATTTTTTATGGGTGTGTCTTTTAACCCGATGTAAACATGTCAAAAATTGTTTTCGCATCTTGTGAAGTAGTCACATAGTCCAGCCAGAAGCAAAGCTGCTCCAGCTGCATAAGCTGTCGTTGATCCTGGTGGAAATTGTTTTCCAATTATTTTCTTATCGTTAGGTACCATCCTTCGTTGTTCTTCATATGTCACTGTTGAAAAATAAAATTATTAAATTTCCAAAAAACAAAACTAAATATGGCGACAAACACTTACAAAATATGTTAAGAATATCTGCTCCAGATCTTGGGGCAAGTAGAATTTTTCTGGTATTTTTAACTTCGTAATGCATGCTCTCGATTTGGCTGGGCTTTAAGTCTTGCAGCAAATTTACTTTCTTATTCCAAAACGATTTGATCTCTCGATTCTTTAAAGCGGTCTCAAGCTTCTCAAACATCTAATAGTTAGAAAAAGAAAGGTTAGGAAGGATGTAAATGCATTTTAAGAAAAGTTAAAACTATTTCAAACAGTCATTAGTGAAGGAACTAAAGTTTGTCTGTGAGACCCTATTTAAGTAAAAAGGGTCTGATCCTTCTATTAAAAGATGGAATATATTGAATACCATAATAAATAAGTGACAGAAAAATGCGATCACTTAAGCCGGCAGCCAACATAGCAAGCACTGCAAACTAAAGAAGCATTATGCCAGCGCATACTGTCTAGAAAGTATCAGACCAACTGAAGGTTTATTTTAGAAATAGGATACTGCAATACGTTACCAATTATGGAACGAGACAATCTCAGGAGTAGTCTTGCCAAAGTTTTTCAGATTTTCTATCCCGAAGGCTTCGACTATAGCTAGCTAGACTGACAACATAGCAAACGTTCTAGCGACTAAACTCCTTGAGCATGGCTTCAATGAAACCTTCGGAAGAGTTCATGACTGTGTAGTACCAGGTTGCAAACAGAAGTAGTATACATCATCAGAAAGAAAGTCATAGAAGTAAGTTTGGGTAACCAAGTTGTAGTACTCAAGCCAGAAATAAGACCAAGACAAAACTTTCATACAACTATGAAACAACAAGGACCACGTACCAAAGTACATACTGGAGGAGAGTTGCACCGTCGAAAATACGCTACGGTTCTCGATTATGGGCCGCTGGGCAGTTTGCTTACTCAACGCCTTGCATGTCAAGTGGCTGACAAATAAACTTTTTTTTGACAATATCTTGGCAGCAGGATTACTTAAAGTCAAGGACAAATTTGGAACAGTGGCAATAAAGATAGTATCACTCTGATAAAACTAGAAAAAGAAACAGATTGATCCCCAGAAGATCAATGGAAAACATAACCCAAATGCTTAATGGCCACGGATGTTTCAAAGTCTAGCTTTACATCGAGAGAACCCTGCGAAGAAATGCCTTACGGCAGTGCTACGAGGACCATGGGATGGATGGTAGGTAGGGAGCGAAGTAGCTCAGTTTGATCTTAAAAATATTCCCATCTTCCGACTCAAAACAAATAGACTGGAACTATGTCACAACTTCGCTATTTTACGTACCCAAATCTGCTATTTGTTTATTGTTTTTAATCTCAAATTGTGCTTTATTAAAAGTAGTTCCACTTACCACATGTATTATACCAGTTAAAGACTCTTTACTCCAGAAATCTGCTACAGTCTCTTTGGCATACCACATAAACAGCGTTTTTATATAGTAACTCTTCAAATTGTTCATCTTTGGATTCATATCACGAAACTTTTTCATAAGTCTTATCGCATTTTTAAAATGGTTCCTATTAGCTATGTATCTCCTTTCTAATCCTGCCAAAGAACATTTAAAAGATGGATTATCTTTAGTCGAATGATTTGGCCGTGGAATTGCATGGAATTGCGCTCCATTATTGTCCTCAATTTGGAAAGCAGGAACGAAATCAATTGAAAACTCATAAAATTCGCTCATGACCGTGATAGTTTGCGCTGGCCCATTCTTAGCATAATGCAAGTGGCATACTTTTCCATCATAGCCGATCCTTAATTTATAATGAATTCCGTTTAAGAAAACAGCAAAAAGACCTTCGAGCCAACTCTGAAATTTATCCAATAAAAAGTAACCTTTTTTGTTAACCTTTGTTTGTAGGAATCGAAGCATGACCAGGTCTTTTGTTTGTTCAAGACGTTTCAGGACTCTTGTTAGCACAATATAAACGCTGCCTAAATTAACAGTATCCGGGAGAATTTCCACTTCACTTTCAAATGGAAATTTAAGTTGCATCACCAAGTCGAATTCATCTGGCTTTGAAACTTTTAAATTATCAGCGTAGCTTCCTAAATGAAAAATTACAAAAAAAAATTAATTGGTTGAAATTATTTATTAGAGCTAGAAACATTTATAAATCCTTAAGCATTCCATACACGGTAAGAAAAGTGTATAGAGCCTTACCGAAAAAATCTTTTCCAACAAAGTCGCATAGAGCCTACGTTAATGTAGAGTGACCAGATAAGAATGATAGGAAAGTAAAATAATATAAAAGAACACCGGTATAAGATATAAAATGTATTCTGGTTTAATTTTAAAGATGCATTCATGCCATTATACTATATCATTCAAATACTTGTTTTATCTTCGCTGGCAGTGCTTCAAGTGATCGGTAGGAATTTAAATGTTGGCCCAGCAAATGGTTAGCTTCTTTACGCAGAGACTAGACTAAGAACTTGAGATAAAATAATCGAGTCAAGTCGAATGATCAATGCAGCCAATTGATCAACGCTCACTGTGAGATAACCTTGTCGTCAAATGTCTCCTACACAATTTTGTTTTTTGACATACTTAGCTCCTGAGTCAAAAACGGACCCCGTCCGAGAAGATGATTTTGTGGCCATACCCGGATCTATGACCAACATTTTCAGTTTCCAAGTGGACTTTTACACGTAGACTCTTGACTCACATAAGTGCAAAAAAAAAAGAAAATACGAAAAGTTGAGAAGAAAAATATTTTGCCCTCTGAGTCAAGGGTAAAGTTTTCGGCGACTCTTTTTGACGTTTTTCTTTTCTCTTCTTCTTTTTATCATTGTTTTGCTTTCATATGTTTTTGTTGCTTGTAGGTTCGGATATTCACGAAAGAAAATAACAAAAGAGAACTTCAAAAAAAGTCAAGCCTCAAGGGTCTACGTGTAAAGGCCCACGAATTAGCAATAAGCTGTGGTCGTACTCCTTCAATTTTTAAGTCAGCACAATCCAATATGAACGTAGGCGCAAATCCAACTGTAAAATAATCCGAGTTGACTTTCGACGCAGAATCAACATTTATTCTTAGATACTGACCACCAAGACTACTATGTTTTCTTCCTTTCGCCCCAATGTCTGTCTGGTTGGTGGCTTAATTTTTAAATAATTTTCGAACGTTTAGCAAGCGTATATTGATGCATGATATGAAATGACAAAACTTGCTTAGTACATAAAAATCTGGATGTCATTGGTAACTTTGACAGCTGCTGAAACATAACAATTTAAATATCTGTCACCCTTTATTATGTATTCTTCGCCTTATACTGACATAACTACGGTTTGTTTCTTTCTTTATCTTATAGGTACCTACCTTTCAAACAGTAAACAAACAAATACAAACATCCGTTTTACAAGCCCCTACCCGCACATTGCCTAAAATTGGCGGAGCTTAAATTCCTATCGGTGAATAAATGTGAACGAAAGTGTGAACAAGACGTAACTATAACTATGTCGTGGTGTTCCTTTCTTTCATTTCAGCAGACTGTCATTCAATTACCAACAAGAAAATGTACAGAAGGACTCTATAAAATGGCTGCGCCCGTAAAACTTCCGCCGATTAAGAATTTGGTCCGATTTGACTTTGCCGCAAACGTCAGAATACGTTCAAAATCCCGTGATAGACGACTGTCTATATTAGTTTATTTATATTTTAAAATTGCTGTGATCTTGACAGTTCTTGAATTCATTTCATTATTTACACTACAGACATAATTATGTATACACTTACCGTTTAGTTTTATGTCATCAAAGAGTCTCTTAAAAATTTCGTCCTTCTTTAAACCGTTGACAAATGTATTCCGTACTTCGTTGTACATCATGGTATAGTGTTCTCGATGTTTATCGATATTGATAACTCGACTAATGGTTTGGTAGACATCGTCCATCTTGATGTAATTAAATCATTTTAATATCATTTACATTTAAATATCATTTACATACATAGTACATCTTGTTTAATGAAAAAACAAGGGAAAGTTGCACTAATCTACATAGCAACAAATGTTCCTATTTCTCAAGAAACACTTACTACACTCAGTGCAGAATGAAAAAAAAAAGTTAATTTGTTTGACATTCCTGTCAACGAATCCGTGAACCGTGTGAACCGACAACTTTTAACGCGATAACGCTGTCAGACAAAGTATCGCTAGCCAAGCCACCTAAGATATGTCAGAGTTTGGTACAAAACCCCTTAATACCTCACATATAATAAATAATAAACAATATATGGCAATAAAACAGAAAAAAAAATATTAACTTTAAAGAACACTGAACTTTAAATTTTGTAAAGTAGGCAAAAAAAAATTGGGACTCCCATTTATATTGATTAATTTTTTTTTTGCGGTTAGCATCAGATATTAGAAAAAAAAGTCGAAACAAATGTTTTAAAAATGATTCCAAAAAAATATGACTTACGACGAAATTTTAAGTGAGGGTAATTAAATAACCGGGAGTGTACGATCATAGCGTGTGCGTTTTCTGTCCAAAATTAGAATATGACCTAAATAATTATTCTAAAGTTGTAATTTTTTATATTGATAGAACTTGAGATATAAGCGAATGGCTAATCACTCGATATCAGGTGTTTACGAATCTACATTATTATATCAGCAAAAAATTGTTATAATTACAGATAAAGATTTCAAATCAACACCTTGGTAATTTTATGTTAGTATTTAGGACTTTACCCATTTTCACGTAATTTTATCTGCTCGCATTCAATACCTGTCAACAAAAAGTTCACAGCTGGATTTTGTAGTTTAAAGAACCAATCATAATTACTTCAAGTATGCGATAACTAATGTCATAATTGCACGAAAATTCTGCTCGCGCGCTGTCAAAATCAAAGCGCACCCATAACGGCATTAAAGAAACGTGTCCGTTCTATCGATGTTACTTGGCTCTCACATGATGTAGTCCCTCTCAGCGATGTGTGAAAGTGCGAAAAAAAAAAACTAAACTGAAGCCAAAAATGAACCAAAACTCGACGAAACTGAATGAAATGTCCCATTATGTCATTATTCCTTATTAATCTAAGAAATATTAATAAATGCACACTTAGGGGCCACTTATAGCTATCATTCAAATGCGCATCATTGAAACAAACCAGTGGAGTAGTGTTTTCATTCTTTTGACAAGTCAGTTACGAGTATAACAATCATTGAAAAATTGCTACCAATGGAAAGGCTCTGTCAGTAGGTAAAATTGCAACAACAAAGCATAAGTTTTGAGATCAGAGTTAACTATTGAAAACAAAACTGACAAATGGGAATAGAAAGAGAACTGAACACATCAGCGAAACGATTGTGTTCCAAATTATAGAAACGAACGCCAAATATTGTTTGCTTTATCGTCTTAAAATTGGAAATCAAAATTTTCAACGATGCATTTGAATGATAGTTATAACTGGTTGAATGGTTAAGAAATGAGTGCAATCTTTTCAATTCTTCATAGTTCAATGGTGAATGCATTCATTGTTTCAAAACGTCAAAATAAAGTTAGCAAAACGAATCATAAAACTGAATTTATTGAGTTGATTGCATTTTTCAGATCATACTGTCAATAATTCTACTGATATACCTAAAATAGTCTGGGTAGTTCGTTTATAAAATTTGTATATTTCTCTGATTTGGATTTTAATTTACAGTACATATGTATTTATTTATTTTTTATCCGCAAACACAAATTCTTAACTTGAGCATAGTACTTACTTTTATAATCAAATTAGATATACTTGTATCCACTTCTGCCTTCAACAAACTTCCATTAGAAATGAAATAGACGTAAAACTTGATATGGGGATTCCCCAATAGAAGATTATTTAAGTCCCATAACAACCTGCTGGAGTTGTTTTTGAAATTCGGCTCAAAATTAGCATATTCTGGATTGCTATCGATTAGGAAACATTTATCTTGTACATGTCCCAGTCTTTTGCAATAAGTGCACTGCATGCTGCCAACTGTCCAGCGTCTTGCACTTGCACGTTTTCGTTTAACTTTTGATGGCTTACTGGCCATTACTAAGTCAATATTGTAGGCCGCTTTACACGATAAATCATCCCAGCAACACATTTTTGCCCGAACATTTATATTCCCCAACAATGATGGTTTTTCATTGTCCAATAAAGTTGTCTCTACCTTAAACTGAGGGCTTCGATTCTGATTGGAAGCGGTAGTTCTTCCGAAGCTTACATTAAACCTTTGAGCTGTTTTTTTCACAACGCTTGGTGACTGAGGCGCAATCTTTTTTTTCAGAATTCTATACAGATTTCCACGATCAAAACCGATAAGGATGGGTACTTTGCGTTGATTGATTGATTGAATCAGCTCAAAGCAGTGATCAAATCTATCAGTTGCGATACTCAAATCGTTTTTCAAATTGTAGTATTCCAATTTTTCGATAATTAGATGCATTCTGTTTGTTATTTTTGTTTGTACTCGTAGGTTTCAAAATACACTGTACAAATATGTATTTAAAGAGTAGACAATTGATGCGATCTATCGACAAATGATACTCGCGACACGTCCGACGTAGTAAGACTAGTTTTATTTATTATAAAAATGTATTCAAATAGTAGCTTGGAGCTTGTGCGAGAACTGATTTTCAGGAATTCTACAACTACAGTGTGTTATGCAAACTACACTCGTGAGAAAGATATACTCTTAAATTTCATCTGAACGTTCTCTTACTTTCAAAAGTGACATGTGTTTTGTTTTTTTTTTTATAAAAACGAATGGGAATAGTTATAGAGATACATACATTTCTATACATTTTTGCATTCAGCTCCCGATTAAGAAACCTTCTAAGAAAGCAAATAAAAAAATCAATTTTACCAAGAATATTTTTTCAAATACTGGCCATACTGCGATAAACATGGTCGAATGGTATTTGGCGAATAAATGTACCTGAATTCACAGCTCAGAGAATAGGCGAACCGCGAACAAATGATTTTTAGCACATTTAAAGGCAAACAATTGGCAATTACTATAACTATTGCCAAAGAAGAGCTTAATTTATCTATCGTTTTGTAGAAAGAAATTTGATTGTAAATAATTTCTGTGAAGAAATCAAAAATACGTTCCTGCGAATAGACGAATACTTTTAGCGAATTGTCATAATTTATTCACAATTCACAGATGTGAAACGCAATCCAACATTCGCAAGAGTTTAACCTCACAAATTTATTTTCTTATTGTAAATGACAAATAAAATTCGCCGATTGCAGCGACCAGATAAAAAAGTTGTCAAACCTTGCGAATATTCGCTCGTTCGTGTTTGCAGTTCGGTGAGGTATAAATGGCTTCCGATTCCTAAATCGTAGTCGGCTTATCCATGTAGATCTTGGACTGTACATAGCCCAAAAGGAAAAAGTTTAAAGCTGTGATGACACACGATTAGATGACCGATTTGCCGGTCCGAAGTGCGAAATTAACTGTTCAGCAATGGCACTCGCTACAGAGCTGTGTTTTGAGAGATCGTGTGGTATGTAGCTCCATTTTCGGGGTTCCAAATGTCCTAGAGATTATTGAGAGTTACGTTCTAGCCAAACGCGTTTTTAAAGAAATATAGAATCCCACCCTGAGCTACCGCTCCAAGATATTCTTCACTACGTTCTGGATGTGGTCTATTCGGTTGCGTATTGTTGAATAATGAAAATTAATAGGCCACCTTTCGTTGTGAGCCATTTTGTGATTGTCTAAGGTAATTTTAATGTGAGAAGATCTCGCGCTTGGTCATTTCGTTGCCATGGAAAATCATTTGTCCCAGGACCAGCAGAGCTGGCAGCCCTGTCACAATCCAAAAGGCTTAACCACAATTGAATTAAGGCTCTAGACGTTGCCGTGCACCGATAATAACATTTCGCTCAGGTGCGTCGAATTTTTTGCTTGCTTTTGCCTCCATTCGTAAAGAGCGGTTTCATTCGCACATTCCGAATGGAGAGGTGAGGGCGACTACTGATTATATATACAAAACATAAACGATATGACATACGGCCATGTTTCAATTATGCGTAAAGATTTTGACAGCATGCCAACAAAATGTTCGTTCAATTGTGATATTAGCTATCGCACGCTTGAAAACTAGATGTCAAATTGGTTATGACATCACCACATCGAAACGAGATGGAACTAAATACAACAGCTACGATGCACTCTTAAGTGTCTCCCAAAGTGTCTCGTGCAAAGTTATTTGCCTTTCATTCAACCAAATATGCAAATGTGTATGTATATATTTATCTATCAGTTTAACTGGTGGTTTTAAACCACTTAACCATATAGACACTTCAGTCGCATAAGTTTAAACGAATCGAGTGTTTATAAATTGTTGGCTTTATTTGTTATGTTGGCTTTATTGTCTCTCTAAAGTTTATGTTATGATCTACGTTCTTGGAACGAACTCAATTATTCATTCTTCTTTCAGTGACATTATTGATTATGATTATGAGTGGACCTTTCTTCTTTGTTGACATCTTAAGATTAATCTTCACGATGTATGTATTTATTTATTTACGGTGCGCTTGTTTGCAAGCACACAAAGTTTAATTAAAGTTCATTCAGTATGTTTCATCGATGTTTATTGACGAATCAAGACGATACATAGTATTTATCAATATCTTTTGAATTATTGTGATTTTATTAATAACTTTCATGAAATTCGTTTCATGAAATTTTTGCTGAATCGGAATTTGCGGAGCTTCTTTTACAAAAATGGTATGACTCTGAGAAGAGTAAGTTTTCAAAACTACAACACTACATCATAAGCCTATGTTACATCCCAACAGATGTCTCGACATTCTACAAAAATGGGGGTCTCTGATAATGCAATTCCTAAAAATTGCCACATTATCATAGGGATGGGAGACCTCAATGCAAAGAAGAGACCCATCGTATACAACAGCAATCACAATTATGCGTAAAGCTTAAGGCCTGGTCACATGTTCATTGAAATGAAAATCATATCGTGCGAGACAGGTAGATTTTAGGTGAGATAAAAAAGATTGCTTTCACAAAAATCCATTTGCAAAGGAGACAGGTAGATTGTTAGTGAAAAGAGAAGAAAAGGATTGCTTTCATTCTAATAAAGCAATTTAGCATAAAGAATTTGTTTTGCACATTGTTATCTGTCAAATAAAAAAGTACCTACTACCATTGTATATAGATAGATAGATTTATATACAATGCTACTACCTACATTTACCTTATCTTAAGAGAGAAAAAATCTTTTAACATCGATCAATAAAGCTAAAATACTTTGCCACTAACGCATTCAGATAAGTATATTCTTGAATGTGTACTGCATACATGTTTATGAATTATACTTAGTAATATTCGTACTAACTATATCATTTCCCCATAATTTTTTATGATTAATTATGATTGCGCCTACAGTATGAATGAGAACAAGGTATTTCCCCTGGATTTAATTGTACAATACGCTCATACAGTATTGCCAGGAGTATTTTGTGTATAAGTATCATAATAAGATACTTAAGTTTTGAAAAAAAAAAAAAAAACACTCTACACTTTTGACTCGTTGAGAAGAAGATTCAGGAGGCCAGAGCAACTCGTGTAGAGTCAGATCGCAAGACGAAAAATAGCAGAGGGCCCGTGCACCCTGATGACACTGATGGCACTCCAGTTCGTATCGAGTGAGCCAGCAGACAATCCAGATGAAGGCAACGCAATTTGGTTGAAAATGTTAAGAAGATTGAAGGATGTAGAAGATGTAAGGATATCTCAACGATAGAACTGCACGTACACGATTGCAAGTGAGCAGGCATTTGTAGCACCGCCGCGCGTATTGGACAATTTGTACGTAGAAAAGAACCATACCTATATGCGGATAACTACGAAACTCTGGAAGTGAGCAAGACTTTGAACAGTGCCTGTAGCCTGATGAAGCAATACGCTTGATGCTTCGAATACACGTCAGACATCGGCAGTACACTTAAATATAGGGACTCATGTGTAAAATAATCTATCAGGCTCTGTATTACCTCATCGTTACACCTTGTAATCATTTAAAACCAACGTGTCCCGGTACCTTCCCTGATCCTCTCTCTTTTCCAAAACTCTCGCACCCTGAATGCCCTGTATTAGGGTATTCCCTTTGGAGCGCGCAAATTATACGAAAAAAGGAGGCACTTTTTGATCGTAAAAGGGGGAAAGGGAAACCTGTCTTAGAAAAAAGGGAAAATGCGTATTTGAAATATTATTTTCGATATCACAAAATATTGTTATAATACGTCACCAACACGTATTAATCTTCGTTCTTAACGAATAATTTGCTATACCGATCCTTTTACCGATAACTTACTTATGCGGCCCTTATACCACGCAATATTATTGCATAGTACTCTTTATTGCGACACTGATTAAATTCCGATCTTGACAGCTTAATCAAATGGAATTTAATGCATCCAAAACACAATGCTGTCACCTGTCACTCAAGCGTAACCAAACCTCCCAACCATTATGCACGAATGGTACCTGCATCGTGGAAATCGAAAGACTTACTATCCTCGGTATGTGTATCAATAACCATCTCAGATGGAACAATCCACATATTCGAGGTCGCCAAAAATGCAGCAAAATGTCTAGGATTCATTAGCCGAACAACACGTTTGTGGAACGAACTGCCAGGCTCTGTGTTTCCTCACCGTTATGGCCTTCAAGCAAAGCATAATGGTATCTAATAACGGTATCGGTAGCTAGGTATCTAGCACAATAATATTGCGTGGTGTAGGGGCTGCACTAGTTTTTGTTACTTGTTATTAGTTTTTTTTGTTTCCTTTAATATTTTAAGCTTTTTTTCATGAAATAAATATTTGTTTTAAAGCTATTCCTTTCTAAAACGATTGATTTGAGCTTATTTTTTGTTTTTTTATAAAAGGGAAATATTGTGGGGAAAATCGACAAAAGAAAAGGGGAAAAAAAGGCAAAATGAGATAAAAAAAACGGGGAAAATCCCTGGTCGTATCTCAATCTGGCAACACTAATGTTGATTAGAAATAGAAAATAGATAAATAAGTAGTTGTACACAATCGAACACAGCTTACAGTTTCTTTCCAACCTTCGTGTGCCTTGTATCCACCTTATTAGGCGGTGTAAATTTATTGATACTTTAAATTTATTTCTAAAACATAAAATATAATTTGTGCATATAATTTGTTCTTTCGAATAGGAAAATTAATCTTTATAAACGTACGTATCTCGAAGGGCGTTATCAAAATTCGATTGTACTTTAAATATTTGAGTTAGAAAATAAATATTTGTAGAGATCTCAGTGTCTCAGTGTGAAACGGTAAAATTAAATTTCAACTGTGCAGCAAAACAAAATTTGCTATAAATTTATAAATTGCATGTGATACGAATACAACTGCAATGGTAATGCAGTCTTTTTACATGCATTCAAATTTCAATAAGTCGGACTTTGATAACTCGATAACTATTACTCGAACATCTTGATAACTGAAAGAGATTATTTGGTATAAGCTTCGATAAGTCGAATTTTGAAGGGGAATTCCCAAATTCTCTGTGCTTTTATTATGAATTCTCAAAAGTATTCTTTAAGTATTCTTTTTCTAAAGTTTATAAGAAATATGTTTCCTTTGCCATTCTGCGGATTCTTGAAGATGATTGGCATATTGTACATTAATTGTCTTCTGCCGTATACATTGTTCAGAAACGGCAATTGGTACAGCCCACCTGATATATCGTATCTCAATCGTGACTCAATAAGGGCGTGGCAGACTTGCTTTATACTTTAAGCATGCTATTGCGAATAATGATCCTTTAAGCATTTTTTTTTTTTAACTTATTGATATGCACATCCCAAAGAAAACAGCTATCTACACTTAATTGTATTACGCTTTATACTTATACACATTTAACAATTTCAGATGGAGGATGTATACCACTTTTTAAATAAAAATATCAATATTGATAAAGATCGACAGTGGTATACTGCATTTTTTGATTCCATACGAAAATTGGTTTTGAATGGTTTGAAAATGGACGAATATTTCCGGCTGATGTTTTGTGACATAAAACTCACTGGTTTGTATAATTTGTCTATTCAATTTTCTATAAGATATAATTTGTAATAAGTAAAGGGCCAACCATAATAGAATCAATCCTCTGGACGCTGCCGTACTTAGTCATTGGAAGACACATAATTTGTATACTGCACCCATAATGACTATTCACTCAGTATCATTCACTTTTGCTTCTGTACGTAAAGAGTGGTTCCGTTCGAACATTCCGTACGGAGCGGAAGCGAATTTTCGTTCAATTATGACATAAGCTATCGCGTTTATTATAATTATGGTTGGGACTTCATTTATAATTTTACTGAACCTTTGTTTGGCTTTGTGTTTTTAGGAAGCTATGCAGATAAACTCAAAATTTCCGTGCCCGATGAATTCGATACAGTTATGAACCTAAAATTGCCTTACACGGATTCCGTTATTATTTCTAGAGACGAACATAATAAAGGCAATGTTCTTATTGATTTGACGGATGTCTTAATAAATATAAGCGCCACAAATAATGCAAAGTACTATTTTCTCCGTGGAATGGTCAACAATGAAAATTTTTTATTGCAAAATAAGATTTCACAATGGATAGAAAGTTGCATGACGAAATTTCTTAAAAGCATCGATTATCAATTCATATATGAAGAGGTGAAATATAAATTGATTTACAGAAAATCAGGGCCGGCACATACGATCTATGTTCAAAATATAGACGAAAATGAGCCACTTTTTTCTGTAGATTTCGTACCGGTATTTACTTTTGACACGAGTAAGTCTGTATCTTCAAGAGTGCCGATATGTCAGACCTGGGATGCTGTTCCAAAACCACTTAAATGCGCACAAACAAGGGATAATCCTTCCTTTATTAGTTCGTTTTCTGATTCCGATCGAAAAATCATGATCGGAAAGAATAACTTTAAAGTTGGTGTGAGACTTATGAAAAAATATCGCGACTTAAGACCACCATTGCAGCACCTTAAAAGTTTTTACATAAAGACATTATTCCTGTGGCTCGACGAGGAAAATAAGGAAGATAAAAAATTCTGGAATTTACCTCTTGATAGAATCCTGCGCAGGGTAAGTAAAATTTCTCAAATAAAATGAATAATTATAAATATGTATCCACTTTACCCAGGCGTTTAAGAGACTGGAAGATGACTTGCATCGTGGAGAGATCAAATCGTTTTGGAACCCCGAGTTGAACCTATTGCATACACTTAAAAGCACGCAAATAGATGAAATGTATAAAGAGGTTGCCAAAACTAGAACGCCGTTAGAAGATCCACGAAAGAGAACCTTAAAGTTGTTCTGTATGTGTTGCAAGTCATAAGTATTCATATATATTTTAACGTCATTTTATAATTATAGTATCACCTAAGGAACAAGCAGCTATGACAAGCAATGATTTGAAATTATTAGAAGACAGTTGGATCGAAGAAAACACACAAAACTATACACTTACTCATATATTAGTAGCTTTTTTTAGTGTGTCGGCAATTTGTTACCTATGTCATAGATTTAAATAAGTAATTTATTAAAGTCTTAGCTGACATCGTAATAAGAACTAAGCATGTTTAATTACATAGTTTCTAACCCTTAATGTGACAATAACCGAATACATCTATTTGACAACATTGACATGTATTTGACAATTGATTTTTTTCATTAACACCTGGCAGTAAAATATTATGGAACATCAACTGTGACTTTATAAATGACTAGTGCAAGATATATAGTAAATATAATTTGAAGACGGGGAGCGTAAAATTACTATTTATTTCTTGATTCATGAGATCCTTTTATTTATTTGTTCATTTATTTTTCTCTGTGTTTAATAAAATAAATAGAAGAAGTATGCTAACAAGTGTCATCATTTTGAATTTGCAGAGAAACTCTGAGTCTAATAATGCTTCAATCGTTTTTCTCTCGTTAAAAAAGAATTATCTATTTTGGTGTATATTTGTTGCTGAAGGTTAAAAAGTATCGTGTATGTTATAGCTGATTTTGTGAGGAGTTGAGCAGTAGTGAATAAAACGTGAATAGAAGCTTATTAAAAAAATTTAAACAAAGATCCTTACGAACACGCCCACGAAAAACACCAATCCAACACAGCCTCTGTGGATCGTGGAACTTGTGATTTGTGAACCACTGGAATGGCATATGATTTGTCAAAACTCAACGGATAACCACTTTTGTCTCTTTCGTTCTTTTGTGAAATATGAAAGACCGCCGGCCGCCTGGAAGCAAAGTTTGAAATTTCCCGTCGTAACGAAGCCTGCGACATTTCACAAATATTTTTCGTCGATCTATTAAGACAATTTCGCAAAAGAACTCATTTTACCTATTATTTTCTGCGATTTTATTGACTGTAAGTATTTATTCATTCAAAATCAATCAGATTAAATAGAATTCAACAAGTTGCAGAGTATTTTTTGTGCCAAAAATGTCCGACGACAACTTAGAAGCCCTTGACAATGCGTCACTTCGTAAGAAGTGCCTCGAGTATGGACTCCCAAATGTCCCGATAACAGACACTAGCCGGAAGCTGCTGATACGTAAGCTACGTGTCGCCATAACAGGCGAAACGCCAGACAAAAAGAAGACCAACCGTCGAGAAACGATTTCAGCAGTACGCCCAGCAGTTGATGAGGAATCAGAGGCTCCCAAGCGTCCCCCTAGTCGAACGCAGCGGCGAACAATAGCCGCGACAAGCGTCACTTCGACTGTTGACGACACAGCATTGCAAGAAAAGAAGGTACCGGCTCCAGTTAGCGATAGAAGACGTTCAGTTCGTGCTCAGATCGAACAGGAGCCGCCATCAAGCATACCTGTGTCGCAGAAGCGGAAGACAGCCGCTCTGGTCCTTGAGGAAGAGGGAGAGGACGATGAAGACGATGTCATTCTGTTAGAGGCCGCTGAGCAGAGCGAACGAGAAGTTGTTATTCCCAGGATGCGGCGATCCGTATCCCTGACGAAGACTGGCGTTGTGACCACCTCGTACAGTCAAGAAGTAGTAGTAGCTCCACCAACGGTCCACGAAACCGAATCGGAGTCAGAGAACGACTTAGCTGCGAGATACATTAACAGTTATGAGCCGATTTCACGTCCTCTCCCACCATCTCAACCGTCGTACGGATTTTCACAGCGAAAGGTCGCTCCAGAGCCAGAGCGGATTGCATCCTTCCGCACGACCACGGTCAATAGAACTTCAATCGAACCGGAGCCCATCTATAAAGCACCTCCAATCCCCACATCACGCTACAGTTCTTTAGGATCCGGGTACTCGGCTGCAAACAGCGAGTCCACTACTTCAACGACCACGCGTCGTTTCACTACTGGTGGCTATGGAGTCACCCCAACCCCAACCCCAACTACAAAGTACACTAATGTTTATGGCGAAGAGGGTGAAGACGACAATGAAGATGAAGCGACCCCGTATCTTAGTGACTTTGCTCGGCGCCTGGAGCGCCTCAAGGCCGAACCACTGGTCAAGGGCGTTGAATCTCCACGGAATATCCCCATCAAACGTGAATCTCAACGCTACACGCAGTCCTCAATAGTCGGCCGACGTGGAACCGCCGCGCAAAAGGACTCTATATCCGAGTCGTTTATGAACTTTCTCACCGCCCTGGATCGCCAGTACAAACTCAAGAGGAACTTCGCCATTTTGTTTGCGGTCATCCTGATCCTCTTCATCTACATTGTGTTTATTCATTAGTTTTCTCTGGAAAGTCACTTTCAGTTTGTCGTCGTCGCTGTCTTCGTCGTCTCTACTAACCATCTTTATGCATTTGAATTTATATTTTCCTTTTTACTGAATGTTAAATGTTAAAAAAAAATAAAATGTGTAAATTGCTTTCTCAAGATAATTGTGTTCTTTTGTTTTTTGGTTTCCGTTTGGCCTTTCGCTCGACTGCTGCATCACGTTTAATAGCTGCGATGACGTAATTTTTTTAATGGCAAATTAAATTGTTTTTGAATATTTCGAAGCAAATGTGGAGAGCATTTTGTGATTCATAAAAAACAAATAAAAAAAAAATAAAAAATGTAATTAGGGGACACCCGGGTTTGAACCGGGGACCTCTCGATCTGCAGTCGAATGCTCTACCACTGAGCTATATCCCCAGTTATGTTGACGTATTTATTTTTAGAATATAAAATATTTGATACAAGCACAGAGGAATAAACAAACGAACAGGAGAGACAAGAATACGAAACTGATAAAGACCGCTTTCATAGCCAATTAGGCACTGTCAAAAAAAAAAAAAAAAAAACGCCGAATGGAGACTTAATTATCTTGGTGAAGAATTTCTATGACAAAAAACTCGATGAAACTATACTTAGGCGTGTGATAAGAGTTTGGGGGCTTTGTAAACCTAAATGGCAGTAGTGGGTGGCTTAGACAAATAGCGAACATCCAACCAAATCGACCAGATTACGATTAGTTCATTGCTCATTGCTTAACAAGGATTCGAGGATAGCAAGTGGTACGAGTTACAAAGTTAAAAGGGCTCTGAGGATTTTGAAGCCCGAAATGGGATACGTCAGGGCTGCATATTATCGTCGCAGTTATTTTTGATGGTAATCATCATTATTATTGTGATTTTTTTTTAATTTCCATGTATTTCCTACGTGTCAGTTCTGTTCTTTGAACTGTACAAGTTTTAGTTGACAGCTGTCAAAGAATGAAGAAACTATGTTGAAAAATGTACGGCATAATGAAAGATGTACGCAAAGATACGCCTTAGTTACAAATTTATTCAAAAATAGCCATTTTATGTCGCGATGCCTGTCGAGTATAGTTATTCTATGGGCTGCAGAGTGCAGATAAATATATACGCTGTGTGTAAATGAGTCCATGTATAACATACATGTCCAAAAATTTAAATTGACGGACCAATAGGCAGACAGTTATGCCCCCAACGCAGCCATAAAGTCTGACTTTTTTATATTTCCTCTTGAGATATGGACTTGACTTGGATTTGGACATCTTAGACACCCTTTTCGTCTTGTCTTCTCTGTGGACTTCAACCTGACTGAAATTTGACATTTCCAGCTTGGCATTAGAAAAAACATTTGTTATGATTGATTGATGCTTTGTAAACGTACTAAGATGGCCGAATTTGAACCAAACAGAGACTATAAGTTTGATTAATTTAAACAAAGCAAATGAGCTTGTTTTGCTGTTGACGATATGTTAAAGAATGAGAATTCATAGCAAAATTAGCTAATCAAATCACATAAAAGTTTGGCAAGCGGACAAGAAGTCTGACTAAAAAGTCTGCCATGGAGACGCAGTGCTAGCGAACCCTTCCAAAACAACGAATTTTGCATTGTGATTAGCTCCGTGGAATTCTCACCTTATGAACCAGACATTTTTCTTTTAATTTGTTTAGAGATTTTTTCCAAACAAAACAGTGGCTTTTTTCTCATATTTTAGATAACGCATCTATTTTTATGTGTAATAATTGAAGAAATGCTATTCTGAATGAAAAACTAAACTTTTCATCTATTCAATATCAATTAAAATTTCATGCCACCCTGTAGTACACAGCATATACCAGTTGTTTAAAATTTTTCTCTTCGTTCAATTGGCTACCTTGCTTTATGACATTTAACTGACAACTGAAAAAAAAACAATTTTTTGTTTGCAAGAAAACACGAAAAAATAATACACACGCACACTCCCAACCAAACAACACCACAATTGACCCTCTCTGCCACTTTCTAACTTTCTTTTCGCCGCACTCCCATCTATTTGTCTTACTCTAACCCATCGAATTAACATTAAAGGGCACACATGAATACAATATACTGTTTTCCCTAATTTACCCCGTGAAAAAGAGCAAAATAGACACAAAAGAAATGGGAAAATGCCTCTCTCCTCTTCTCGTTTCGTTCATTCATCCTCGTCGTCATCACTGAAGTCCAGGGTTCGGACTTCAATAATAAAATTTAGCAGTAGATTCTAACAAAAAATGCAGTAGATCCGTATTTTCCGCAGCAGATTTGTTTTTGTTGCAAAAAATACAACAATACTGGGGTTTAGATTTATACACATATATTTTTTACGATAAAAGAAGGTTAAAATCAACTTAAATTGCACAGTTTAAAGTAATTTTAATCACAAATCTTTGCACGAAATTATTTTTCATAAAATTTTTAATAACTGATTAATTTTCAGTTAAATTCAGTTCTTAAAAGAAATTTTCCATCAATAAATTTACGTTTTTTCTAGATTGTGTTACGTTTTTCATCTAGAAAACATCAAATTTTCAACCGTTTTCACATTCAAAAATCGCAGTAGATTTCAAGTCAAGCGCAGTGGCGCAGCAGATTTTAAATATTTTTCAAAATCGTAGTAGATCTACTGCAATTGCAGTAAAGTCCGAACACTGCTGAAGTCGTTCGTTTGCGTTGTCGTTGTCGTCGTCCGTTCCATACTCTCGTCGTCGGTCGTTGTTCTTCTTCTCCTCTAATCTAATGTCAGTGGTGCAGTCAGTGTCCAAGTGCAGGTGAATCGTTGTTGTTTTTTTCTCTTCATCTTTTCGCTCAGTTTCTTGCTTTCTCGAATAAAATTTTTGCTATTAATTTAGCGGTGCCTCCCCAAAACAAAATACAAATTCGTACCCATTCCGTGAATAAGCGAAGAGCCCTTTTAACAAAAAAAAAAAAATAACAGTTTTCCAAGCAAAAAAAAAGTCACCAAATCCCGTCTCTTTACACTACCACATAGAAGCATCCGAACATTCCAACTGAGCCACTGTAAGGTGAGTCTTTCTTTCCTTCAATTTTCACATTTTTTTAGTGGGAAATTTAATTTAGATAATTGTACTAACCCGTTGCCGCCCTGAGAGTGGATTAACAAGGTTTTGTTGGTGTGTCCTCTACTAATTTTTATGTTAAAATGGAATTCTTATTGGGATTTTCTTTCAGCAAAGCAAAAATCGATACTTTTCGATAACCCTCCTACTGGTTGTTGTTGTTATTTTTGGTTGTGGTTGCACTTTTTGGTATGGGTACTATTTGGTTCCTATTTTTTTTTTTTTTTTGGTAGGTACTTCCTGTGTCGCATAGAAACACCGCCCTAACAATATGAGCGAAAAAAAAAAAAATATCGACCGACAACACTGTCTGGGGACAATATCGATTTCCTTGTGCAAAGGATACCAAACATGGGTTTGTTGGGATGAATCATTAGAATAGGCGCATTACTGGCTTTGTTTTGCACATGGAGTTCAAAAGAGAGTTCCACCCAAAAGCACTATGTTAATTTCGTAGTGTCTACAAAGCGTGACGGTTCAACGTTCGATGAACAATACGAGTACCTAGTTGATGGAACAACAAATTGTCATACAGGTGCTCAAATAGAAGCGAAAAATCAGTTGATAGTGGGTGACGAAGTTTGGTTTTTATTGCTTCAGTTATGCAATGGCGAGGTTCAAATTTTTTGACTATCTTTTTTTAAATTCTCACTTTTTTTTTTTTATAAGAACAGTGTGAAACTAATTATCTAGTCGCATGGAGTGTGTCTTAAAATAGACGAACAAGAAAGAAAGAATTTCTGTTGGAATTTGCATGATAACTGAGATTCATATTTAGAGATGCTAATGAGATACCGCGCGTATAGTCTGTATAACTTCTAACCTAAATGCTTATGGATTTTTGTATATGAACTCGTTTGCCAAATTAGTAGGCTAATTCTTTTGGGACTATGCAAGTCGTTATTGAATTGGAGTTCTCCGAATAAGGGTCTACAGATGGTTATACTTAACTTCTCTTGGTGCCTCTATATATATTTTTATATTTTATATCATGTTTTGTAAGGAGAATATTTAACAGAGTTGACCAGAAATGACTGCGTACTTACAGGAAAAGTTTTTGTCCAGAATATGGGTTTCTTAATTCCGAGAACTATGCCGGAATTTCAAAAAGGATTCTTGATTGCCTTTCAGTCTTCCAATAAAGAGGTAGACTCTACATGTCAATAGAATGTACTATTTAGGCCCAGTTCTTATCACACCGATACACGCATATGTATGACATACTAGTGCAATGGACCTTAGTAAAGAGAAGTCTTGTCACAAAAAAAACAGCTGCCTAGTCGCTTCTTTAACCAGTACAGGGGCACTAAAAGCCTCTCACACTAAGAAAGTGCATTAACCCCATCAACACTAGAGCAAAAACGAAAGCAAAAAAGGCACTGTCCAGTCAGATCGTATCTAAACAAAATTAAATTGTCCGATAAAGCTTTATATCAGTCGTGGTCATGTTGAACAAACAGAGACGGCAGAAAGCCTAGCATCAAAGACCTCAAACTTGCTTCTGGTTAAGCATTGACCATACTGTAGTGCTCTAAAAGTTTTATGGTATGCGTGGTCTATTGCTAGAATCAAAGGTTGTTTCCGTTCATTTGTAGCACTATCGTGTTAGAACCACATATCAATCATGTCCTTCCTTCCAAATCTGGTCAAAAATAGTCTCCGAACCACGAAAATGAAATGGCGATCATTTTCATCGACCTCCTCCGCCTCGTCGTTGAAGATGATTTTTCGATGAAATTCAAAATTTAATGCAAACTTTGTAGAGCCAAATCTGAGCTTTAAATGATCCAGAGATTTCAGTTCTTAAGTTTGAATTTGATCTTATTAGGACGCATACCAAGAACTTTACGCACAATGTTCAACAACGTGGACTGAAAGATTGCCACTTCCTGTGAACGGCTTGGGATTGACAGGCTTAGCTATGATATTTTCGATACAAGAACATTCAATGGTGAATATGTTGACTCGAATTTATCGACCACAGCACACATAGCCTGTCTAGTGGGCCGATTATTACGACCACAAGTTGGAGCAAGAGCTCTAAAAGTTGCGTGCACCAACTCAAAATTTATAATAATTTCCAAACGTAAACCTTGACTCACGTTTTGACATTGACAGCTCATGACAAAAAGGTCTTTTCTCGTTCTTTTTGCACTGAGATCTAAGAAGGAGTTTGTCTTAATATATTAAATTTGTATGTCCCTTATTGTTGAGAACTGTGGCGAGCTGAGGTTCTTAGACTCTCTGCTCTCGGCGACAGCAAGCAGAACAAACAAGAGAAAAACTTGTGACCAATTAGCATGACACTCTTCCGAACCTTCTTCACAAATTGGCACACAGCATAAACAGTTGGTGCATTATTTGCTATATGAATCTCCAAATCCAGTAAATCGATTTGTGATGCTGTGTTGTGCTAATGATCCACCGTCAATAGGTCAACCGCAGCAAAAGTGCATTGTATATTTACAATGATCTTCCATCCTCTAACCAAAAGTGGTCACAAAGTAAAATTTTGTCATTTTTTCTTATATCGCGTTCTCCTTCGATTGAGTCATTCCGTTGTTGTTGTGTTGTGTCCATCTCTTATGGTCACGAAATGTAAATATATGCACACTTTGTACGTGCATCGACGCACCATCGCACAAGACTAATGACTGACTTTTCATGACCTTGTACGTCTACCTAATCATTATTATTTTTATATAATTTTTCTTTACCTATTTTCATACACCAAACGCGAGTTCATTACCTTTGGCTATAAATTAAGAAAACATTTGCCGCTGAAGTACCTAATGTTTGTCGTGTAAACTGGTCACAATTATTTTCCTCAAAAGCCTTATGCACTTTATGTACCAATTAACGCGGTGTACATAAACATATATGAATTTTCAAAGCGTCTTTTCTGCTTTTGTGAGGGGTTCATTTTAAACAGGTTAGTTGTAATCACCCATCGAGATAAAGTCTTAAACCTGTTGATTTCATGTGGCCAATAATTAGAAGAAATAGACGGCAGTAAAGTGCATGAGAAATCCTATCTAATTGCAAAATTCTGGTCTCGGTATGCCTTTTTGTTTTCGAGAAATTTTGTGCTGACTTTGTGGTACTATGAGTTCAAAGTTGTTAGTGCGTCAGGCTACTGTTCAAAGTTTTTTCCACGGTCCTAATTCCATCAAAGAGTATTGCTGTCATGAGAAAGATTCTCAAAAATTCTTCGGATACAGCAACAAATTGCAGGTCCCTTCAATACATGCAGGCTTTGATTAGCTTAGAGGAAATAAACACCGTCAATCACTCCGTCCGAGGGATTAGATCAATCAGTGTAAATGTGGGTCATTCCAACATCCACCTGCTCATGGTTGGACCAAAGATCCCGAGGCGAAATTGATGTGCGAAAGTTTCGACCAGCGACTAAGCTTGCATTCATTAAAATAAAAGAGCGGCCAAAGTTGAGGCATAGTTCGCTGTTGAGACGACCATTTGTCTGCTGACGATATCTGAAGTCAGTACATGAAGAATAGTACCTAATGCTGCGAATGGGGCAGTTCTAATGACGCCACTGATGCGCCTCTTTGACCCTTTTCCAGGAGAATAAGGTGGACAGACTTTGATAGAGCACTTCCGATCTGCCAGAAGAATGAGGACTCTCGGTAGATACTTCTCGCAATTCTGCAAAACCTGGATAAAAAAATATGTTCTTCAAAACGCTTCGCCATTGTACAAATTCAGGACCTAATAGTGCGACTGTGTTGACCAAAAAAGTCACCAATTTAACCAACCGTTACTTTTACAGATCGCACATTTTTGTAATAAGATTTAATTACAAAAATGGGTTGTGTACTGACTCATTACTTGACATCTATCAATAAAACCAACCACCTTGAATGCAGTAACTGACAGTTATTGACAAACAACATCCACACCATCTGTTGGCTAACCCTTTATGTTCATACCACTTCCTGCAAAACTTCAACTCTGGGAGTTATTTTTGGCCGAACATCTGTTACAATTGATAAATCACGATATCTTTCGTGATCTTTTCTAAGAAAGTCCCCCTGTCTAGTGTAGGTTTGGAAAGAAAATGCAAATACTCCACCTACAGTTAATCTCCTCTCTTGTGCGCCCAGCCAACCAATCGCTTGTGCATTTTGGTATCTCAATAATAGTTGTCAACTGGTTCTCCAGTCGAGGTCAATATACTCCACTTGAATGCTTGGACTTTGTAGTCAACTGTGGAGAGTTGAACCAAGATTTTTCTTTTTATCACCACAACATTTCAACAGCATGAGGAGTACCTTTGTACTGTAAATCAAAAGTCAAGGTCTTACACCGAAAGACAGAAAACAAAATCATACAACAATTCATTTAACAACATGTGAAAAGTTTCACGTACAAAACCATGGACTTCTTTTATGTATATGACCTAGACACTGTAGCTTTTTGTTTTCTTTATGAAAGTAATGACTCATGAGAGCTTTTGCATAAAAAAAAAAAAGAGCAGAAGGTTCGATGTCTTTATGGTGTGATTCTACAGAGTCCAACAAATGATTAACTTTTGGCTTGTATGATGAAGTTGAAGCTATAAAAAAGTTATTACCTTCTGACACAAGTTAAACGTCAGATGCTTTCTTTGTTTGTTTATTTTACTTTTATTTCTATGTGACGCAAGATTGGTTATTTTATGACATTTGCATCTACTCGCCGGTATTACTTAAATTTATTTGTTTATCTATAAAATAAGTAATTGTATTCAATGAACTAGGAGCTTTGAAAGTTTATGCAATCGATAATACCATCAGTTAGAACTTTATTTGACATTTGTTTTGATATAAAGCTTTTTAAGTTTAGGTAGAACAGTTAACAGTTGCTCGTGAGGCACATCAAATATCAGTCAAATGTGAGAAGGTCTGAGGTATTGTTAAACATATTTGAGGGTTAATTATGGAAACTTTTTATTACCGTCATAATTTATGTATCATTTTGAATGTGAAAAGGCCAGCATTAAAGGCTGTCCACCTCAACATACTAGGAATGGTATCTACAGGGAGCCGCTATCATTTATATTAGTGGTGCTCTAAGAACAACTTCCTCTGCAGTTTTAGACATTAGAATTCATCCGATGTTTGTTGGTAAACAACTTGCGCCATCTACCGTCACACGGTGAACATTCAATTTGGCCATTTCTCTATTTTAATCTATTCGACTTCATAAATGAAGCCACTGAATATTCCATACCAAAGCTCAAATTTGGACGCAATATACTAACTGAGTGGATTTCTAAAATAACTCTCAAGCATCTTCATTCGTCTCCCTGATTACTGTAGAGTGTTCCAGGCGTAAATTTTGATGATGAGAGAAGCCTTGTCCTAGCTCAAGTCTAATGAAATATCCACAAGAAATGTCAGCATGTTCACTGATAGGCAGGCAGCTGTCAAATCTCTTAGATGTTCACGTCAAAGGTCCTCATCGATAGCCGTTCATCTCTCATGGAGATCTCGAACCAATTAAATATTCACTTCAGTACGGTGCCAGGCCACAAAGACATTCCAAGGAGGTGTAAAACTGACTCTACACTCTAAACTGGCTACCTAGTATAGCCCTCGCTACTAGTAAACTTTTGCTAAGGTTAGATGCTATTGAAAAATGAACATCTCAAGGCAACTCTGCCCCTAATTGGAACAGAAACGCACTTCGAAATTAACCCTATTCTCACGGGGCCGATAGACATTCACACTTAAAGGGATGCACTTCAAATGATTTCTGCAGAAGCTGCAGGGATGAGTTGTGGATTCTTCTCTCTGGTAAAAAAGAACCAACCTTAAAGGTCTCTTGTTCGATGATCTAACATCACCTAAACTCCAGCGGCTGGCTTTGACAGTACTGGACGCGGCCATTTTGTTAACGCTGTGCGTACAATTTGTTGTTGTTAATGGAAAAACAACCAGCAGAAAATATTTTGTTCACAAGGAATGAAATAGAGCAATTAAGGCTCTACCTGTTCTCGGCAATTACCACGTTTAAATGGTAGATTGAAACCGGATTCAATTCGGGTTGAATGCCCTATATAAACGCAGATTCGATTGAAACAGGATTGACTCCATCTGATCAAACAGTTTTCTGCGAGTTGAGTTTTTCCATATATAGTAAACCAGGATCGAAAGATTAAATTTGACAGATAAAGAAGGTAAAGACATTTTTTTTATATTTGTTGTTCATAGTGTCCAGATATTGTGCGAACTAAACTAAAAAGTAGAAATATTTTGACATTTGTAAATAAATTGGAAGCAGTGTCAAGCTCAATCCTCTTTCGATTTGATTCTAACTCGAATTCTCAATCCAGTTACAGTGAACACGTGGATTGAAACTCAATTCTTTTTCAATCCGGTAATATAAATGTAGTAAATGAATGGGCAGGGGAAGTTCCAGTTGACTAGATTAATTCGACTATTGTCACGCCTACTAAGAGCTTCGCAATTGAAAATAACCTGTGCTCCTAATGCTTGGCTTTCTGATTAAAATGTTGAATGTTGTTGTGCTCGCGTTCCAAACACTTCGCTAATCTAGCTGCTAGAAAACATTTGCACCGGAATGACAGATTTTGTCGTAGAGGTCGCTAGATTCGTTAGATTAGCAAAGTGTTGGACACACGGCCATCTTTAAGCTGGGAAGCTGCGTGCTCCCCTCTTTTCCCTGTGGCTGTTGTACTAGAACATCATCTCTCACCAGTCGTTGAACGCACTCATCAGATGGTCGTTTTTAGAAAATCATACAAACATTCGATCCATTTTTTCTTTCCCTACCTTGGGCACACAAAAAAAAAAAATGGAAACTGTCACTTTTCGTGTTGGAGCGGAAGCATTATTGCCATGTGGTTCGTGACAGGTGTCAACCATTCCGTTCAGCTACTTATTTAGGTCACAGGCGGTCACGTCTAAAAGATCTGACCTAATTTTTCATCACTCGAATTGAGAAAATTTGGCGCAACTGCTGCGTCTGTTTATAATCAATTGAAGTCACCAATCCAATCACCGACAACGTGCTCTTTCTCATTCATGTAATCAATTATCACTTGCTAAGCAGTTCATCCCAAATTTACACGTAAATCTAAAATTCTTAATCAACTTTATAGGCTACATGCGAAACACCTCATGATCCGAAAGTGGCGTGATGTGTACGAAAAAAAAGAAAAAAAAAACAAGGCAACGCACAAGTTGAAATAAAAACAAAAATGTTTTTCTTGTTTGTTTGTTTGTGGTAAAGCTTTCATCGTGTGTGAGTACATATATCGAAAAAATTAAGTTTTATATCGTAAAAGAGAAGAATGACCGGTTTTCCTTGAGTAACAATAAAAAAAAAAAAACTTAAAATTGCTTAATGAGTAGCGTCAGGGAGATTTTATTGGCGTCAACAGCATCGGCTAGACTTTGGGGCTTAGTATTTCCGTAAACATGATTGGCTACAAATGGTGGGCCCGTCTCCTATATATGTATGACACATTCTTACATTTGTTATATAAATTGTTATTATGCGTCTTGGACAGATGCGCATATGAAATTAGTCGCATACACATTTTCCGGGACTGATTTTGTTGTTTACCAACTCTCAGGGTTAGTAATTTGTTTACTACCTAGAGTGTATCTTTTTACGAGCAAACTAATAACAGCAACAATAGAGCAATTGAAAAATGTTGTTGTTTAAGAAAAGTGCATGGGGGAGTGTTTATTTGTAACGCATTAAGGAGGCTTGTCTGAATGTTTACTTGGAGCTTATGACGTTTCTTACAATCCGGTTTTTGTGATCATTCATTCATGTTTTTGATATTTACAAACTTTGAAGTAGGACGGGCCTCTTTCCCCATTTTGCACTCGTATGCTTGCTCATTTCAAGGTTGAAATGTGTCACGCGTTCTGTATTTCGAACGTCAAAAACAAATAAATTAGGAAATATTTATGTGCGTTTGTAGGTATTAGTGATAGAAGAATTTCATGATAATAGAGCGCGGCGCAGTTTGTTATGCCTCCGCAATCGGATCATGTTACCCCCAGCGGCTGCCAATTTTAAAATCACTATCTTCTCCTAGCCAAACGAAGAGAGGGGGCTCGCTTATTTTACACACCACACGCGAAAGCTTATAATAAAAGAGATGTACCGCCGATAGTTTGTACTTGCTTCGTGCGTAAAAGCATGTACTTCAAAACAAGGGACCTATGATAAGATAAATATTATCATATGAGGTGAATCGTGCCACCTTTTGAGGGAGTTTTAAAGTTTAACTAAAATGCGTATGAACTCACGAAAAGAGTTCGAAAACTCTTGTGAATTGAAAGAAGCAACGAATTTTGTAAGGAAAAAAAATATATCTTAAAAATATGGAGCCTTTTTAAGCCCATGTGCGCTTTTATTTTGTTGTGTTAGGTATTAAATTCAAAACAGGGGCCTTCACCAACAAACCTCTCCAGCCAGCTTTCTCCAGTTACGGACGTTAATTTGGTTGGGCTAGAAACGCCGATTGGTAAAACCGATTCTTCGCTTGATCTCTCCGCTGGTGTCAATTTATCTATCGATTTATGCAACCAAAAATTGAATTTTAATTTATTCCTGCAAAGAAATTAAAAATTCACTGATTTTTCCGCGAATAAACCAATGCGTTAGCGAACTGTCAAATTGTATTTGCATTCCACAGACGTGGAATGCAATCCACATGTCAACCTCACAATCCTTCAAAAAAGTTGCTCTGTATGAAATGTCAAAACTCGCGAATATAGTTTGTTCGTATTCGCAATTCACCGAGATATGAATGGACCTTAAGATAACTTGTGACAAAAATGGTTTTAGACTCCGTTGATAAAATATATAACGTTATACAAGCTACAAAATATTACTTGAATTTTTATGTTAGTACTGGTTTGACTTTCTCACAAAAAAATTGATAAAGTTCTACACAGAATATACATCAATCTGTATTCATATCATCTACAAAGTATATTCCTCCTCCTGCTTACGTCTAATCCAAATATGAATACACAAGGCACATCATGTGGCCTGATGCCCCATTTGACCATCCCCTGCATCATGCTTACGTCAGAATAGTTATCAATTCACGAGACTCTATTTCAAATTGTTTTTATTTAATTTTGTCCTTCTGATGGTGTGACTTTCACAAAGCGAAGATGTCAGTGAGATATTGGTTATCTTTCGGAATTAAACTAATATTTTCAAAGTGAAAGTTGTTATAAATATTAAATTATCATGTTTTGTTAATGCCTTTAGTCAGTTATGGAATGTTAAAGGTGCACATTTAAATGATTATTACTAACGAGGGCTTGTTTGTATACGATGTGCATGTTTTAGTTATCAATAGTTTAACTAATGGATTTCAGATGATTATTAAAGGGTCAACCATAATTGCCTCTGAAGGCTGACGTACGTAGATGTGCGGCGAAACATAGTTACATAGTATACTGCATCCATGATGATTTTTCGCTCAGTTTCGGCGAGTTTTTGTTCACTCTATATGTACAAAAACGATTTGACATACGGTCAAATTCCCCTAATGCGAGAATTATGGATACGCTCAGATTTTGACAGCGCAAGCAGAATTTTCGTTCAATTATGACATTAGCACACTCTTAAGACAATTATGGTTTGGCTTAAGCTGTCATTCAGTTGGTTAGAGTGGACACATATTCATTAATTAGAGGGTTTATGGTTAGTGGTATCCACAATCTAAGTGAGTTTTTGTCATCCTAATTTTGCTGTACACATTCCGTTCTATGGAAGCTGAGTTATGAGACACCAGACTTCCTAATACAGTAAGTTGGCTACTTTCTCGGCTCTCTGTCTTCCCCTGTGCATCGCAGTACTGTCATCAAACATTTTATCGCGAGGGAGAGACTTTAGTTTTAAGTAATGGACTTCTTCGTGTTGGCCGCCTGTTGCGCTGCACTTTGTAATGATTTCTGTCTTCGCAGTTCCCTCGTAATAGTTGCTACAGTCCCGCTAACTACTACCCAAACATTTTTGTGGTAATGCCCAATTTGTTCACTAGCAGGAGGTGTTCTTTTTAATATCGTTTTATCATGATCGCATCCTTAACTGCTTCCGTGCTTGTTGAGCAATGGATGTTGCCATCACATCCAAATTTGTGGGAAGCATCCATAGCTAGTAAGCATAAAAGCAAGTACTTACAAATTGTTTACCGTTGTTATTTTAATTTTATTGAAAGTGGAAATTTTTTGTTGGACATACTAAATAATTTGACAAATATAGCTTCAACAACATGGCCGTAATAAGCTGTCAAAGTTCAGGAAACTATATTGGAAAACGTTAGAAAAGAGCAATAAAAAAATCTTTCTTTGACATTACTGTACTGAAAATACATGTCAAATAGAATTGACAGTTCGTTTAAAAAGTTTTCCCTATTGGAAGATCTATCAGTCAATGAATACTCTTTATATCTTCCAACAACTATTTTCATAAAACAGCTTCTATAATCCTTTGTCACAATAGTTTAATCTTTGTATTTTCTAATCTCGAACAATAATAATAACAGAAATATATCCAAAGGTAGTTAATCGACTTTCGATTTTCTGTTGGTCTCATTAGAACTATAACCATGAAATTTGATCATGCGCACGTTCAGATTATATCTTTCGCCTGAGTTGCGTACGCTGAAAGAGAAATATGAAATATGTTTATCTTTATGTTCATACACATAAATATGTATATGTATGTACAAATATAGCACTTGGTTTTGCAAAAGTAATGACTCCTGAGGTTTGGTATCCAGCGAGTCAATCATCAGGTGATGAACGAGTTTGCGGTTGCTTCGAAAAAAAAGAGAATGAGTACCTGATGAAAGCAAAAAAACAAAAAAAAAAAAAAACAAGCATGATAACAAGTTTATTATTATTTATTGTTATTACTCTTAATCGACTAAATTTGTAGGTCAAACCAGCTGTTTTTGATGACATTTTAAGCCTCAATATTGAAAGAATAATCATAAAAATGCTCCAAGAGAAAATAACAAGAAATATTTTTTTTTTTTATATATGATATGTGAATTTCTCATTCAAAAATGTAAGTTTGACATATAAAAAAATCGAATGAGCTATTATACACCTTACAAGTTAGTGCTTACTATGAATCGTTCAAAATTAATTCGGCATACGGTTGGCTTGAAGCTTCAGAGCGTAAAGAAGTAAAAGTAGAAGAAAAAAAACCTTTCATCACTATCTAGGTGTTAAATTTAATTATGTTCCCCATTAAAGTACATAGATAAGAACTTCGTGCACCAGACCATTGATTGCTACATGATAATTATTAGTAATTGTACGAAGGTAACAAAAAAATCTATTCATAGAGTGCTGTGGAGTTTCCTCGAACCATTACGAAGTTAAAAATATGCATGTAAATTAGTTTTTCAAATTCAAAGGGGGTATTTGATAATTATAACAATTTAATTTGTACCAGTGCATTCTTTCTGGAGGATTCATTCACTGATTCTTATTAGGGATGGGCAGTTGCGAATGTTTTCTCAAATCGAATAAAAATCGACGAGAGTCAATTGTTCACCTCAATTCTTAGTATAAAAGACTAACAATTGCTAGGGATACAATTTCAATCGACAAAGATTGTGTGTATTCGCCGATTCTTTATCTTCAGTGAGAGTGAATGAAATATTGTATCACTCTCTACATGTTCTCTTATTCATTAGGTCCGTTCGCGTACTTTTTGCACTAAAATTAGTAGATTATCAAATTTAAAAGAGTGGAGGTAAAATTTTCTCAGAGAAAGCTAAGACTGGAAAAAAAAACTGATTTGACAGTTTTCACAAACCAGCCCAAAGAAATTTCATGCACTAAAATTCGTAGCATGGCGTTCTGAGAAAAACTACGAAAATTCTCCGTACGCGAACAGCTTTTCGTAGAAATTCGTAAAAATTCGCTGTTTTAGGAAGGTACGTGAACGGACCTATTGTGTCATTTCGAATTGTTCCGATTGAAATCTACTACCATCAATGGATATTTGTCAATTATTCTTCTCGATTTAACGGTGTGAGACATAAAATGGATTCTGGCATTCTGACATTCATGTCATTATGTGTGGAATAGTACATCATTCAAATGGCCGTCTCGGCTTCGCAGGCAGTGCTTCAATTCATCGGTCCAGTTTTTGATAACTCGGTTCAATATGTGCGGCGTTATTTCAGCTATATCGTCTCGAATGTTGGCCAAAGTGGTTGGCTTATTAGCGTAGTTTAGGGATCTCACGTAGCGCCAGAAAAAATTATCGAGTGGTTTCAAGTCCCATGATTGTGGCGATCAATTGAAGACCTAGTCGCCAAATTTCTGCTTAACAACTTCGAGCCTTTCATCTCTTGTAGCATTTAGCGCAATTTTCTAGGAACCACAGCTCTAGCCACAGAAAATAAAGTCCGATGACGCCATGACACAAACGGCACCAAACAGTCAATCTTTGTGGATGCAATGATGTTTCGTCGTTATGGATTGTTTGTTGACATAGCCGCTGACCCAGAAATGGCCTCGTTCGAGAAGAAAATATTTTGGCCAAAATCCGAACCGTCAGCCATCATTCCCAGTGCCCAATTAGCCAACTCACGGCGTTGTCTATGGTCACCTTCAATTGATGAATCAGAACAATCTTATACGGTTGTAGGCCCAAATTCAGTCGGAAAATAAAAAAATAAGACTCTGGCGATGACCAATCAGCTGATCGGCGTAGAATCGATATTTCCAAATCGTCGACTATTTTATCTTCTTCTCTGTTGAATTGGTGGCTTAAGTTCCAGAAAAGTCCAGAAAGTTCCAGAAAAGTGCACTCACGCTCAAATTTTCCCACAATTTCGGTGAATTGACTGCACAGTGGAGCCATGATGACGACTAACCTCAAAACGAAATTCATGTTGCGTATTTTCAATTGAGCTGAAATTTCGATATTTCACACACGTTACATTTACAACACTTACAGAATATTTTGACAGCTCAATTGTAATTCACAGTAACTTTATCGCATTGATGTTCCAAAACATTAGGTGCTGTGAGAGTGTATTATTAAATTTTTTGGATATGATGGAACTTAAACACGCTAGATTTTTGTCATTCACGGACGATGCAGTACAAATATACCCATAGATATAAACCGCGTGGGAGTTATAGTCCAAAGAAGAGAATATAATAAGTGGTAATATGGCCATAGGACAACTCTAGAGCACATGTTTGTTCTTACAATTCGGTTTAGGTCTTGGGATTGAAAATAACAACAGAAAGCCACTAAAGGTTACGTCATAAAGGAAATAAAGCCCTTGAGTATTGCAAGTTCGAACATAATTGCATTAAATAAAGAACAAGGCGGCGTTGTATATATGTCCTGGAAAGTGATGGGATTATTTCAAAGCGTCTTGTTGACTCCAAAATAGGAAAGTAAGCAGACCTGTACTCCCCTCAGACACAATATACTCCCCTGTAACCTTCTAAAATACTCCTCTTCTAAATTGGCAAACGGCATCCCTGCTGCGAACTCCCTTGGTCTTACGTACTACTTTCCAGGGATCCAACATAATTACTTTCGTTAAGTTTTTTTTTATTCTGAATTCCTTTTAAAAAAGCGCTTCCTGAGATATTATTTATGAACACACATTCCAATATGTACTTCACATACACCGTTAACCAATGTCACTAATTAACATTACTCACTTTTTATTTAAAACACAACTCAGATACTGTAGATAGTAACAATTGTTTTATTGAACAAGATACCTACCAATTGCAAAATGTATACATACTCTTGATAAGTGTTGTGTGCACACAATCAATGTTAAGAACCGCATTCTACCGTCTGAATGAGCAATCAATTATCAGCAATCAACTACAGATAGATATCTCGAGCAAAAAATAAAGAAATAAAAAAAACTTGTACGTGTAGTTCCTATCAAACTTTACCACACATTTCCATCACTGGAGTCGGACTTTAAACAAATCAAACAGTAACCACTCGTCAAATAAATTAATTTTTTTGAAAAGTGAAAATAAGTGACATTTCATACTCAAAAGTTTTTGTATCTGCATTTTTTTTCCAAACAAATAATTGACTGAACAAAAAATTGCAAAATTACTTGTTGAAATTCCAAATTTCCCGTGGATTCGAAAGTGAGTACAGACGCTTAGTGTACATAACCTCTAAATAGTTAAAAATCACTTGATTAGTTTGTGTGGCGGCATAAAATATTGTACCTATTCAAACTGTATGACATTCGTGTGTTTTAATTGATTCCTTTTTTGATGGATTGTCAACGCGACGTGCCAGTTTGATCGTCTTCGCCCATCTTTGGGTGGCGCAGATACTTTTCAACTTAACTTTAAAGTAAATGGTTTTCCGTCTCTCAAAAGACAAACCACCTTTTAATATCAAGACTGGCGATCCTGTGATGTCCCCACTCGATTGACTGCCGCGCTTCATTGTAATTAATTATGCACAATCCATTTTTAGAATAAAAAGAATAGAAATGAGGGCGCCAGCTGTTTTGAAAAGCTCAGCGTCATAGTGAAGCTGAAACTGCGGCAATCGCATCGCATTCATTTCCAGCGTGGAACTGTATGAGTGTGCACGTTTGTTGTGAGGGCAATAATTGGAGAATCTTATCTTGTCCCGAGATAAGACTGAATGGCCTATTCCAGTGGAAATTTATTTCTCGTCTAAGAAAGATATTTTCGGTACGATAATACGTGAACTAAGGTCACTCGTTTAGTCTTTTTTCTTTGCTTAAATATTAATAATTTTAACTAACCAATTAATAATTGTTTCCTTAGATACACATATACGAAGAGTGTAAACGGTGGTGGTGATTTGTGTTTTTAATTTTTTGAACCCACATCTTATCTAATTAAGTGATTTTTTTTTTTTTTTTAACTTTGGAATAAGGTGATTTTTGTGGTATTTGTTATTTGTATCTAAATGTGTGTTTTTTTTATGTATGTATATATATTTTTGAATTTTCTGTGGTCTCAAGTTCTTTTTGTGGTACTAGAATTGGCTTAGAATGCAAAAAAAATATATTTAAGAGGTCAAAATCCTCAGCAAACCCAGTAGAACAGTCCAATTGTACGAGTACGAATAGTTTTCATTGAATTAGAACGAGGCGCGTGCAACGTCCCCAATGTGAGAACTGAATCTTATGAGCGGAAGTTGTGAGTGTGCGTGGTATGGAATTAAGTTCAAAGATATTCGACGGGCGCATTAAATTACCAACAAAAACTGTATAAATTCATTATAAAAGATGACATTTAATGGAGAGTGTCTAGTAGCACTTTGTCTGTCTGTTTGAGGGGTTGAAATTCAATGAATTTTTTGTTTAACGAATTGGACCTGTGTTTGCGGCTGTACTTATCATTAAAGTGACATTTTGTTGCTCTTGAAATTTCCATTACCATAAATTTAAGTTGTTCAATCATTTGGAACGGTATCATTCATTTGACTGGAAACTTGATGAAAAATGTGCTCTTTTTATTAAATGATGATAGTCTAAACTCTTTGAACAATTATTGGATATGAAAGGAGCCTTTAATCTACCCTCCTTCTACCTAATGTTCTTATGAAATCGTTCCCTACTTACGGAGCGAAAAGAGGACGAATAATTAACGAAAGCGTGCCAAAGCTTAAGTCATTGTTAAACGAAAATTCCGCTTACGTGCTGCCGAAATACAAGGGAAGATCTTTATAACGAGGGATTCAATAGCTCCTTTCCCTCCCCATGATGTTTTGCATTCTCTATAATGAAATCTCTCTAAAGCGAACTAAGTTTGAGGTCTCCTGACGATTCGTTATAGAGAGCCTACACTGTAACCATATGTCATATAGTTTTCATCTAGCTCTCACACAATGTCATCGCCCCCAGCGCTCCGTACGGAATGTGCGAATGAAACACCTCTCTGCGTATTTAGCCAAAAATGAACAAAACTTATCGAAACTGAGGGGGAAGTCATTATGTGTGCATTTTACATATTATCTGTATTCGCATGACTACGTACGGCAGCGCCTAGAGCCATAATTTAATTATGTATGGGCCTTAAGTCATATTTAGTGAAAAGAAAAAAAATAAGAAATGTGCTAGTTCTATTTTTGGTACCGATTTTGGTCTCAATTTTTTAAAACCAAAGTCAATCTTAAAACTCCTTCAGTGGCTTCATCTTTTCTGTAGTTCGAAAGATGTTTTGACATTTAGTACAGCAAACAAAAAGTGAAAGAACCGAAGCTGCTTATGAGTTTCTTAGTATCCCCGGGCATAATTAGCAGGCTAGCTAGTTTTATTGTTCCAACTGAAAAAGGGAAATGGGAGCATGTACATCTCCATTGAACCTAACGCCACCTTCAGCCGCAGTTTAAAAAGAAAAATTTCCAATTGTATTCCATTCTGTCAGATGTACGCCTTGAAAGGTATAAATGTATATCTACACGAACGCGAAAAAAGTACTGTGAATTACAAACGAATACAAAAAAAAACATACAATTCTCGCCATTGATTTGAATAGCACCCATGGAGAGTAAATATTGAAACCTAATACATACCACCTGAGTTTATTAATTTTTTTTATTTTTATCCATTGATTCTCTTGGCAAACAATTGACAGTTGAACTAATTCTGTTGACAGATTCGCTTCGAGGACTGTTGCCTGTGAATATATTATGACGTCCCATCCAAATCCGATGAAAGCCTACTCACACATCTATAATTAATAGGCCATGGGTATAGGAGCGACCATTTTGTTGTTTATTAATTTATTAATAGGTTTTCTTCCCCATAGCTAACTTTAGAATTAAGTCAGAAAAAAAGGAACTCTACTCAAGATTTATTTTAAAATCTTTTGAGATAATATTAATAATACTCTCTCTCGCTTTCTCCTTCTTTCTTTTTCTCGCTTTCACTCTTTCTCTCTCTCTGTACTTACATTTATTCCACAATCCTAGTAGAGCTATTTTCTCATCTATGATGACTATGACAATGAAGGCTGTATGTCTATTGATAGGAATGGTTCCTTTTAGAAGTTGTCCTCAGACGTCATATGTACAATAAACGAGAGCAAACGTCGTATAAAGGAGAGCGTTCCCAATACTCGGCTAATCTAGTTGCTAGAATAATTTTGCACCGGAATGACAGATTTGTCGGTAATGAATCTATCGGCCTAAAAGACAAGAAATTGACTAGATTCTAGCAGATTCTAGTCAGGAAGACCTTCACTATAATGTCATAAAATCAACCAGTTCAAAACTAAGGCACAGAAGGAATGTATGTATGCAGAGCTTCACTTCCTATTTCTGAGTAGCTCGTCAATGTTTCCAACTTTTACAGATATGTTCTTTTAAAATGTAGGAAACCATTTCATCTTCTAGCGGGTTTAAGGTTTTGCTGATAAATTATTTTGGGTTCTAGTAAATACTCGTATTTCGTTTGAACAGAACGATTCATTATTTATTTTCGGTAAAATTTACTCAAAAGAACCCCTGCTTTTCCACAGAACAATCTCAGTCCAATCAACAAGCCCGATTCTTTTTACTTTTACCTATTGAACATCTACTACTAGGACTATGCAAATAAACACTCAAAGCTCCACTAATAACCATAAGCCATATTTATGTAAACAAAAGTTAACAATGGAAAGGTGTATATAAATAAAAATATCGACCATCAAAAAGTTCTTGAGACGCGCGCACATCAATGTAAATTAACAACACAAAACTTAACGAAAAAAAAAAACACAACACACATGTAAATTTTGTACAAAAAATTAAGAAAAAAAAAAAACATGAAAACCTTATGAGTTCCAATTTATATACAGATATGCCGTTATTTGCCAAGAAGTCCAGTAAACCGGCGCCTGAAACAATAACACAAAACGATAACAACAACAAACTGTCAGCAGCCCCTGCCAGCATACCCAAACCAGATTCCAATGTCACGAAACCACAACTGGTGTTCCATTGCCAATTGGCGCACGGCAGCCCCACAGGACTGATAACAGGATTCGCCAGCGTAAGGGAACTATACAAGAAGATTGCCGAATGCTATGACATCCCAGTCGATGATATCCTCTTCTGTACGCTGAATTCCCATAAAGTCGATATGACGAAACTTTTGGGCGGTCAAATCGGTCTGGATGACTTTATTTTTGCCCACCGGAAGGGCCGACCGAAGGAAATTGAAATAGTTAAATCAGAGGACGCTCTTGGCCTGACCATTACAGACAATGGAGCTGGCTATGCATTCATAAAGCGCATCAAAGAAGACAGTGTCATCGATCGCATAGAGCCCATCTCTATTGGCGATCACATAGAAAAGCTTAACGGTGTAGATATGGTGGGTAAACGTCACTATGAGGTGGCGCGACTCTTGAAAGAAATTCCCACCGGTGCCACATTTACCATTCGATTGGTGGAGCCCATGAAGAGTGGATTCCAGGGTATAGGTCCCCGTTCACAGCCCAAGACGCCTGGCAAGGGCTATGGCAGCGGCAAAGAAACGCTACGATTCAAGGCAAATGGTAACGTTGAAATTGAGGAAAAATTCGATGACTCCACGCAGTGTGGCATCGAGGCTATAAATAACTTGCTAGAGTCGTTTATGGGTATCAACGATGCGGAATTGGCCACACAAATCTGGGATCTCGGTGCGAATAAAACAAATTCGATGGACTTTGCTGAGGCCATTGACAGCTCAGATCTGGAATCTTTCGGGTTCACAGATGATTTTATTATTGAACTATGGGGTGCTATAACAGATGCTAGACGCAGGAAGTCGAAAAACTGATGAATCGATGGAATGCGGTGCGAGTAAATCTTAATTTTTTTTTTACTATTATTATTTACAAAGCAAATGGTTGTATTCGAGTTATTAAATTATGCAAAGTTTCACAAATCTAAGAATTATTATGTTTTATTTTTTGTTTATTTTTTTTGTAAAAAAAAAAGATACATTAATACGAAGAAGAGGAAGAAAATATATCTGTGCATTTACATTACTTTATGTTACATAGTTTTGTTTGTTTTTTTTTTCTTTTTTTTTACTTTGTTTTCAGATGTTTTTTTTGTTGAAGGGAACCATGACCAGTCAATTAATTCTTTATTCTGTTGACCTAGAAAATCCAAGTTTTAAATAAAAAATGCTCAGGAACAAGGGTATAGATCAAACTGAATACTGTAGATGCAGCCACAATGTATTGAAGCATTTAACGAAATAAAATTGTTGTCAAGGATTTAAATCTTGTCCTTTCGACTAGATAGAACCACATTCCATTCTTCTACATATACATAAATTTCAACGAAAAAACAATTTACAAATCATATAATCATGTATCCCACAGATGGTACTGTGAATTACAAACGAATGCAAAAATCACATACGATTCTCATTAATTAGTTTGAACACCACCCTATATGAAAACCTAATACCGCCAGATTATCAAATTTAACTACAAAAAATCTTTCCTATTCCATACTCTATACTCTTCTCTATTCCAACTTACAATATATCCCACAAAGGTAAGCTAAAGTAAGTACTAAGTACGAACCTGTTCCGATTCTATAACCTAAGTTTATCTGTAACCCTGGCAATATTACATCTCCGACATCATAATAAATAAAAACTATTCTTTGTATAAAAGAAAACCGAGCACTTTTGCGTAAGTAAATCAGTCTGAAAAGATTCTTTTTGGCAGACGCAATTAGAGGCAAATAATAGGACATCACTCCAAATAAAATTTCAGTGCCGGCATTTGGCCTACAGAACTGATTTGGAAGATGTAAATTTTAATCACTATTGAAATTTTTCATAAGAGGCAGCTGACTGTACATGTAAAACGAATTCAAATCAGAAATCAGAAATCCCGCCATTTCAAGACTAAAGAAGCCGTCGTACATAAATGACGTACCATGGTATCAATGCCTGGATCGTTCTTGACGAGATATGGATGTCCTCTGACTAATTTTCGTTAAATTTGGAAATGAATCAACAAAAACATTTCTGTATAGGTATTTTCGTCTCCATGACTCCGACGAGCATTAGTCAAAAAATTAAGACTTTGTCCATAAGTATTGCAACATAATTTCTAGTTTCTAATATTTTTAGAAACCCAATTAATATTTAGTAGCCCAAATAATGAATATCCGTGCTATTTTCGACAAAAAAAAAAACAAAGCACAATGTCATGCCCGCCTACGTTGTAGACAGCATTTGAATGGCCGCCAAAACTTCCGTTCTTAATGTCACGTCGAAATATTTCACTTCCAGTAAAAAAAAATACGGCTCTTTGATGACAAGTGCAGGTTTGTCTCGAGTAAATCAACAAAAATTCAATCCTCAACCTTTTGACAGACAGTGTCGTTTAAAGATGTCATCACAACAGGACATGACGTATATAGACGTCACGTTATGTCTTAGAACGAGGTTGTATACATGAAAAATAATTCAAACATCTTATCTTTAAAACGAACAATATTATCATTCGGAAAGTTCGGATTTTGTCATAATTCTACGTATTGACATTACTATCGACTTTAAAAGACCCTTATCACTGTCAATTGGGCGTGTAAAGACGGCTAAAGAGTATATAACGGTTCAACTTTTGAAGGAAGAGCTTCCATTGCAACCCATTAGTCAGAAATCCGCCGCATGAGAACCCATTTACGTCACGTGGGAAAACAAATTCAATATAAAATCGTTGGGAAAGTTCTAATGCATATTGGTACTCAAATCACATGTCATTACACACAGTTTATTTCAGAATCGATTAATTTACTGCCGAGAGAAAAGTGACGTATGTGTAAACAAAATAAAAACATCAAAGGAACAAGTCACATAATTAAATCGTTACAAGTGGTCATTGTTATCATTTTATTTGTCAGAAAAATGTGCAATAAAACGTTTATCTTAAGTTTTATCACTGTTATAAGTACGTACTTATCTGTACATATGTACATAATGTGAAAGTACGCAAGTAGCTCGTACTTAATACAAGTTTTAAATTGATTTATTTGCAGGGAGTTGTGTGCAATAAAATTAAATGTTTTCTTATGTTCAAAGAGCATCATTTGATTTTATAAAAACGATAATTACTTAATATTACACAAGCAGACTTCCTACTTTACATCTTTACTGAGTTGACATTACATCAGACTTTTAACAAATTATTATATGTATATTTTGTTTTTCCCGATTTTGTACTGACTCATGAAGTTTTTCATCGATGCATGATTAAATTACAATTGCGTTGGTTGAATAAAAGTAATTAAGCCTTAATGCATTTTAAAACGCCGATTTCCAAAATGCATTGTCATAACTGCTACTATGCAGCACTTTGCGGCACCTACTTGCTAGAATTATCTTCTTGTTTTTAAGTGACAAATGGATTGATCTATCTTTTAGACGACTTTAATTTTTGAATAGTTCCCTTGTGAGTGCTGAATTATCTTCCAACTACAGCTACAAATTCTCATGTGCGGTTTCAGTTAAAGTGCGTCAGTGCACCCCAACTCTTTTCCAGTTGCTGTGCTTCCATCTTTACTATTCTGCGCCCTATACTCCTCGCGCCGCTGTTTATCCTGCCAATTTTAGAGCTTCTATTACATCTATTTTCCAGGACACAATTCCAGTCATGAAATGTCTCGCACTTTTATGGACTTGACTTGTATAGGAATATCGCTACGTAAGTCAGGCTTTCTCTCTTTCTTTTCTGTAAGCATGAACCCTGACTGAAAGTTTGACATTTAAAATTTGACAGCTTCTTTCGTAAAGTAAGCTCCAATAAAGCTATTCATTCGAGACTCGAGACCAGCCACGTTGACAATCTAGGACATAGCCAAGTCCCATTTCGAACTTCCAATTCTTCAGACAGATTTCTTTTAGGGCAATAGTAACATGAGGATTCATCGTACGTATCCTTGATGTACATACTTATCTGGAATACCTCTCCTATTCAAAGCACTCTTCAAAATCGATGAAAGTACATTGAAAACTTGTCGTAATGTGGAAACAATACCTTTGTCAATGTTGAACCTGAGCGATCTCGTACTACCTCTATGTCGGCTCTATTTGTCATGCTTCTTCTTCTTTCCTGTTGACCAAAAACATTTTTTGAAGGTTACGATTCTTTTAACAAAATTAGGTCCGTTCGTGTAACCTCCCAAAACAGCGAATTTTTACGAAAAGCTGCCTGCGGGAAATTTTCGTAGTTTTTCGCAGAAGAGAGCACTCACGAGAGAGTAAGAAATTTCCCCATGCCACGAATTTTAGTGCAAGAAATTTCTTTGGGATGGTTTGTGAAAACTTTCAAAACTGTGAAATCAGTGTATTTTTAGCATTTTCTTGTTCAACACCTTCGTTTACTTTTTCGTAATTTTATTTCTTTCTGAGAGAATTTTACCCCCCAGCTATATGTCCGTTGACGTACTGCGCTAAAATTCGTAGATTATCAAATTTCAAGGAGTGGGGGAAAAATTCTCTCAGAAAGAAATAGAATTACGAAAAAGTAAACGAACGGGTTGAACAAAAAAATGCTCAAAACATCAACAAAATGGCCGCACCCATGTGCTGTCAAGCGACTCACACCAAACTTCAGTTCTATATGTGAGGTTCAACATTTAGTTTTGCTGAAACGTCAAAATACGAATACGTTTTTGGTTGTGAGAGCGAAACTGTCAAACAAGCCGAAGTTGAATGTCTAATTTACTTCGTCTATGGCCTGGACTTTACTTTGCACCAGTAGCTAGATTTTCTACCATTTAAATTCGAATGGGGTATGTAATATCACCGTTAGAGCATTTTTTGATCAAGATCCCAAAACAGTCACAATTTAAACAAAATTGTATGCCATAAACGATAAAAACTTTACGTTTATTGTCCGTTATTATAACCACAAAACTGTCTAGGTCTACTATTTAAAAATATGTTCCGCATTATGATCGTGGAGGGGAGCACCTTTTCAAGATACATACTTTATCCCTTCTCTCAGCATTGCAAAATCGCCAAGTAAAATTGTATTTCGCGCAAATTGATTGATTTCTTCTAACGCACACTCATGTATGTGTATGTACACAGCTGATAAACGCTAGCCCCGATTTGTCCAAGTTTTTTATTTGTTGTTGCCATTTTACGTCACAAAAAGCTTACTTTTTTGTGTTTATCCACAATATCGCAGAAAAACCCCGGAAGCTTTCATCACCCATCTCATGCCTTCTAAGTCATATTTATTACATTGATCGTGTACTGTCTCAGCGAAAAGTTTTATCTTTTCCTAACTCTACGTCCTTCCGCCCACGTTGCATGTATCTACTGCATTTTGTACCCAACACACAACTGAAAAGCGATTGGCTAACGAATATAGCCCTCGAAACCGGGTGCTAGTGGACAGTCATCGGCTGGTTTTTTTTTTTGTAGGTAGCTCTGTGTAGGTACAGTCCGTTTGTATGTCAGCCGTGAGTCCGGCTAGTGTTTACGAACTTTTTTTTTCCGCGCCACCGCCGCCGATTTCTTGAAACTTTTCTTCATTCTCCCAGTATTTAGCTATATCTCGTGGAGGGAAATCGTTCAGTATGAAATCCGCACTTGTCGGTGTTGTATCGCTTGTGCACAGTCAAACTATATCGCATTTGCGCGAGTGTATCTGAAATAGAAAAACAAGTATATCAGCTGAACAGAAAAATAAAATCAAAAAAGCTCTCGCCTCCCCTGCTCTTTGTTATGAAATTGCCAAACGAGTTTTCACTCAAAGACAACTTTGTCGTTGGACTTTAAACCGTCTTTCAACGGGACGGCAAGCGCAGAGTATCTCTAAACAATAATGCAATTTAAATAGAAGAAGAACGTGAGAGAAGCGTGACTCTGTGAAATTTGTGAATTAAAACAAAACGCGATAGATTTTGTTCCAATAAATACTAGTTCAAACTGTGCGTCTGTCTAGTGTGCTAGTTTAATTTGTATCGCACCATGTGAATACATTTTGTTGGTGCATTTCTTTCAAATAAATAAGATAAAATATTGTTTAGTTACAAAAGTGATCTTTGATCAGCAAAATATACTAGTAAATTTTTTGCTTACTCATTTCGAGGGGATTTTGTGCTGTCAGATAGAAAAAAAAAATTTGATTGTATCTTTAGCAATACACGGTTGTGCTTCTGCATTTGAAGGTCAAACAATTTTTAGGCCGAGACGCGGAAAAACGAGGAAAATGTTTTTATTTTTATAAACACTTCAATGGATACATAAAAGTGCTGTGTTTTCTGCTTCTTTTTTTTTTTTTGGGGCTTAGTAGTGAAAGTTTTATTTCCCCCTTTTTGGCTAGCGGTTACAACAAGTGAACGAGTAAGGTACCTGTCGGTCTAGTTAGAGAGCGTCTGTCTCGTGGATTAAGTGTTCTGTTACATCATTGGAGTTACAGCTGCTTAAATAGACCTAGGTAAGTGGATTAAGAAATTTCAAAATATTCGCAAATGTGCATTCGGTTTGAGTCATAATGTTTGCTATATCATTGCAAATCCCGGGTTTGGTGATGCACTATTTATTTTTAAAAGTTAGCAAATTTGCTAGTAGAATAATGGTTTCATGCGTGAGCTTATCTAGGGCATTATGATGTGTTTGCTTTGTTTGTTATCCACCAAGTCGGCAGTTATTGGTTTAATGAATTTATTGTCAAGTTGATATCAAGTCAAGAGATCTCAAATATATCAGGAACTAAGCACCAGTGAGCACTTGAAAACTAATAAAGATTATAAAGGTTTTGGATAGCTAAATGATGATGTATCCTATCTTTTCAATACACGATACCTACAAAAAAAGCTGACCAACCTAAAGTAGTAGATGTTAACGTTGACAGTGTTTGTGGTGGGATAATTGTTCACCCTTGAACAACTGACCATAACAATCATGCTTCAAATCGCAAGTAACATCAACAATTTGTTTGTAGAGTGCAATAGTTACTTGCTGTTCAATATACAGAACTACTAGAGATTAGACTCATCGTTTTAAATTCAGGAAACACCAAAGTGTTTAGGTCGTCGACTTGCTGAGTGAATAATGATTCGAATCCCAAATTCTTTAAGACCACACCACTTACAAGTGTCTGTCAAACATCCAGAAGCAATATTAGCCGAGCCGTGCCTCCCTTTCGAATACCCTCCATCAAGTATCATTAAAACGACTACAAAGCTTGCTTCCACTTTTTGCAACGACAAAATTTATTCACTCTGCAAACAACCAGAGCATATAGAACGAACAGGAAAAAAATTCTGTGAATTAGGAACTGAAAGCGAAAAATCCTAACAATTGCCGACAATAGTTTGGACACCATCCAAGAAGTGTACTGGATTGAAATTAAATTGGCTCACTTTATGTAATTTATTTATTTCATACTTTTAAGTATAAAAAGGAACATACTTATTTCAACTTCTCTAACCAAAAAGAATCTCAGAAGATAGAAAAAAAAGTGACTGCCCTTGACATCTGTCAAATCCACTTCTATTGATTCTGCAGACTGCAGACCAATTCCCAGTGCAAAAGTATTCTGCAACCTAACCCTAAACTTAAAAATAAATTCTTTGCTATTCTTTCTATTTTCGGCGCGTCCATTTCCTTTGTTTTCCAAAACAGCGCAATTAATCTGACGTTTCACTCATTTGGTTCAATTGAAACTAATAGGTTTATCGAGCGTTCAACGCGTGACAATTTAAATTCCCAGCAGTAGAAAGCAGTTTTTTTTAAAGATCCGCGAACTCTTTTTGAGTTCAACTCAGTTTTACTGACCACAGATGTCAAATAGATATTCCAAAGGCGTAGCAAGATCGGTCCATAAAAAGAATCTGTATAACCTTTTCTGGGATTTATTCCAGAGAAGAAAGCTTGAATTATCTATAATTTGTTTGCAAAAAAACAACAATTCGCCGATTTTTTCGCAAACAAAGCAACCCTTCTTGCGAACTGTCAAATTTTATTCACATTCCACAGATGTGGAACGCAATCCACATTGGACCAAAACATTTGCGACAGTTTAACCTCACAATTCTTTTTTTTCTTTAGTAAATGACAAGTGAAATTCACTGATACCGTTGACTACATTGCTTAGAATAAAAGGTCAAAATTTGCGAATATTCGTTTGTTCGCATTCGTGAGATATGAATGAACCATAACAGATTTGACTGGTACTTTTAGTAGTTGTTACAATTCAATGCATAAGTTTGCCTTCAAGTTAATTTTATACAGTGCTCAATGCTCTCAATGTTATCGCAAGCATTACCCAGGTTCCTATTCCCCAAAACAATAGAACCTAGGTTTTTTTTTTTTAATTCAACTAATCAGCTATCATGACTAATTCAAGTGAAATGCGATGTCTGCCTGCAGCAGCAAAAAAAAAAAACATATCATTCATCAACACGTGAACTATGAACATAGTCTAAGCGGTTAAGTCGTTCAATCAAAAGATAACACAATCAATAAAAAAATTATAAATTATTGCCTATTTTTTATTGGAACAGAAAAATAAAATGTAATCTCTAGTAGCTTTGTAAGGAATGAAAACACGCCATGTGTTATCAAAACAACAGCTGACGAAAGCTAAACATTACATACGCACACATCTACTAATAATATTAAAACTAAGAAAATGTATCTATGTGTTTGAATTACACAACCCTTCACTGAATCAGCAGAAACCAAAGCTGTAAATGTATGAAAAGCCGACGCGACGTTTACGTCAAATCGATTGCGTGAACTCGTTTCACACAATTAGATACGTAAACAGTTCTTGCAAGGGTTGTTCGACGACGACGTAAGCCAATTGCGAATTCTAGTTAAGAAAATAATCTAAAGCGTAAGGGTGGTGTAACGGTTCCGTAACATTGTTGCACAAACGTCAGTTTTTTTTACGTAACATTGTCTGTAGTCTGTATATTCACTCTATTCTAGGCTTTTCAAACGCAGACACCTTCTATGTAGTTGAGTTCTTGATTAATATTTATGTATCTGAGACAAGCGTTGATTAAATAAGATCGCGGTCTGTCATGATGTGTGTAATAACAGCTTGACAGTGCGTGCTAATTTCTTCAAATTTAAGTAATTAGCACTGCTATTTTTATCGGCTTTATGCTTTTTTTTAAATTGAAGCTTTGCGTAGAGCAGAATCCAAAAGTAATGCCGGTTTCTTACGGGCTACTATTTGCGTAACGTTACGTTCTCGGTCGTCTGAGAATCCTATCATTGAGTCACGTACCGTCATCTGGTTTATTGCACAGAATATCATACGGCAAACTATATTGTCCGTTGACCATTCGTCGAATTAATTCGAGTGGAATAGTACTCTGCTTAAGTGCCCTGCGTTACTGGTAAAGTAACCGTCCGCCCTTCAGATACGACATAAAACTGTAGGTCTCTTCTGTACCTGCAAAAATATATACATACATACATACATATCGGGCACAACAACTAGGTATAGCTGTGAGAAGCCAAACATTGATCCTCCATAGGCTGATCTTGATCTAAGAGACAGCATCATATAAAACTTAGTTTCGCCATGTTTTCGGTTGATGTATAGAAGTGGCAACTCTTAGTATCAGCCGATTGGTTCATCTTCCCTTCTGGGATTTGTTAAACTGCTGATAATTCAAACCCAAAATTTAGTGCCATCTTTCTTTTGTGGGTTCACTTGCACGCTAGTCTTTTAATTTTTTCAGCGAGAATATTATTGGGCAAATGGCTTTAAGCCTTGCGAACAAAAGAAAGTAGACTCTAAATGAATTTTGCATTGTCAGCGGATGTTACTTCATATTATTATAGTTGATAACAGTGGCGGTCTGTTATCGCTTCCAGACACTGCTTTAATAGTTTTTTTTATTGGTTGTAGCTATAGCTAAAAAGGCAACAATAAAAAGAAAAAAAGGCAACAAATTTATATAAAATCGCAAGTAACTGAGAGTATCTTGTGGTAGGTTTGGTTTATTATTGTGCACCAATGGAGCTCAATGGAGCTCCTCTTTTGTCCGATTGTCGCAATTGTTTTGACATTTAATATTTTGACATCTGTAAATGAACACTATAATAAACAGATGTTCACGCTGTAGGCTTGTTCGGTTTGACAACTTTTCACAGACGTATGAACTTTGAGGGAATGCGACTAGATTGCGCTGAAATCTCGAAAATGTATGGCGAAACTTGACGAAACCTCGCTATTTCGTTTGGTGGGAACATAGTATAAGACTTCTCTAGAATATACCATAGCTACAACCAAATGTGTTACAAAAACTACAGGACAGAAAAACGTGATTGATTTCAGCTTATGTTTCTTCATTGACCTACTAAGGGTAAATTTTAAATAATAAGTGTCTCATATGAGTGTTATACATAATATGTATGTAACGTCTATCTATGATCTCGTCCTAATAAAATGTAAATTAAGGAAAAAAAAATACATAGGTATCATCAGCTTCAATTCGTTGGGTTCGGTAAAATAGTTCGCCGAACATTCAAATGCAATAAAATTTATCGATTTCTTTTCTCTGCCAATCGACTAAACCATGGCCTCATGCAATACAATGTGAGTTAATTCATTTTCTATTCTCTTTTGTCTTCCTGACTCGACTTATACAAAAATAAATTAACTTTTAGGGCTTTTTTTTTTAAATACTACAAGTATGTGGGTATGGATATTGGGAAATAAAGGGTGATCCATTATGAGGTACTTTTTTGGGTATGAATTTTTTGACAGATGACGCGTAAATCGAGTTAAGCTGTCATAATATTTTTATTAAGTGTTGCTTGGCATTTCATAATGGAAAGTCTTAGCTCGGCGCAGTGTCTACAAATTATTTAGCTGTATTAGAAAGATCAGGGTTCTAAGGGAAATATATTTTGTGCACTTATAGCAACTTATGGTACATAATCGTACAAAATCGGCCTCAGGAACTCACGATTCTCCATACCATCGAAAAATTGTAACTCAATTTTCACTATTAGACCATATGGAGCACGTAATGAAGCAAATTCTGGAGTGCTAGCTAAGAGTGTACGCAATGACGGAGGACGAGGCCGGCCAGAATATCGCACCATAAAAATGGGCTTTTTTGTATCACACCTCTAGACTTTTTCCTTTGGAACTATGTAAAGTCCAGGGTCTACATGGATAAGCCGGGTATGATTGAAGAATTGGAAGCCAGCATTACTCGCGTTATTCGCCACATATCAATCGAAATGCCTGAACGGGTCAATCAAAAATGGACCATTTAAACCACAGTTGCGGCCAATATTTGAAAGAAATAATCTTTAAAAAAATAAATGCCAAGAATGAGTTCTTGTTTGATAAAGAAGATAACGCAATAAAATTATTTTTTTTTTGTTTTATTACTTTTGGAAAAAGTACATTTAAATGAATCACCCATTATGAGATTGTTTTTAACCTAAAGTCAGCGAATCGATGCTTTCCACAATCCGTTGGTAAAGAATAAAAGTTCATTTTCTTTTGCTCATGAGCACTACCTTGAAAGATTCAATGGCCATCAAGTGTACAAAAACAAAAACTAATTCTTGAACCAAACTAAACAGCCGGTTGATTCATTGAAGTGAATGCTGTCGCTAATCAATATTAACCCCACAAAAGCATAATGTCCAAAGTCCATTAAATATAAAATTTTAAAGTATCCGCTCATAAATTTCAGCAACAGTTTCTCTAACATTTGACATTCACGAACAGCGAAAAGCAAATTTGTCATTTGTCCTCTGTGTAAAAGTACAATTTGAGAATTTCGAACAAAATTTCCATTTCTATACGCTTTTTGGCAACAACATCTTGATGTAAATATTTTTCCAAGTATGTTTTCGTATTTGTTGTTTTTTTTCTTTGGGAATATATATTTTTGGCAGACAATCATATTAATGGGCACAAAGTCTAGTCGCGTGATGTTCTAGAAGAAAGTCGCAGAGGTGCTCTTAATGTGTCTTCTATTATTTTTTGTGAATCATTATTTTGTTTTTTCTTTGTGAAATATTTATAGCTGAGGAGGCAAATTCTCATATATTTGAAATCCAATTAAAACGAAACTTATTTACATTGAAACGTTCGTTGGTACATAAGTTTATGTAATTAATTGGCACGTTGCTCGTCGTAGCATGCGTGGAGAAATGTTTCGCCTTGATAATGAAATTGTGAACTCAAAATATGTATCTGGCCACAAACAAGAGTGTGCTAGCACGTAACTTTATTTTCAGTCGGTTAATGAACTTCTGGAAGTTGTCTATGCGTAAAGCCTCAAAGGTATGATTACAAGACTATTTGCTACGCACTATTAAGTTACTGATGAAATGAAATTGTATTTCAACGAAATAATTTTTGGCTAAAATTTCGATGGCAAATTAATTGCTTGGGTCTAAAAAACGGAAGACGAATCAATGCGACCTTGTGGATTTGTTGAGGAAATGAATTTTAAATGGAATTTAGTTATTTATCGGAAAAAAGAAGGCACAAAAAATAACAGAACAAGTTTTTAGTTCCACTTTCTTGTATGGCAAACTTGCTATTTTTGTTGGGTTCATGAGCAAAAAACTGAATAGTCGTTAGGAGAGCTGTGCTTTTCACCACCAAAACCATTGAGTTGTGAAAATTCCGTCAGAAATTTTTAAAATTGAAGCAAGATTGTAAGAATTCAGTAGCTTCAAATGTGCCAGATGAGTTGCTTAGGTTGTCAAATTCACTTCTGAACAATGTGCATGCGAATATTCCCCTTTGTTCATCCACTTTTCGTTACGTCAAAATAGTCAATCGAAATTCAAACCCAGTTGATTCTTAATTTATACTAGTGATTGAAAGGTCAAGTTCAATCAGATTGTTTACACACACAAAGCTAAAGGATTGAATTCAATTTGAATCGAAAAGGCGTTCAAATTATGAATGGGAAGTAGGGAAAAGTTTCATGCCATCGGATTATAATTATTAAAGTCTATCCTGTTTCAATAAGAAAACGAAGAAAGGTATTCCCTTGTCCATCTCCCATACCATGTCTAAAAACTATGTACTTCATTTAGACTAGAGTATACAAACCACCCTGATGTTCTGGTGAAGTTTAGTAACTTGTCTATGTTTGCGCTAGAAAGTTCTTCTAGATTTTGAAAGAAGGGTTTAGCGAGGAATTTGTTTCTGGAAGGCTGCAAGCCGGGACATTGGCAGAGGAAGTCGCTGGTGTCCTCTACGTGTTCCTCATTGCCGCATCTTTTTCCATTCGATGCTGTTTCTTTTTTATAATACTGTAGAGCGTTATGTCCCTTAATATCTTTACAAGAATGGAAACGGATCATCTGATCCTACGCATAAGTCTTTCGGTCCTTGCTTTATCCAAGGATGGCCACAGTTTTCTTGCACTTTAAATTCGACTCTCTCGTGCCTAGTTTCTCTGCAGCCCAATGAGTATTGCAGTCTTTTGTTGTCGTCTTCCTCATAGTTGTTGACTCATAGGTCATAGAATAGTTATCATGCAGTCCAGTTTTTTACGAACATCCCATGGTATAAGTATCAAGTGGAAATATATTCAGCCCGGAGTACTTGCAAAACACCGTGCACCTGAGACAAACTGTGCCTTGTAGTTTGGCCCAGGTGACAAGCACCACGTCTTCCCAAAAGCACTCTTACACTGCCTGAAATTACAGGCTTAATTACACCAATTCTAGTATGAGACTTATAAAGACCAATTTGTCCTTCAAACAACAAGAATGAAGTAAATTTCACATGAAATAAATGAATGCAATGGTTAAACGATTACATAACTAATTACTCACTGCATTTCCTCAGCCAAAAGTGTTTCCGGTGTCGTATCCAAAAAGTCGGTATTCAATTTCCTTCTTTGTCTGTTCAAACTATAAAATTACTCCAAACAAAAGCCCCAAAGTTGCCAATTTTACGAAATGACTACGGTATATACATATGTATATTTTCTTAGCTCTTCAAGGTCGTTAAACTGGAGGTAAAATGAATACATTTGGTCGAAGCTTATAGCTCAAAACCATCATTAAGCAAATGACAAGCACCTTATTGCTTCAAAAAATTATGCATAGTTTTGCAATAGTAATTTGGTGGGCTTGTCTGAAGCAGGTTATGAACCATGCACGTCTGTACGTACCATAAGTCACATACGCAATGTTGATATTGCAACCAAACCGTTGTTGGCGTATGAGACCGGATTTCATAACTACAATGAACTTTTAACGATAAGCTCAGGTCAAGTTGGAGACTTTTTCTTTGTGATGTAGTGGGACTCATTATTTATACAAAGTGTAGACACAAACTTTACTTTTCATACAAATTTTTATAAAAAAGAACAAATATTTTAGCAGTTAAAAATTTTCTATTTTCAGATACACGTGCTGCATAAATAAAAACAAATTAATGTCTAATTAAATTAATATAGAATCCAATTCAAACTTGGACTAAGATAAATAGATTTATTGAAAAATTCAAGTAACAATAAACTTGCAAGAAAAAAAAAAATAAAAACAATATAACTGACGTTACAGTAAAAAGAAAATTCAAAAACGACTAAAATGAATAGTTTAGTGAAAGTATTCAGTAACTTTAAGGATTTCTACAGTGAGATCAACGGTGCCACCCTAACTGGAGCCATCGATGTGATTGTTGTCGAACAGCCAGATGGCGAGTATCAATGTTCTCCATTCCATGTAAGATTTGGTAAGCTGGGTGTTCTAAGAAGCCGCGAGAAAGTGGTAAGTGTTTTTTCAAAAATTTGTTTATACTTTGCCTAACTTAAAAAAATTCTTCTTCGATATTTGGAATCGAATCACGTCCTGATCCGTTATCAGACGACGTGATTGGACTCCTGTATTAATTGACATATGCATCACTAGTAGAGGCTGTCGATCAAATGAGCGTAGAGACAAGAACTGTCACCGGTTATATGTAGAGTTACCCCATTTGCAGGGGTTGCCAGATCTAGTTTAGTTTAGTTTACGATAGCAGCAAAAGGTTAACTTTAAGTGCGTATCTTTATGTAGGTAGATATGTATGTATTTTTTATAAACGTTTAAAGTTCAGCTACCGGTGATTAGTAATTCTTATTAATAGATACATACATGAGAAGATTAGTGAGAAATTCCATGTGTTGTTTTTTTTTTTTACATTTTAATCGCATACTAGAACTTGATAAGAATATACCTGCGGTCAAACCATTTGGCTAAAGATAAAATAAAACCGCTTGCTGTCGCTACACTTAAATAGTGTTTATGTAATAATAACAATACCAATAATTGTTAAGTCTGATGAAATGATATCGCAATCATTAAAGTGTTTAAGCACCGAAACAGCGAACTACGTTCTAAAAATTATTCATAGAACAAAGTACATTGGGTTTTGGATTGGCGTACAATGAATTGCAGGGCGGATAAAAGTTTTACTAATACCTATACTATACAATACTTCGATTGTATAATTGTATATTCCTTCACCTGGTACAGTAAGTTTAGGGTTCCCTAGTTTCGAGTCAATTCAGCTACGTAATGTAATTGGTAGACTGGTTGTTGTGGGCAGCACAAGTGGGTAAAGTTGAGAGGATTCGTTTTGGGAGTTAGAGATGTAATACCCAATTTGGGAGAGTTATGTTGGGAGTAATTTTTGAGCTCTCATTCGTATATATCTTTAAAAACAAGCCCCCAAAATCAGAATAAGATCTTAAGCTTCCCCCCAAACTAGGGTAGAAGGAGAAAAATCTTAATTATGGGATATGCCTATGGAACTACCTCATTATCTAGGTATAGTATATTCTTCAGTATAGGTGGTTCGTTGTTCTGAACTAATCTGTAAAGTAGTAGAACCATGAAACAAAAGATCATATAACGATCTTCTTTGAGCGAAAAAACATAGTACAAGCAAAAATAATTTTTCTTAAGTCAGGAGAAAGGGAAGCAGTACTGAACTAGATCACATAGTTCTTTTGTCTAAACTAGTTCACACAGCTGTTTTATCTTAGATAGTTAAAGTAGTTTTGTTGTATGTCTTAGTTCACTTAGTTCTTCTTCTGAAATAGTTAATGGGTAGGTACAAGGACTACACTATTAGCTGCTGGTCGATACTAGACTTTAAACTTTTCTCAAAAATTAAGTTCATAGTCTAAAATATACTTTTGTTTTAGGTGGTGTTAGGTGGTTGACGAGAAGAAATCCTACACGATAGACTCAGGTCGGTGCTGAATTGTTGTGACATCCATCACAATCATTGGTGACAGAGGTTCTCTCTTGTCCATTACAATCCTGTTCAGAGGGAAAAGGGAAAAACTAGTAAAATTAGATGTAGGGAAAGGGACCCTGTAGTCGTAGAACATCATAGATGTGGCAACTCTTGCTAAGAGGAATCTCATCTTTGATCGGTTTGATATTTAGCATAATCCTTGGATGAGATGGGTGCCGTGACTCAGTGGTTTTTTGGACTACTTTACAAGGGCTTCTAAGTTCGAATCCACCTCTTGCAAACGCCTGACGAATATTCACTGTCATGAAAAAGCTTATCAAAAATACAAAATAAAACTGTAGGTCCCTTCAGTTCGTGCAAAAATGTATGCCACGCATAACATGTATAATTGTTAGATGTTAGGGCTTGGCCTAGTATTTATTAATTTATTATTGAATGACGTTATCATTGCTGCCTTCTCAAATGCAACCTGTAGCTGTTGTTTAAAAGTAAGGCTTGCTTTTATAGAATTACCAAGAAAGCTACAATGTAATCGCCTGCGTTCTGGCTTCCTTTACAAGTACTAGATTCTAGCCTGAACCACCCCTCATATGTCCATTGCAGACATGTCGTCGGGAAAGCGAAGATCTCCATCGACACGAAGAAATCCTGGATATATATTTTGAGAACTGAGGATTTCGTTGAAGAAATTACAAATCAGCAGTATACAATTTGATAAGCTCAAATAACTAATTGCCTAAAATGCTTTCGAAAAACTGTTGGCTAATGCTACCAAAACAGACTATGTATTTGCTACGACTATCCAACATCCAACAATGTAACCTAAAAACATTTTAATAAAAAGATCTATTATATCTCTTTCTCTCAGTTACGCCCACCTTCGTCTTTCTATTTCACTTTTTTTTTCTCTTTCGAGGTTCTTTTAAATAATTCTTCTTGTATTTATACAATAATCCTTATTAAATAAATTACTTGTGTAGTTAACTTAATGTTGCTGAACATTTTAGGTGGACATTGAAATAAATGGCGAGCCAGTTGACATTCATATGAAATTGGGCGAATCCGGCGAGGCCTTCTTTGTCGAAGAGTGTGCCGAGGAAGATGTTGAAGAGTTGCCAGACAATTTGGCAACATCACCAATACCGAGCGACTACTTCCCAAATAAATACACTGACGTCGATATCGACGACGCCGATGAAAAAGCCAAGTACGTAAATTCCCACAAAATTAACCATTTACCGTGCAGTGTTCACATTATTGTTAAATTAAGAAGATGAATATATTTTTGACCAATTTTTTCCGTTGATGTCATTTGCTGCTTTAAATTTATTTTTGCATGCTATTTTAACTCACACTCATTCTGGGCTCATCAACTTGATTGATCTTCATTGAATCCATTCCCATTTATTAGTTTGAGTTTTTGTTTCCCATTTTAATTTGTGATTTTCTTTTGTTTGGTTTTAATTTTTGACTTTCTTGCATTTTCTTTTTTTTCTTTACATAACATTTAGAAAAGCTAGTGATGATATATCGATGTCCTTGCCATTGCCAAGACGAAATTCAATTGATTTTTCCAAAGAAAGCAATAAGGACGACACCACGCCAAAATATGAGAATCAAGTCTCTGACTTTAGCCATCGGAGGTATATGCAATACATATAATGGAACTCCATCGTTTTATTTCGTTTTTATTTTTTTTAATTTTTTAAAAATACTTAGTTTAGTGTAGTCTTTACATAAGATCATGAAATGAAACGTTGTAAGGTTCGCTAATTGGTAGAATTCTCTGATTGCAACATCGTTTGTCATCTCATTTTAGGCACACTGACAACGCGCTGACGCTGGAACGTAAGAACTTGAGTGAGAAAATCAAGGAGTACACCACACAGAAACTCCGCCAAGAATGGGCAGAACACGAAGAGCAGATATTCCAATTCGATGTCGTTGATAAGAAGGTACAAATTTCAGAATTCTAAAAAGTAATCTTCTAACTGAGAATATTTCAACAGGATTGGAGCAACAGCACGTTGAGAACAGAGGAGTCCTCCCTGAAGACTGCTACACCTACTGAGTCAAATCAGGAGACTATCTCAGAGGAGAACCCTCTTCAATCCGCAAAATCTTCTTTAGAAACAAGCCAGCCAATTAAAATCGATTCAGCTATTCCCACAAACACCAAAGAAACAGCAAGTGCTACGGCTACGTGCGAACTACCACGCATAGATAACAATAGTATTAAAGAAGAATCCAAAAGCAAGAAGAAACGTCGCAAGAAGTCTCAAATGAAGAAGAAAAATGCACAACGCAAGAGTTCATCCAGCAGTTCGGTGGGCAGCTCAACACCAATGGAAACAAACGAAACCGAACCAGATGCAGTATCGATTTCAAATAACACCAATTCATCAAACGATGAATCGCCCACAAAAACCGATGATACATTACATTCAAGTGGAACAATGGCTCCGAGTCCGATTAATGAATGTCAAACTAGTCCCATTACACCATCTAGCCGTATTCCAGATTTGGACATTCATTTCTTTAGCGACACTGAAGTTGCGTCGGGAACACGCGCTGGTCGCCCGAATACACCGATTCAGAGTGACAGTGAATTGGAAATTTCAATGCGTGAAAAGGACAACGATGTGGACATGAATTCAGCCTCATGGAAATGGGGTGAATTACCAACGCAAAACGAAGAGCAAAAGGACATTCAGCAGGGCCAGCGGAACTCCATGCTCAGCGGAATGTTTAATTTCATGAAGAAAACTAATAAGATGCGTAAAAATGCAACCGATGGTGGTGTCTATTTGTCCGAATTGGATGCTGAGGGTATGGATCCCGAAATGGCTGCTATGTATTTCCCATCGATAAAGGATAGCTCAATTGCTGGCAATGAGGACGACAGGGAGAGTGGAAATGGCACAAGTCTGCCACATAGCCCAAGTTCAATGGAAGGACCAAAAAGTGTCGACTCTGATTATGAGGATGGCAAAAATGCTCAAGATCCTAAGTGAGTGTTACTTTTGATATATTTGTATGACCTCTTCTCTATTGTCTATGTTTCCTTTTAGATATCTTGACTTTGTGGCAATGTCACTCTGTGGTGGTACTGAAAAAGGAGATCCATCTGATGAGGAGTTTGATAGGAATCTAATTAAATACTCAGACGTAAGTAGACAATTCATGGAAACTGCATTCTAAGCCTGTTCCTTTGCTGTGCAATGCGCTAACAAACTGAAACAAAAAACCTAATGACAGCACATTTCAATTTGAGCGTTTTGTTTTTTCCTTGTTACTTGTGACTATTTTGTGTTGGTCCTTGTGTTATCAGTTGCTTCTTGTTAATACACTTACATTTGTCGAAATCTTAGTAAAAATTGAAGAGTAAATAGGTTAATCATTGTTGCAAATCCCAAACCGAATGAAAGTCGGCTATTTCTCAACACACAGCAATTATCGATTCAGCAGCAAATAAACTCCCTGAATCTGGTTTGACATAAAGAATAGAATAGTACTAGTCGACTGAAATAACAATACAATAAGTTCCTAAGATTATTTCTGACTCTATCCGAGTTTCCATTTAAGGAGATGCTGCCTACGGTACAAGGTTAGGGTCCAACGTGGATCAATGGGACAACGGGCCAGGGACCTACAAACATCACTATACGAAGGAGAAAATACCAGTGGATACCCTGTGGTCATGTCTGCTCACCTAAGAAGGCAGAATGGCGTGACGCCTTAAGCAAACGTGGCGCAGAACATCGAGCTCTTTAGGATATCTTAACCATTTACAAGACTTCCTATTCGTCCTGGCTTAGTAGCTTCCTTTGCATCACCTGATTAGCTATGAGAATGTCGTACCTATGGGTTGGATTGACCCAAGTCGCTACTTCTTTTGTAATTGTAATATTAGTAAAAGTTTCCTGGATTATTCGTCGAAATGTGACTTGTTTTTGTAAATCTTCGTGATAGTTGTTTAAATGTCTATCAACCGACATCAGCAGAGGCGACAGTTCAAGTGCTGCATCCATATAACTTAGTACTTAAGCTGCTGCATTATCCCCACATTCTGAACAGGGACTTTCCTTCACTGATTCGGCTAGCTAGATTTAGTTCACTTGCACCATCTCTGACATTTGTCCAGCAACACTTGTTAGACATTTCGCAGACGAAATACAAATAGCCAACATGTTCCCTTATCACCGATTCCTTCCCCCTCTAAGCCGTTCATACCTTCTTTTCCAGTTTTCTTTTAATCACTTACCTTTAATTGTATTGTGTATTGTCTTGCGAAACCGATTGAATACATGTAATTCTGCTCAAAAGAGTCCACACAACTGTAAATATATGCTTAAATTGAAATGTGCTTAACAGGAATGTATTGTAAATAAAATATATATAACCAAACTCCCACATAAATCACACACTCGAATCACAATCAAATCGCACATTTGTGTTTGTTCAGGTCTGCCAAAATCCCAGCCTGTTTTCCTCGCCAAATTTAGTTGTGCGTTTGAATGGTAAATACTACAGTTGGGCTGCTGCATGCCCCATCGTCATGACCATAATCACATTCCAGAAGCCTTTGTCTAATGTAAGTTTGCTTTGTTCAATAATAATCTATTTTTTTTTTCCTAAACAAAATTTAAAATCTCTATCTCTTTCTGTTTGGATTTTCTTACTTGTTTTATATCGATTTCTCTTTAAAAATGGATGCTAATGTTATTTTATTGATATCAGGATGCAATTGAGCAGTTAATGAACATCTCAAAGCTCGACAGCTCAAAAACTGAAGTCGATGGCAATACATCAGGTGGTGCTAATGCCGCAACGGCTGCTAAACGTTCATGGTGGTATTGGCGTCGTCCGGCCAGTGGACCTGTTGGCAATATGAAGAGTCCAAAAATCGATTCAAAGGATGACGATAATAAAGGTTCGATTCAAATCAAATTTAATCTAAATTTGAACTAATTTTTGATCAATGATTAGGTTTAGATGCTGATCAGACTGCAGTGGCGACTCAGACGTCACGTCCCACTTCACCAGATGTTAGTGTGAGTGAAAATACTCTCAGCAAGACTGAAGACTCCACTCTGAATGCTGAAAACACTTCGGCAGCGATTGACAACGATGAGCTCTCTCAAGAATCCATGTCTTCAACAAAATTAGCTCTTAAGAATGAAAAATTCAAAAAGAGTTTGCGGCTCAGCTCTGGAGCTATTGTAAGTCATTTAAACATGCATTCTCGTCGACCTCCTAATATAAATTCTATTTTCGTTTAGAAAAAACTCAACTTGAAAGCTGGAATGAACGAGATCGAATTCAGTGTTACTACCGCCTATCAGGGTACCACTCGTTGCAAATGTTACCTGTTCCGCTGGAAGCACAGTGACAAAGTTGTTATATCGGACATTGATGGAACGATCACCAAATCAGATGTCTTGGGTCATATCTTGCCAATGGTCGGCAAAGACTGGGCGCAATTGGGCGTTGCACAATTATTCTCGAAAATCGAAGAGAATGGTTACAAATTGTTATATCTATCAGCAAGGGCAATTGGACAATCGCGTGCTACTCGCGAGTATCTGCGTTCAATTCGTCAAGGTGATGTTAAGTTGCCCGACGGTCCATTGCTCTTGAATCCTACTTCATTGATCTCAGCTTTCCATCGTGAAGTGATTGAAAAGAAACCCGAACAGTTTAAAATTGCGTGCTTATCTGATATTCAAGCATTGTTCCCAGAGAAGAATCCCTTCTATGCAGGCTATGGAAATCGTATTAATGTATGAGATTTTGACAACTTTTTTATAGATGAAGAATTGTTAAGACTAAATTGGATTTTATACTTTTTTTTTGCAGGATGTTTGGGCATATCGTGCTGTTGGAATTCCTATTATGAGAATATTTACAATTAATACAAAGGGAGAGCTTAAACATGAGCTTACACAAACATTCCAATCATCGTAAGTACTTTCTTTTTGTTTTGTAACATTTTAGGTGTTTGAGTGTATTATACTGTCATATTGCACGAATCCAAATGCACGGGTTAATCAACTAATATTCAAAATTTAGTTAGAATGTATTTGATCTATAGTAAATAGTCAGGGTTACATTTGTAGTGAGCAAATGTGTCATTAAACATCATATTTATATTCGCTAGCGGTAAATGTAGATATGTTCGAAAATATGCTATTTGTTGCCGATATTTTGATTGTTATATCTACACTAGGGGGCAAGAAAATGATTGAAACAGAATCAGAGCGAGAGAAATTTTACCTGAATCTTAAAATCGTATACACTTGCCTACGAAACTCGTACTCAAGATGAAGAGGATATAATAAACAACAAGAGAACGTAATCTGAACTTCTAATTGCAAGCAGGAACTGAAAGGCAGGAACATTTTCCTGCAAGACGATAATCACCCATGAACCTAGGGCTGCTGGTATGTGTAATAATTAACTGCGAGCTGAAAAAAAGTTTGCTAATTCACAACTGACCCACTCACTACTAAGCGGCGTCTATTAAAGATGAGTAGTTCTAGAATTCCTACTTACTCAGGTGACGCTACAGTCCGGGGTGGACCTGGGCCTCAATCAACAAACCTCTCCAGCCAACCCGGTTACGAGCCAGCTCCAACCAATTGCGCACCAACCAATTTGATTGAGATCCCCCTCCACTTGTTTGCGCCACCTACCGCGAGGTCGTCCTCTACTGCGCCTTCCATCCGGGCTGATTCCGAAGAAATTCTTAGCTGGAATGTTGAGCTCCATCCGCTTCACATGACCCAGCCATCTTAGTCTCTGCATACGAACTCGAGAAGAGAAGAAAAGAGTTCTACTCCTGGTTTATATTTTCTTCGTCTGATTCACAAGTGTATGCTTTACTCAATGGGACTGTGCTTTTGTTATTGTGATTTTCTAAAGTGGAACTTGTTTTTTCGTTATTAAATAATTTGTTGCTTTACACTGTTCCGTCTTTAAGGTGTTCGCTTTCCACTGTTAGGTCGAGCACAATTCCAAGCCGCTGATAACTATCTCATTCTTTAATGAAACTGTGCCCCAGTTCAGCTCTGCTAAAGCAACTAATTGATCTCAAGCTTCCTAGTTTAGACTCTGCGTAGTATATTCGCGTCAACAGCTCAAAAGATTCACTTTACTTAACGGTGATCATTTCGTTCTAAACGGAGTGATATAAAATTGGTCAACTGATAGCCAAGTAAACTCTAAAACATAACTTAGGACATAGAAGGGTTGGTTACAAAAAAGGGAAGCTTCTCAAAAACAGGAAGAAACAGTTGAACAAAATATGTGGTTTACTTGATACCAAACAGATAAGATTAGTCATTGTAAGTGTTTATGGACCATCTGTACTTATCTAGCTGCAAATATGTACTTCTAGAAGCTTTTTGTTATTTACATTGTATGTGCCCATTCTGCAGTAAAAAAAAACATCCTATCTCGGATAATGTAATATTATTTTGTGTTCATGCTTCAATGTTGAGAAAAAATAAACACAATTAAGTAGGAATAAGTAGGAATCTATGGAACTATGCAATATAAATTTCATTAATTAAGCTTTTAACAAGTAAATGCCATTACTCTTTCATTAATACAAAACGAAAACAATTATACATAACAATAAGTCAACATTCATACAATTGGCAAAGAAGAAAAGAACAAAAAACAAAAGAAGTAAACCATTGGAATATGCTATAAATCGTTAATAACAAAATGTATAAATACCATTTGGTGATGTGTTTCAACTATCCTAATGTATCCCTCTTCATAAACACACATAATTGAATGTATACCTATTTGCGATGCTCTCTCCACTATGTCGAGTTGTGTGAAGTACCTCCCTCTCTCTCCACTGTGCATACATGGGCCATCAATTATGATGAAACTTTCTCTTGTAGCTACATCAATCAATCACTGGAAGTGCATGAATATTTTCCACCAATCGAACGTGATAGCGATTTGGAAGATGATTTTGACTGTGCATCAGACGATGAGGATGAATTGCAATTCAGCCAAACCGATCCAGAAGACGATCTAAACGATGTTTTCGAAGGCGAACAAAATTTAAACAATACAGATGATAATGACAATACCAAAGTGCAAATCGGACTTCTTATATAATATAAAACTTTTATTTATAAGTATAAAGTAGAAACTTATCCTAAGGACAATAGATTGAGGCAGTATGTATTTTTATATCAATGAGGTATGAGCAGGAAACAAAATGTGTTACTTAAATGTGATATGCATTACTTGTTGTATAGGTTTAAGTATTAAAGTTTTTTTTTTTTTTGTAAAATAATTGTTATAAATTATAAGAGAGCAATATTTAAGGCATGAGTGTTAAAAAGAAGAAGAGAGACAGGGAAATGAAGCAAATAAATGAAGATTTTCATTTTTGTTATGTGGCTAAGTTTTTATACAAAACAATGTATGTATGTATATAAGTCTACCAATAAATAAGTGAGCAGTATTTGGAACCGAGTTTCTACACCTCATTGAGTTTTGAAACCTGCATATTCCCTGAAGAAGGTGCTGCATATTCCTAGACAACACTTTTTCTCGTCGCTCTATTTGGAATACATTCGCCTACAGTACATACATTTTTTATTCTGTCTTCAAAAACGAGTAATAGCTAACTAACTAAGGCATAGTTCACCTTTAGTGCGTCAGCGTCCGCTCAACTATACATTGGCAGCACTGATCAGTTAGTGTATCAAGAAATGTACCAACACAAGGTCTTAAAAGATGCTTTGATCCCTTGGGAACGGTGTACATTCCAACAGGAGGCAGCACCGTCTTATAAAGCTTGTCTAACACAACAGTTTTTACATGACCACATTCCGCTGTCCATTTCTTCATACTCGTCATTGGTCTCCATCTTCGCCAGACAAATACTACGGGCTTTTCCATATGATCCTTTTATAGGCTAGAGGTCAACATAAAAGTATCAAAGTGTGCAAAGATCATCGAAAATGGTCACGAACCCCACGGGCCCACATTCGTGCAGCTTGCAATGCTTTCGTTAAAAGGATTGATTCCGTCAATCGCACTAGAGAGAGCTGCATAAAACAGTAACATGGTTGTCAAGAAATTAAATGTATATTATTAACATGATCTTAAAATATAAAATTAAAAACTTAAGAAATAAAGAAATTACAGTATTTTGAATTTGTAACATTATATTTGACGTACCCTGTAGTTCTATGAGTACTGATTCACGATTTATTCTTCACTGAAGGGAAGCCAAGCAAACTTGTTCTATTGTTAGCATTAGAATATAAATAGAAGACTGATTATACTCGTCAATAAGTTTCAGTTCCTGTTAAGGACTTCTCAAAGCAAAAGGAGGGCAGATAACTTAAAAAAAATAATGATTTATGGAGCAATTAGGGAGACGCTTAGACTCTTATCTGTTTTTTTTTTTTTTTAAGTAGTTTATGACTGTCGTTTATATTCAACAAGTAAAATATGTTACCCTGCTTTCATATTTGACCTTTGACCCCAGAGAAGATATGAACAAGGTGCTTTCGAGCGTCGTGAGGTAGTACTGAATAGATTTAAACTATTGCATTATTTCCCACGACCACTGCTTGCTAACATGTGACGAACATCCAAGAGTATTACTGTCATGAAGAAGCTTCTCAAAACCCCTCTCCCCTCGGATATTGGATAAAATTGGTTAGGTTAGGTTATGAGGGTGAGTGAGCTAAGGAGAACACATCACGTGCACTCAAAGGTCCATTGTGCTTACCTTTGGAAGTGGAAAGGGAAAAAAAGAAAAATTCTGCGAGGTTCACATCTATCTTGGTGTCGGTCTCCCCTTAAACCAGTTCTTTTAGGAATTAAGGAATCTAAGTTAGTTAATTATTCGTTAATCTGCTACCACTGAAATGCTATCGAAGAATCTGTGGCCTAGGATTCGGCGTTGTTCTTGTAGGGCAGGGTAGTAGCAGAACATGTCTTTGATTGATTGCATAGTTCCTATGGCGCTATGTCCTGTGATTACTCCAGTGAGCACACGGACAGAAGTTCCGTCCATTGTCAGTGGGGTCTTTGTTTTTGATCTATTCAATTTTGATCATAAGCCACGTGAAGTAAAGTCCTCTTTGGATAACCAGGAGACCTTGCCTCATTCTCCATTATCTCATCAATAATACTATACAGTTTTCCTATCGGCCTTGTCAATTCTTCTGTCTTTTCGTTCCCTTCCACATTGCTGTGTCTAGGTAACCAGCAGAGATTGACCTTGTGGTGTCTAATGGTGATCAGTGAGTCTCGAAACTTCCTAATCTTTGATTTGATTGTAGCATAAAACTGTAGGTCTCCTCCATCCGTGCGAACCCTTTTTTTGCTTATTCTCCTGCTAAGATACGTCCTCGTATTAGTTCTTAAATTAAATAAGAAACCTGTTGCTTATTATTATTATCTACCAACCCCTATACCAATTGGCATTATTTAATAAAATTTATTTTACTTTCCAGATACTGCAGCATGACTTACATCGTCGATCAGCTATTTCCACCAATCAAGTACGATGAGGGCTCCATTGAGTTTTCGAACTTTAACTACTGGCGCGATCCTCTCCCAGAGCTTGTCATAGACCTAGACGACAGCAAAGTATCAGTTAACACAACAAATACTAATTTATCAAAACCCTTAAGCTCCATTCCAGAAAATTAAAAACAAAACAAAAACCTAAACTCCTATTAATGATGTCGATTCTCGAAAGCCAGTGTAATGAATACACACATTCCGCAATAGGCCATCCTTCGGAATGACAATTAGTGGAAGTGCTATCGTAAATCACTCCGATGGCTACCTATTTCGGAAGTTTTGTTAAAAACCAAACTATAGCTTTCGATAAAAGGCATCACGAATAGGTAATTACAAAATAATGGACTAAAAAAAACGTATCTTAATATTTTTAACCAAAACACAATAACAATAAGGCGAAATGCATAAACAAAACAAACAAACAAAATAAACACTCTTTTATAAATCAAAATATTTATGTCACATTGTCGAATAAATATTAAACATGCAAATATAAACAATAATCGCTAGCATATTAAAATATACTACACAACTTATAACTGCTACTTTGTCATACATACATATTATTTGCGTTTATTTGTGATATTGCTAAATTTTAAATAAGATAATTCAGTGTTATCTAAAATTGAAAGAAACAACAAAAAAATTAGCCCCAATGTAACTGAAATTGAGAAAAACCGAATTTTTATATTTCCTATAATTTACCATTCTTATATTTTTTTATAGAATAACATTTTACTTATTTGGCACTCCTACTTTTATTTAGTTTTATTTAATTTTTGTTTTATTATTTAAGGAAGTATGTTTGAGTTTATATTTTATTTAGTTTAGTCTTTAGATATATATATTTCCAGGATATTTTGTGATAAAATGTTTTTTTTTTTCTTTCTTTTTACTTAAATGCAAAACTTTACCATTATTTTTTATATATGCTTTCTGTTCCTCTTCGAAAAGAGTATTTATTTTATAATTTTGTTTCCATAAAAGAGAAAAACTTTATGGATTGTGTGGTACTATACTACTAGATGACACGTTTAAGGTTTTTGAAACATCTATATTTTTAGGTATTTAATACAAATATATATTTTCATGTATGGACTGCTTAGAATCTATTTTTTAAAGAAAATATTTTATAAACTAGTTTTCCAGTGCGCACTTTTTATTGAATTTATATTAAGAATATTTATTCAAAGTCATCTCATAACGATCTTCAGTAAATCTTCAACAACACTGAACAAACAAGTCAAAAGGCATTAGATTATCTTATAAAGATTATTCGTACTTATACTTAATGAACAAACCTAAAAGGGTAAATAAATTATTATTTAATAGATGTAATATCCAGTATAGCTCATAGAAGCTATGTATTGTAACACAAAGGCATTTGTGAAAGCTTATAAAATATTTATACAACAAAATAATGAATTGGCAAAATAAATAAAATATTCAATTTAGGCTTGTGTTTAAACGAAAATTGTCTTTTAATTTTGAAATTTCGAATGGAATTTGTTGCTAATTTTTCTCTTGAAAGGATATTCCCCTTATTACGAGTGGCGTTGAACGACTCGTCAAAAAACGACAGTGCAAATTGGACAGCGCGTGATACGACAGCCATTATCCGTCTTTTTTTTTTTTGACACTCAGTGCGTTTCGCTCTCATAATAGCGAAACTTAAACCTCAGTAAACCGTCACAACTCAAAAAGCAACAAGAAAGAGTCCATCAACTTAAATGACAATTCTAATAACGGTTATTACACAAAATGTCATGTGGACGAATCAAAATTTCCCAGTGGCAACCGGACATTATTGCAGCGACCCCTAAAAGCCATCAATAAGAAAAAGTATTTGTTAGGTTAGGTAGGGATATCCAAGAGAACTTCAACGAAAACATCTTATGAATTAGTGTAGTCAAAAGGAAATATTGGTCTTTAGGTCCAAAAGAGAAGATTGGTCTTCAGAACAAGAATGCTATATACAGATGGATTTAAAAAACTACAGGGCAAGAAGATTTTGTTTAAGACCAGGGCACAGGGTGACCAATATCTTATCTTATCTTATCTTATGTCCTAAAGCACATCAGAAGACAATTTTAGTGTTTCCACTGAGAAATGGTAATCATCAAAAGAAGAAATTAAGCTCATACCAATAAACAGTGTGGGTTTTCAACGAACGAACGTACTAACTTCGCCCTTTTTACCCTTTCTCCCTAGGTTACCGCATTCTTGGAATTTCAGGAAGAATTAACTAACTTACTTGACGTTTTAATCCTGTTAGTCTCCTACTCCTTCCCGTCTGAGTCTGATTGACCTAACCTAAGATAAAACTAGATTAATAATTAAATTTGGAACGCCCATGTTTCTTACTTGAAATTTATTACTAGAAATTAAATTAACACCTACATATAGAAATAAATCATCAAAATCTTTCGAGGGATACCTATTCTACAGCCAAATTATATCTATATGATGTAAACTTATCCGCCATATTGAAATTTTCATCATTCTTGTTCCAAATCCCTTTCCAAAAATCAGCTACATATAATTTCCAACTCGGTGTCTACAAATTTGCAAACAAAACCAAAAAAAGGTTTAATTTTCATTTGTTTCGTTCTCCTTCGGCACTTTCATACAAAATCCAAAACGTTTACATTTTCAAAATAACCACACCGTACAATTAATCGACGCCCTAAAATTCAGTGGAGACTTTTTTACAGTCTGAATCAAAAGTTTGAATTACAGGCAAAATTTCGCTAAAATCTTTTCCTTTATTTTAGCTGTGGAGAATATATTTTATGTGGGAGCTAAATTTCCGATCGCAATGCAGCTGCTGTGGCTATGTGAATGTGAGTTTTAGTGAGTTTGAAATTGGATAACTAACGGTTTGTTAGAGGGTGTGGTTCATAACGTTAAAGTATTAAACAGTGTGGTTTATAAATAAGGTCCAATAATAAGTGCAATTATTGCAATAACGACTTCTACAAAACGCATCCTCCAGCTTCCCTTCCAGGTAATTTTTGAGCGTTTGGACATCCATCTTTCCAGGAAAAACAAAGGCCCAATCATAGTTGCATTAGCGTGTGATAGCTAATGTCATGTCATGACTTCTACTACTTCTAGCTGATCAAGGGCCCATTCTGTGCGTACTTCCAACAGATGATACAGTTTCGACACTAAGTGAATATTATACGACTGTATGCCATTTGTACATGTTGATTTCCAAACACCTTTTTTACTAAATATACATAGCCCTATAGCTCAAAATATAAGGCACAAAAAATAGTGACACATGGACAGACGGACGAATCTGACTCAAACGCCTCGGCTAGTGATGGTGATCATTTGTTTTGTACTTTATTAAGTCTATCTTTAATATTCCATCATTGTGTAAACTATACTCGTATATCAAACTATATGGGGTCGATTAGACTCTATTTTATATCTTCAACTTATTACAAAAACGTCATTAACTACATTTTTTGTATACTTGTTTTCTAAGTGCTACCTTCATTCACATTTATCAATCACCCCTACCTATTCTTGAACTCAAATACGAAAGTAGAATCCGACTATAGTCGCATCTTATCCGACCATAGTCGTATCTTACGTAGGTACACACACAGGATTTTGTAATAACTACATGCAACTACGGTCGGAATCGACTGTCATATTCGAGTTCAAGAATTGGGGTGAATGACTCCTTGCACAAGTGCGTCAGATGACACCAACTCACTTAAAATGGCTAAGCAAAGTTTCCTAATTGCCCAAACAAGGGCAAAAGCTGAGTAAAAACTCATCGAGTTACAAATTTTACTAATGTAACTTTATGACTAAAGTCCACGATATTTGAAAAGATCTGAGCATGTCCATACAGAGCGAGCTCCTATTCTCTACTGTGCAGCCACCTTGGGCACCTTCTTTAATTTAGAGCGACATCTATGTAGTCAAGTAGAAAATTTTGACTCAATTAATCTGTTGATCTAAGTCATATCGGTAGACTCATATGTATGTGTCTAAAAAATTATAAAATTTTCCATCAACATCTTTTGCGGACTCAATGAGTAACATAATTAATTTCTAACGCAATCTAATTTTTTTAGTCCTCCCTAACTACCTCTTTACAGTCAAAGCCAAAAGTGTTATACAGAATAAAAATGAATTAAATTTACTAGAATACGCGTATATGACTTTCTTACAAAATCAAAAATGACAATCATATCATTTTGTGCTGGAACGAATTTCTGTAGGTTTGTGAGCCATTCGAAATATTCAACTTTGCTTGCAATGAATACCTACTTTGTATGGGAGTATACTACGTACTCAAACATTCATGAATACAAACACCATGATAATTCGTTTTGATTTCAATTCGCAAAGTGGACTTCTTTATCCTTTCGTACATGATTCATACTTGTTTGTTTTCTGTGTCCGTGAGATTGTGAAAGCCTCATTTTTAGCGAATGATTCACAATGGAAAATGAATGGATTCATGCAGTTCGCTGGTACCTACGCATTAAAGTTGTACAAAGCTTTTTCTGCTTAAAATTTTTTTTTTTCTGTAAGAATAGCTTCACTTTGGTTAATGCCACAAGCATGGAAAATTCAGCACGTTACCTTCGACTTTGGTTCATGTAGCCACCTGTGTAAGTTTTTTGACATATCTGAGGAAGGGACACAATTTTCAATAGCTCACAAATGTTTTCCGAATGTATTCAAAAAGTTAAATAAATCATTCTGAAGTTTTGTTTGCTTTGAATCTGACAATAAGTCAACCAATAGACTTTAAAAAAAAACTGACGATCAAAACCATTTAAACTCATAAATTCCATCACACGTCCGATAGCCGTTAGGGTCCACGGAAAATTACATTCAAAAGTATAAAATATCTACATGGAAAAATTCTTCTGTACTACAGTGTATTACAATTGACAAAGAAAAGAGGGTCACATGATTCAAAAGACATGGTCTGCTCCCCCATTTAAATTATTATTTAACAGAATGGACGCACTTGTATTATTCCGTGTTGTATCTGTATGTAGTTCAACAACCCAGAATTCTGTCCGTACAATAGCTGGGTGGGAGGCATAATTGCATTGTTGATTCTCTCTCAGAAAAGTTTTCCATTCGTCTGGACGATGATAACATAAATTGGCCTGAAGAGATGCTTAAAATGATTGCAGTGATGTTTCGAGGTCGACTCGACCTCCATATATATAAACTAATGCCAAGCTATGCGTCTTTATTAGATAATACATTTTTTTTTGCCATAATAATTGGGTTTCAAGAAAATAATAATATTTTATCAGAAGGTGTCACTAGGAAGAAAAATTGCAAGATCCATGTTGACAGGATGCTATGCACATTTTGTAGTTGATCTCTATTTTTTTCTGGGAACAAGCCTGTCGATTAATCACCCTACACCACGTTCTCTCCAGGACCATAAGCAACCAATTAATTACTAAATTCTAGACAAATGGCGATAGCACTTCACCTTGGAGGATTCCACACCTGACAAGTCTGTTATCGTAATCGTTCGATCCTGCTAGTCAACAGTTGGTCAATCAGTACCCTAAGCGATTCATCAACCTCCAAACTTGTAAGTACATTCTGGTCTGACGTTCTTAAGGGCTCCCTCGATGTCGAGAAAAAATAGCAGAGTTCACTCTTTGAAACTAGTTCTATGATGCGTACCAGAAAATGATATTACTCAATATCCAGTCGAAGGTTTAGACAGCTTGTTGCTCATATCAGATGAGAATCAGTTCAAGAGATGAAAAGAGTGTTTAGCTTCGGTTTTTAATCGAGTATTTGCCAGCAACATGCACCCAAGTTTGACAGACGTGTCCTTGGAAAGAATTGCCTTAATTCGAAACACAGCGAGAAGAGCACTAAAATCCAATGAGGAGGTAGGACTTGATGGTATACCTGGAGGGTTTTTCTGAATTGTGTCAGATGCGTAGACTACTTCCACTTGTGGGGAGAACCTTGAAAGCGGGGAGTTTTATGGATCGCCAAGCTGCTAAGAAAGACCAACCTAATGCAGTGTGAAAACTTGAGAGCATCAGGCATCTAAACACTTGCATCTAGCACCAAAAGATCTGAGGCAAGATTACATATAGTATGCCCTTTAACGAGATAGGTGTATAGTAGGTACAACTACTTTGCTGGATTCCTAGTTACTGCAACAATTGGGAATTGTGCTAATAGCAAAAGTGTCACCGAAATCGAGGCGCCAATGCCTAATCTATCTACGCCGATACGGTTAACAGATACAGTCAACGATGGCACAAATTAGGCTAGGCTACTTTACCAACACTGAACATTAGCAGTTCCATGGGACTCCTAAAACCAAAGAGACGAACCCTATCAATGCTCTCACCCTTCATCACGAGCAGAGACTGTGCACTTCCCCACAATGATCTGCAGACACGTGGACGAAGAAGAGACCATCAAAAAGTAGATGATGCCAAGTAAAAAGTGGCTTACTATATTCCTTACATATGGGCAGCACAATCGCACTTATAGTCTAAGTGACCTTTTTCAAAGATTTTTAAAAGCTCAAAGATTTTTGCGGGGCTAGATAGGGTTCTTCTTTGTTGTTCTATTCTACAACATGAAGTTTTCTTGAAACCACATGTCATCGCTGTCCATATCATCCAATTGGGGCCAAAAGAAATTGGTTATCATCGACCAATAGCGCATCGACATCAAAGATGCCGCAAGTCCAAAATCGACACAAAACAGTGACTTTCTCACTTTACCGAACCGGTCGACTCGAATTTATCCACAACGTTGTGAATATTCCGGAAGGACGATTATGACAACCGTATAATGGTCGAAGCACGAGAAATGTTGCTCAAACATAAGACCGACTTTCATAAAATAATTTAATCATTTGTACATGTTGTTGAACGCTATAACTCTCCATTTTGATTTGGAAAAACAGAATTAATAAGTGACAGTTAATTTGACAAATGTAGCTTCAACAATATGGCCGCTACCACCTTTCAATATTTGGAGATCTCTATAAAAAAACGATCTAAAACGTTCGCACTGTGTTTACTATTAATAAGATTATCAGCATAACCAACGGCTAAGAAAGGAGAGGGTGCAGTCCTCAACTTTAATACCAATGCTTCTCTGTAGATTGAAGCAATAATTGCACTTTTCTCCATATCCGTTCTTGATTGGTAAGCGGTACCTTCGATACAATTCTTATCTACAGCTCCAGTAGATCCAGATCCCTAACCAGTACTTTTGAACGTTCTTACGATGTCTAAGAAAACACATAGAACCCGGGGACCTTACCTTTACACACCATAATTTTGGAGCCATGATAGGAAGTTAGCACCACATAATCGTGTTAACTTACTGCTTCATCCAAGTATGTCTCCATCCAGCTAAGAGTGGTCAAGTCCACGTTTTAGGTTCCAGTATGGTTGTACGCATTTGTTGTCCATAACTCTTTCACACAAAGCATGAAATGTTGCTTCCTTCCTTAGCTTCAGTCCACATACGTACACGAACTATTGCTTATGTATTGGGACATGTTAACCTATACAAACCGTAATTAACGTGTCAAATGATATTAAGTCAAATGGAATGAATATTGATAGAGAAGTAGATCTATATAAAAATGTTCTTTAGCTTCCCCAGTACACTTGACTGTACTCTGCTCATTGACGTACAAACGCACATACAGACCGACTAAATCGTTCAACCCAATCAAAATAAAAACTTCTTCAGAAGGACTCACAATAATACAAATATAATAAGTCAAGTCACATAATTAAGTAACATGGTACTTAGCCCAAGACCGCATTCAAAACAGCAAGAAATTTTCCATATTTCCCATTTGTTCCTCTCTAAATCAATTCATGTCGCAAACGCTGAACGACAATTCAAATTCAGAATCGCCCACTTACTTGCTAAATGACCTGCTATTACAGCTCTCGCATTGTTCCATCCCTCGTTTGATTCAAGATTTAACCATCACCCCACAACGTGGACTTGACTATATAAGCCCCGTGCACAGCATTCATAGTCATCAGTCAGTTTTGATCAATCAACGCTAGCACATCGCATCAATCATAACCATGAAGTATCTAGTTTTTGGAATTATTTTCACTGTATTCGCATTTGTAAGTCTGACGGACCTCCACTCGTCATTAAGTGTAATTGAAAATATTTTTTTCTTACAATTTCAGACATCTGCTGAAGAGTACAAAATCAAGAGCCAAGAGGACCTGGTGAATGTTAGAAAAGAATGTGTCGAAGCAAAGAAGGTCTCCGCCGAGCAAGTAGAAAAGTACAAAAAGTTCGAGTTCACAGATGACGAAACAACCCGCTGCTATATTGAATGCATCTTCGATAAATTTGGACTTTTCAATGCAAAGGATGGCTTCCAAGTTGATAATCTGGTCAAGCAGTTGGGACAAAATCGCACTCAGACCGAAGTTAAAGCTGAAATTGAGAAATGTGTCGATAAGAACGAACAAGGTAGCGATTCCTGCTCATGGGTGTTCCGTGGATTCAAGTGCTTCATTGGCAAGAATTTACCATTGGTACAACAGAGCTTGAAGACCAACTAAAGAATTGGGATTTGAATGCAAATTTAAGCTGAAAATGGACTGCTTTATATTACGGAGTTAACTGTGTATGAATAAATCTAAATATCGCTTAAAATGTCTGATTTTAATTTGTGTTTCCTGTAAAACACTGCAATGAAAGTTGAATTACAAAATAACTACTTTTTGTTTAAATTATTTATAATTTTTGAAATGGGTTGCCGTTCTTAAGGTTCCTCACAGTTCAGCGATCGGTGAATACGATTGAGCGAATATTCGGAAATTTTGACATTTCAGTTACGTGATGGAAGGTGAGAGCATGGCAAAACCTAGTGCTGTATTGTAAGCTCTTCGCGGCAGCACTTCACAAGCTTGGATTTCATTTCTGTAGTAGTACCTAATTGTTTTTTAGCTGCCTGGCTACCGATAAAGATGGTAATACCTTCTAGTGGTATTGATCTTACGGCAGACTCACGGGCGACTCTTGTCACTGCAAGGACCTGCGCTTGGAAAACACTGCTGTGCTCTGGCAGATGTATGGATATAAATATTCGTAGTGATTCAGAGAAGATTCCAAACCTTACGCCAGTGATTATTGATCAATCTGTAAATATCGCTATAGATTTGGCCATTTTTTAGTTTCTCTCTGTCTCTGCTAGGGAAAGCTGAGGTTAATGGTATTTTAATTCCTAGATACAGCATGATGAAGTCTGTATTGGGTACGTGGCCAAAATATTTGTAAAGGATGATCGAATCCCCCGACCGACTGATTCTCAACGCACTAATGGATGCAGTTGATCTGGTACAAACATCTAGTGGAGACAGGTTGACACTGGCATCAAAATTAGCAGCTGGAGTTTTTGTCATCACCCTGGTGGCACGCTGGTCTTTGTACTTTGGTTAAAACCTTTAGATAGTTGGTCTTGTTTAGCGCTGGCCATCATACAAAACTAGGAACATATATCCAAAATATTAGGTCCCCAGGTTCTCCCAAAATTTATGTTACAGTATTGATAGTATGATACATCGATGGGGACTAACGTGAACAACCCACAACTTTTTACAAAATTAAGGATACTCTGGATAAGAAACAAGTCGATTAGATCATCAAAGGAGGGAGACTCAAGATGAATTTTTCATGTACCATATAGAAAACGGCCTGCAACGTCTGTAGGGGTCAAGAGACCCTTTAATGGATCCCCAAACTTCTAGCTTAAAGCCATATCGAGCCGTTTAAGATGCAGTTCAGTAGAAGCGCACAGACAGATAGAATTGGCAAGCCCACTTCTTTTTTTGCTTTTCTGTAATGGTAATGTACAAGTAAATGGTTATGTTATGAATTATTGAATCTTTACGCTTTGCTAAGTTTGTCATCAAAGATTTTTATCGAGCCAATCCAATATTAAACAAATAAATTGGCTTTTAAATACAGAAAAACGATTATTTGATTTAAATTGATAAGAGCTTCATTTATTAGAGGAACAGACTAAATACGAATCAGAAAATTGTTACTTTCGCTTTACACTGTAAGTTTAATTGGTTTATTTTGTTTATTTGGATATGAATGATCTATTATTATTTATGTACGATGAACAAAAACGATGCGATCTTTACAAACGATTTCAGCTGAACAAACAAACTTCTTAAATGGTTTTTAATGAAATAGAACACAGAATAGAGCATGAAATAAAATGCTACGTAATAAATAGAATCTTTCAGGTGAAATCATTGGTATCGATAAAACAATAGAATTCTCAAACGAGGTCAAATATCTCGGCCTTACTCTAGATGAAAAACTTTCGTGGAACTCATAGACAAAGCCAAGATTGCATAATGAACCAGCAAAAGTCTTATTGACAGAAACTAGAGTCTAAACCCCAAAATTATGGTGTGGCTTTATACAGCGATCGCTGTATTATCCTTAGGCTTACGAAATATCATCCAAAATAGTTTGGAATTGCCTTCAATTACTAAAACGATTAAACAAGAACAGTACATCTCATTTGGATACCTGGTCACAGTGGCTATGAAGGAAACGAAATACCTGATCAACGAGCCAGAGCAGCTTCTGCATCAACTTTCATGATGCCTAGACCATTTTGCGGATTGCCAACCAACATAGCAAAAAGCTGTATTCAAAATTGGCTGGAGCGCACCATTACTGAATGGAAACTGAAGGTAACAGACAAGCAAATTTCCTTATGCCAACCTCTCCTAAGAAAACGAAACAACTCCTTTAACTTAGCAGGAGTAAGGTTCGGATTGCCACAGGTTTCCTCACAGAACAGTGTCAAGTGAAAGAGCTAGCTCACTAAAGAGACGTTGTTGAATTGATCGGCAATACTGGTACACTGAATGACCACTAGAACGAGAATGTTATAGTAGGCCCATAGTGTCCGCTGTGACAAGGAAACTGGGTTCCACCTGAACTTACAATCTACTCGTGCCGTAGCACATCTTGAGCTAAAGGAGATGTGACACCATTTGATAGTATGAGTCCTTGTTAAAGTGCTTAAGCTGAGGCTATTGCCGGACATTGTGTGATGTGCCTGCTTCGGTGTTTTCAGGAGAGCACACATCCAATTGGACACGAACAATTTTCTTGAAATGATAGTTGAGAGGGCAGTGATCAGTTAGGAAGTCAGTTAGAAACCAATTTTTCTTGTCTTTCCCATTCATTGAGCTCTATCTTTATCTGGTTTATAGATAAGACACAGAAACGTAAGGTGCCGTGAACAGAGATTGGGTAGGTATCATCTGGCAAGTTCATTAGCGGATTTCTTGCAACGAATTCCCTTACGCCCAGGAAGCTACACAAGAGTGACTTTATATATACAGCGAGCTGCAGAAGTACTTGTAGACTGTTCCACACTAGCTTGGACTCAAAGTTAAATGAAATCCGAGCAGCAAATTACTGACAGTGGAATTTTCTCTAAAATTCGCATGTGTCATAAACGTCGCCACATATCAACACATTGCAAAGGATGAACAACATGATGACGCCTTTAGATCTTTGCAATTTTAAATCAGATCTAAAGTATGTATAGCTACAATGTCATCACACGTCCAATAAATGGAGAATACCAACCACAAATACATATGTATATGTCGTTCTATTGTCCCCGCCTTGTCAACATAAAATAAAAATACTTAAAGTGATTTAATTTATAAAACCCAAGTATGGTGAAGCGCATCTTCTCTTCTCTAGATATCGAAACAAACAACTCACTTTGTGCTAAAGAGGCACACAAAAGGCTTTAGATTTCAGTCGGCCACTGGTTCTTCAGAATTTTTGTATAAAACGCAATCTTATCATCCAACAGTAATCAGTTGTCTTTCGAGAGCGCATCAAATATTAACCAGAAACATGAAGTACGTAGCCTGCATCTTTCTCGCTATCATAGCTTTGGTAAGCAATTCTAAAAGGTTCTTCATTTTTGAAATATTACAGGTATCTTCCCTTTTTGGATAGATAACAGCTAATGAATTTACAATAAAAAATCGACAAGATCTCATCACGTTTCGAACACAATGTGCCGCTTCAAATAACGTGACCGTTGAGCTGATAGAAAAATACAAAAAGTTCGATTTTCCCGATGATGAGACGACCCGTTGTTATGTCGAGTGTATTTTCGATAAATTTGGACTTTTTAATGCCGAAAGTGGATTCCAAAGGGACAATTTGGTGAAACAATTGGGACAGAATCGTAATAAAGCTGACATGAGAGCCGAAATTGAGGAATGTATCGACAACAATGAACAGTGTACCGACTCATGTACGTGGGTATTTCGAGGATTTAAGTGTTTTATCAGCAAAAATCTGCCGCTTGTTCAAGAAAGCATAAAGAATTGAGATCGAAATAAATGTTGAGGTTTTTTTTTAAAAAAATGTTTGCATTTGTTTTCTTTGAGCCATTTTGTGATTATTCCCAGGGGAAAGTGATTGATATTTGCCCAAAGGTTTTCATGATAGCTACCAAGGCTTTTAATTTAGAAACGCTATTGGGGATTTTGAAGTAACCGGTGGTACTTAAAAATGAGTCTACTACGAACTTCGCAGCGAAGCGCATTTTCGAGCGAGTTTGGTATGTAAATTGTAGGTGAAAATTATCGCACTTCGATCCTCGAATCCATTCGGTCTTTTATAGTAGATTATAGTATCACCCCTATTGCGAATGGCGTTGAGCGAATGATTCGATAAAAATCGCTTGCATTGACAAATTTTGCGTTTGGTATTTTGTAACTCAATCCACAAAGTTTGGTATTACTGTGAATAAAAAAAAGAAATAAATATCAGGCCGTAAGCAGCCCATAGAGGGCCAAGACCTAGCTTCTCACAACTGTACATGTTGTGCGTGGTATACATTTCTGCATGTACAGAATGGACCTACAGTTTTATGCCGTATCCGAAGGGCAGAGGGGTTTTCAGAAACTTTCTCATGACAGTTATACTCTTGAATGCTTGTCAGACACTCGGAAGAAGTGGGGCCGTGAAAAAATGTTTGATGGTATTTTTCTCGACTCGAACTTGGAACTCCTTGCGCAGCAGTCCAAAGCACTAAACACTGCGCCACGGCACCCACTAATTATTACTGTGAATAAAAAAGGTAAATACCTTGAATACCTATAAAGCATGTAGCCTATTTGAATATGAAAATTTTGCAAAGCAAGAGCAACAAAGCAGTCGAAACGTCAAAAGGATGGCTGAATTACAAAACGCAGTACTTCAGCATAACTCCTTAATCAAGCGTTCTAAAAAGTAAACGTATTCTACGATGCAATGCATACTTCTTCAAAACGCATTGTGAATGCATCAACTGCGCAAATAAAAGCAAACACAGCACCGTGAATGATTATGATGCAAATACTTAAACGTGTTGGCATTGTATGAGCCCACATTGTTTATTAAGTTGTTAAAAACTATGCTTGTTAATAATCTGTTGGTGGTGGATGGTATATACAATATCGGTATCATAAAAATCGTTGCAAAACATCAAAAATTGCAGATCATAACAAAGGGAAAGCAGCGCAAATGCATCATAACCTCACATCACAAAAGCAGTAGGAATTCACAATGCGCATTTTTTTTTTGACGTTTTGGAAATCAGCCGATACGATTGCAATGCTTAACTTCCGACGTTTCCGAACAATAAATTCGTACTCAGTTTGCTTATTTGCTATTATTTTTGTTGGTTTACATTTACCTTTCTTCTTCTTCGCCCAATTTTTAAGAGCAATTGCTACGCAACACGATTTTAATATTTACGTGGTTTGTTTGGATTTGCTCAGTAAAATTTGCGCTACTGCATTTTAGAACACTATGCCTTATCATATATGCATTTCCGAATGCTATGCTTTGCATAATTTGCGCAGTTTACATTTCCGAATGGGCCCTATGTTTACTATTTACTAATAATAGTAATAATTCTAGTGGTACGTTTCTTTTTCTAGCGGGTTTTGGCAGCCTAGCGTGTAGCAAATTCCTTGCCCAGGGAACGCGACCAATATTTAATTATATTACTTTATAGCGAATGTCCTACTAGCTAGAATTCACTAAAATCTATTCCAATTTTTACTTGCACCTATAATATAGGGCAAGTATTGGATTCGTGCAAAAATTCGAACTCGAGATAACAATGAATTCTGACATTACGATGAGAAGCTCGAAAAAGTGGGTCTGCCGATTCTGTCTGTGTGTATGTACGCTGGACTGCAGCCTAAACGGCTGGACCGATTTGCTTCAAACTTCATATCTGAGCTCTGTAGGGTCGCAATTCGAGGCGAAATCGGAATTTTTGTTCTAGCCCTGTTATTAACGGTACTTTACTTAAGGCCAATTTTACAAAAAGACGATTTTCTCGAAAACGGGTCTAACGATTTTGATTAAATTTCATATTCGAGTTAGTCTGGGCAAATGCTATAAGATGGCGTACCACGTTTTTGCCTAAAAATACGTATAACGGTACTTTTCTTATTAACTGGTTTTAGAAATATGGCTATTTCTCGGCTAAAACTCATTGGATTTCCATAAAAATAGAAATGTGGGCAAGATTAAGTGTTTAATAATATATGGCATTTTAACTTATACAAAATTAAAAAAAAATGTTTTTCAAAAATCTATTGTAAATTTTTTTTTAAGATTCATTTCCAACTACCTGCATATATGTAGGTGCAAGTACGTACGACCCAGTCGTGCACATTTTTTGTCCTAATTTTGTCCCCCTTAATTCCCACCCGAGATACTTAGAGAAAATCCGTTCAACAGATACACGATTATAGAATACTTTTTAGTTTTTGTGCCTTGAACTAGGTATTCCTTTTGATTGTACACTTGTCCGTTTAAGTTCAATGAAAGGAGTACACTGAAATAATGTTCACTTAACGTACTCCCATTACATACTTACAGGAAAATCCGTTTCATCACCAACAAACTTAAACTTACCCCATCGGCATCCAACTCTAGATAAACCAGAGAAAATCCATAGCATAAAATTAAAACAACATATCAAGGATAAAGTATGGATATAAAATAATAAAACTATAATTTAATATTAATGTACATACAATGCGATATATTTAATCATAAAGTTGCTCTCCAAATAAAACAGCGACAGTTGTTTGAATAATATTTATTATTTCATCATTTTATCATTATTTTTTAGCATTTTGTATTATATAATTATTATTTAAGTTTAAATAGGGTTTTTTTTCTCATTTTTTCCTTGTTTTGCGTTTGTTTTTCTTTTGGGTTGATTTTTTTAACTTCTTTTTGTTTTTAATTTTTTTTCTTTTGTATTTTTTTAAAATCGTCTCCTCTTTTTTGCTCCACCTCTTTTTTTCTCTCTTTTCCTTTTATATATATATATTTTTTTCTTTTTTGTATTTCTTTGATTTTCTTCTTTTGTCTTTTTTTTTTCTTCTTATTTCTTAAAATATTTTTTAGTGTTTAATTTTTTTTTTTTATATATTTCCGACTCATTCAAAAAACATTATAGTTGAAATAATAAGCGCTCGTTTAATATATGCATTATATATTTTTTATTTTAGTTTCTTTTCCTTTTTTGTTTTTTTATTTATTTTTTATTTTATTTTCTTCTTTTTTATATGAAATCATTCCATTTTTTTTCTTCTCATTTTCATTCATTTGATGTTTTGTTTTATTTTTTTTTATTTTTTGTTTCTAGTCTTTTTTTTTAGTTATAAAGAAGACATATAATGTTTTTTGAACTATATATATATATATATCTTTTCAATAAAAATCTGAAATAAATTGATTTTGTTAAAATTAAAAGTGTAAATATCTTAACAACTAACATGCAAGCTGAATTTTGTGGATGTGATTTTGTGTAGTTTCTCAAATGTATTTTTTTTCTTTCAAAGATTAAAAGCAAAGTTAAAAAATTTAACTCATTGGAATTAAAAATGGAAATGAAATAAAGTTGCACTGAATAAAATGTTTCTGTTTCTAACTAATTGATTTGATATAAGAAAAAGAAAAAAAAAAAGAAACAACTAGCATGATTGTTGGCACACACTCTTAGAAAAATACTGAGAAAAACCAAAAATGGTAACAATAAACGCAACAAAGTAGGATCAATGCTCTTCAAATGAAAGCAAAGGCATATGGTGCTCTTACAAAAGAAACGGTAGAAAAAAGTTTAATTTTTATATTTCACCTAAATTCTGTTTTTCCTTCATATTAATAAAAATCAGAGAATGTGATCTTCTGAAAAATTAAACAAGATTACAGAACACCATTAATTTGATGAGATGGAAGTATAATTATTATTTTATTTTTTTTATAAATGTTTTTATGTGCTACGTTTCTAACTCGACTCTAAGTATACGATACTCATCAGGCTATCATGGAATACGCAAGTAAACTTTAGGTGCAAGTATGTAAATAACGGTTCTAGATAATGCTAAAGAAACGGCTAACGTCCGGACAAGGTTTCTAACAATGCAATGAAAAAAATGCTCTACGAATATAACATGTCGGAGCTCTTAAGACTGGTGAAATGGGTGGTCATGAGCAAAATGTTGAGTATAATTAGGGTATCTGTTCCCGCACCCGTTCCGTAGCTAATTCCTGTCCCCGTAGGGCAAAGTTTCCTAGTTCTGTGAGTGAGTGATGTATGTGAGTTCTGTCAAATGTTTGGCAAACAGAACAAAAAAAAAATGAGTGACGTCTGTACGTTCCCATACGTTTTTGGGCATTTGTATGCGCTAAGCTAAGAATTTTACCCCCACTCTTAGAAATTTTACAAACTGCAAATTTTGGTGCAGAAAGTGCAGGAACAGACCTATTAGTAGAAAGTCGAATCACTAAAGCACTGTTTTGCACAACGTTCACTTAATTTTTTGCATTGTCTAAGGTAGGCTAACCTAGGCCTTTTAAAATTTACTTTAAAACCAAAGAAAGTTGTTGCCTTGTGCCGATTTCTCTCCAGTTCGAAACCGCTCATTAAAGATTACCCATAACTCGCATCGAGACATTGCAATGGCCAATTTAAAGTCTCTATACCATTTTCGACTCCGACGTTTGGGAATATGAACACCCTTTTACTGATTCACAGGACACAGGCATTAGTTAATTCAGAAGGGAGAAGAGGACATAGAAGAGTTGGTATAGATGTATTTAAAACAAAATTTGTATTTAAAATAAATATTTGTAGAGTCCTAGGATTTTTGCATTCATTCATAATTCACAGTTGAGTTGTTTTTCGCGTTCATGTTGTAATACACAAAATTGAATGGATATGGCTGAGATTTGATCACCAAACCTCTCATTCAAAGAGGGAATACGTGATGTAAGTAAAATAGTGCACTTTTTCCGGTACATACCATGTAGTATATGTGGGCTGTTTCGGACAGAGTGACATCAAAAAACTTCACGTAAGTAAATACAATCACTGACTTCAAAGACTTCAACTAAAAGAATGCAATCACTGACTTCAATTATCAGCGATGGAGTAACTTGGCAGAGCTATTACGAAAAATACGACCATTCAGCGTCAAATTTCGGAACAAAATGATCTATCAGCCGACTAAAGAATCGGTTGTGCGCGCCCGTTGCTATAGCGCCATCCTGATTCAGTAGTTAGCCGATACTTTAGTTTGAAGGCAATCGGGTAGGGTATACTTGCTTTCAGAAGTCGCTACTTATTTTCACCAATGAGCTTTGAGTAATAAATCTCATTCTACTTGTTTCGGTTCATTTTTCCTTCTCAAAACAAAGCCAATACAAGAACCCATTCAAAATGGTATTCGAATGCAAATGAACAAAAAAATATTCCATCCTCACAATGAGCCTGTGTTTCTGATCAAGCTGCTTACAAACGTATTTTTTTGATAGACCTTTTGATGTATTTTTAAATGTTCTACTCTAATGAATGCTCCCCTAAGTAAACAAAACTACTAAATTAAATAAATAAAAAGTAATCAACGGAATGAATAAAAACCTAAAAAAAACTTAAAGGTATTTTCAAACGATGCGCATTGTTACTACTTAAGAATAATTATGTAAGAAGCATTTTCACAAAGCGAAATAAGTGAAAAATATATTTTCTTTCCAATTCATTATGCGTTTTTTCAAAAAAGACATTTTCCACGTGTAGTACACATGTTAAACCTAAGTATGGAATTCGATCTCGATGATATGAGCACCCCGAGGCACGTTTGCAGTGTTCGGTTCTTTGGAGTAAATTTTCCACCAAACTTCTACACATACCGACCCAAATGTTGTCACCAGAGACCTGAAGGAAGTAGCTCGTTTTATGAGCCATTCGAAATATTCACTGCTTTTTAAGTATTCATTCACAAGAAGTACTCGCTGAGCTCATATTGCCTGCCATAAAATGAATCTGAAGTGGGCTCCCATTCATATTCATTCCAAGAAATGATTATCTACCCTTAATTTGGAAAAAGGCATTGAATGTTTCGAGTGGCTCGATCTTCTATCTATTTATGTATATATGAAAGTATGTATTTGCAGTGCTCGTTTGTTTTTGCTTCTATTCTGTCGCCACATTTGTTTGTATTTTCAGTGTTCTTCTATCTGGTTTTTATGAAACCATTCACATTTGTAAATTTCGCTGCTTTTGTGAAAACTCTGATTGAATGAATACTTTGAATGTAAGCCTATTACGCACTCAACCATTCATGAATATAAACACCATGATGATTCACTTTCATTTCGTTTGGCAAAGTGAACTTCGTTATCGATTCATACTTGCTTGTTTTCTGTGTGCGTGAAACTGTGAAAGGCTCGCTTTTTAGCGAATGATTCACAGTGGCAAACTAATGGATTCATGCAGTCTCTGGTTTGAAACTTTCGCGTTCTTAATGGTCAATACCACAATTGTGCTGATGTCAAGCCCGTCTATTTCTGGCCAGAAATACTCTCCCAACCTGGCACGATAGCAAACTCCATTGACCGAACCATGGCGATTAAATAACGTAATAAAAAAGAATCACACCTTCGGAATGAAATCCACAGCACACTGTCCCTTTTGTGGATGCAATGGAGTTTCTTCAAAGATCCATAGGTCAGCGAACTACGAACACCAACGAGGAAATATTCGCAAATTTTGACATTTCGTTGGCAGCAACTCTTATATCTAGGCGCTGCAATTTGTGAATTTCAATTGTCATTTACAAAAGTGAGGTTAAATTCTCGCGAATGTGGATTGTGTTCTACATCTGCGGAATGTGAATAAAATTTGACAGTTCGCAAGAAACATTCGTTTATTCGCACAGAAATCGGCGAAATGTTGAAATGTTTTTTTTACATAAATCGATAGACAAATTAAGCGGTCTCCTTTAGGAATAGTAAACTTGCCAATAGTTTACCCGTAAATGTGCTAAAAATGGTTTGTCCGCGGTTCACCTATTCGCTGGTCGCTGAGCTGTAATTGCACCTCAAGCACAAGTGCGTTTTGTCGCATATTTTACTTTTTGACAAAGCCGCTATTATTTAAGATGATTTTTCGATGAACTTCAGAATTTTTGTCTTCAATCTTCAGGCTAGAGCAGAGAGCATCAACCGATGCGTTTACTGGCACAGGAACATTCAATTATGAATACGTTTACTCGCATCTATCTACTATATCACCCAGCCTGTCTGTTAGACATTTATTAAGGCCATAAATTGAAATAAGCGCTCTTAAAGTTGCGACCCGGTGCTCTCCGAATTTCGGAAGTAATTTTTAATCATTGCTCGTTGGCGAACTTTACCATGACAAAAATATAAACCTTGACTCACATTTTGACATCGTCAAAAAACGATATGTCCCTTTTGGAAAAACCCTTTACAAACTTTAATTATTGTTAAATCATCTCCCGGAAACTGACAGTAAAATGTTAAATACTTCGCTTTGTGAAAACGTTTCCCAGTTCTTCTGTGAATACTTAAACAAAAAAAAAAAGAAAAACAATTTTGTTCCTATAAAAAACTTCCTTTTTGTTGCGTTTTCAGGTGCAGAGCCATTTCTCTTGCTTGTAAAATGGACCAAATATAAACACCTCTATTGATAAAATTACTTACTTCTCTTCCCTGTATCTAGCAAGTACCAGATAATTTCTAACTAAATCACATCTAAGCAAAAAGACTCACAAAAACGATCCTTATTTCGTTTTTATTCATATGACGTGACGGGCATTTCTTAATCTCTGTTCTTTTTTATATGACCTACCTCTACTTCGGTTCAGTCCTGATTTTACGCAAGTTCATTAAGCGATGCTCTATTACTCAAACAAACTAGTTTTCAAGACCATAACAATTCACGAAAAGTTTTGTTAGCCTTCTGTTGGTGGAATCTAATCCACCGCACATACACCTTCATTTCGTCAATTTCTTCCTTAGACGCCAAATGTCTGTGTTGAATAAGAGATGCACTTTACACACTGAATACAAATGAGACCTATGTTATTTGTTATCTCTCTTTATTAACTGATCTGCAGTTGATGTTTAAAGTCAAGCTTCAAATGTAAGTAAAGAAGATCCCATATTTTTTAGTTTTTTAAATTAAATTTCTTAAACGGAACCTTTATACAAACTCTATGCCGCTAATCGGCACGTACCAGTTGGATTCCGTCCCAGCAGATCGACAATAGATCAAACAAATTTTACACTTAAACAAATCCTGGAGAAGACCTACGAAATTCAAGTCGAAACCCATCACATTTTCATCGACAAGGAAATGCTGTGCCATGTGATTTCTTCAATATCGTGTTGCGAGCAGATAGATGTCAACATGAAAGCCGAGTGCTAAACGATAAGTAAGAAAGCAGACCAAATATTGGGCACCTTCGAGCGAAAAATACTTCTTCAGATATGAAGTCCCTTATGCGAGGAGGGCGAATGGAGAAGATACAACGCGGACTCTATGTGCTGTACCAGGATGTAGTCAAAAAATGGACTACAAGCGGATGTGCAACGATGGAGACAGAACCTCCAGAACAAAGACCAAGTTGTCACGGATGCCAGAAAAAAGGCTTTTCTTACAAGTAAACAGTATATTGTCTCGTGCTTATTTTTTAAATATTCAAAGACACATGCGCACAACATACGCTTGAAAGACATAAGCGCTTTGCTACATATAATCTATTAAAACTTCATAATGATGACTAAAATCACCTAAAAGATGATCGTTTTAACAGCTTTGTCGACAGAAATATGCGCTTAGGTACATAACCACCAAAACAATGTTGTTTGTATAAACAGTTTGTAAACTGACGCAATATATTCCCAAATCACACGCAGTTTTCGCTCAAAATGTGAAATTTTGTGATTTCTTACAGCGTGTATGTGACAAACAACTCTCGATCTTCATTACTGCATTATGAGACTCTTAATCTTGAGTAGAACAATTCAACATTAATCGCTCTTATGCTTGCAGTTCAGAAAGACTTACTAAAGAGCTTATCCAAGCCATACGTCACATACAGGCTACATGCTGATGTAAAACAAGTGAAACAAATTGAACAATACATCTACAAGGGGGACAAAAACAAATACAACGAAAACCGCAACATACCGTGGAGGGCAAACGTGGTGGTGAGCGCCAAACTAAATGTCATGTAATTGGGAGAAAATGAAAGAAAAGCAAAGCATGATCAGAAGTTAATTGATCTTATTGTGTAAAAAACTAGAAATTAGTTAAAGCACCTAATAAGAAAACAAACCAAAAAAAAATATATGTATTACTCTGGTTTAACTGAAGGTCCCAGCGAAATGACTTGGAATGGGACCAGTCAATTGCCAAGCTCAAGTTTCGACGACGAAAACTCTTTAGCTCTTTGGAATTTTTCCATCAACTTCTCCTCTTTACCTTTGCATCCATTTAGTTCCAGTCTCAGCGAAAGAATGTGAATATTTTAACTCACAGATTTTTGTCCAAAGATGAAACATGGCGGCACTCTGTTTCAATTCGAATTCGAAGCGTTATGCCCAGATTTATTAGATTTTTTTTGTTTAGATAAACTTGTTTGACATGCTATTAGTTATATTTATTTTTAGCCTGATTTTTGCACCTTGATCTTCTTTTTCTTTTAGTCGTTCGGCCACCAAGAGGAGTGGCATATGTTTATTTTATTAACCTATTGTGCAGCAGCGAATCAATAAGTTGCTTAAGGCTTTCTAGCACACTGTTTCGGTAGATATTTAAGCATGCTAAGATGACTATTTTTAGTATAAAACTTACGTACGGCAACAAACTTGGTTGTTGTAATGAGAGATGTCTCAAATTGATCACTTCAGAAGCAAGACTAACTAAATTTGTACGACCTGATTATATTCTTTCTTTATTCACCCTTTAGCTAAGACTCCTCTAAATCAATCAATTTCTAGTCAAGTGTTCGCCCTATAACATTCTCATTCTAACAGATAAATATTCCTTTCTGTTTTCTTCATGCAATAATCTAATCTGAGAGCTAGTTCATAGATATTTCCAATGTGATGATAAGTTAATGGATTTTGTCTTTATAAGATACTAGAATAAATAGTAATGAGCTTAAGACCCACACCCGATGAATTTTAGCGTTATTTTGCCTTACGTACGCAGAAAAAAAAAAAAAAAAAAGAACAACAAACAAAAAAAAAAAAGTGAACGGGCACTTACCTTAAAAATAAGAAGGAAAAAGCAATAATCAGTAAGGTGCGTAATAGTTTGCCCTGCCACGGTAACCCCTTCTAAAACGAAATTTAAAAAAAAAATGGAAAATGGAATTAGTTTTAAGGACAAATTTATTTCATACATCCTAAATTACATTGGCCGCCTGGCGCCTCGGAAGGTACTGTGACAGCATGCTCGGGATACTCGGGCGCCTCTGCCTCGGAAACTTCCTCTAGCGAAGCGGTTAGTCGTTGATAGTCCTGGACGATTTGTTCTCTTTGACATGACCTAAAAAATGAAATTAGAGAAAATATGAAATTAGAATAAACAATGGAGACCTCTACTGTAGGTATGAATTCTAGAATTTTTCTTTGTAAATGCAGTTGGGTGCGCGATAGAGGCCTTTGGTTCGTTCTTTTCTATTTCTATTTACTTCTTTCGTTCGATAGATACTCTTAAGATAGGAACACCTTTGCAATTCTGAGTTTGTGAGTTTGAAGCAACGATCACACCATAGACGAACTTAGTAATTCCAAAATGTACTAAAGGACAGGTAGTGTGCGCCCGTTGCTATAGCTCAACATTGATTTAGAAGTCACTGTTCCTACTTAGACCAACAATTCGGGTCCACTGTGCACAATCATTTAACCCTGGGGACACTGTAAAGAAAGGCCGCTGTTAGAACTTCCAAGATAGTGATATGAATCTCAGCTCCGAGAAGAAATGACTCCCAAGAATTCTCTTTCATCTGACGGATAAGGTAGGACAGGCACAACACACCAGGTGACGAATAGATTCGATTTCTTGTTCGCACCCCGAGTCGCTTCACATGAGCGCCTTGGCACAGTGGCCGGTAATTACGCTAGAAGCAACCCGTGCGTGATAACGGCTGAGTTTAACCAGAGTTGATGATCTATTCTTGCAGCGCCCTGGCCGCTAGTCATGTATCCAGATAAACACAGCGTCTATTTGATGAACCCTTGGCTTCATCTTCTAACTTTTTCCCTAAAGCACTGATTGGGGCTGCTACAAAAGTAAAGGCACGCGATATATGCTCCGTCGACTCTTTCCTAGAAAGTTCATCAGCCTATTCATTTCCATATGCCGTGGGCCACTGAGTGACACCAGATTGTCTCTGGATATCTGATTTGCAGGTTCTAACAAGCCTCAATCTAATTTTAGCAGAGTCCAGAGCATTAATAGCTGCCTGGCTGTCTTTATAGACATTTATCGTTTTCCAACGATATTTCTCTTGCCTTTTATTTTAGCAGCTGTGACTTCGGCTTGAAAGATTCTACAGTCGTCGTTTATTCTAAAGGAGCAGTTTATTCCTAGGGCATAATAACAAACTCCAGCTCCTGTATTGTATTTTCTTCTTGGTTCTGCAGTTCATCCAGCTAATTTTGATATGTTTGCATCGGCTTCATGTGATCAGTTTCCGTCAATCCACTCGAAGACTCCCATCTTCACAACGATCTTAAAAGAATATCCTGTTTCATATATTCACTGTGACTCTGCCTGCGCCTCATAAGAACAAAAGCTTATTTCCTCTTCCGATGGACGACTAATTGATGAAAAGTTTCTCTCTATATAAAAATATTACCAATTCCCACCCAAAAATCAACAAATGCATTCTTTTCCCTTTCAGCTGCCTGAAAACAAAATTTGCTCATTCTTTTTTGCAAATTTGCCTCTTCTCATTCTGCAATAAAGCGAAAGAATTCCATTTTCATACCCAATCCCAAGCCGAATGGAGAAAAAAGAAAAAAAAAAAACTTCAACGCCGGTTTATGCATACACACGCAACTGTGGCACATTGCCCTTTTACCCTCACTTTCGTTCAGTGATGGAATCGGGAACGTCAACCTCCCTCTTCCAACCTCTGCCAAGAGTATACATAAGAAATTTTCTCTCTCTTGGCTGCGAAACCCTTCCTCTATCGCGCCAACCCCTCCTCCAAAGCGAAAAAAAAAAACTTCTCACGCTCAATGCAAATCAAATTATACATACGTAAAAAAATAGGAGGAAAAAAAAAACTCACCTTTATTTGTCTGCCTCGAAACAGAGTTTCGTTCATGGCTAGAGCCGTCTCGACAAACTCCTTCGAGCCGAACTCAATGTAGGCAAAACCCTTCGGATGACCATCGGCCTTATTACATAATATGGTTACACGATTTATCGTCCCGCAGCCGTGAAAATGAGACTCTAATTCCTCGGCCGAGGCTCCATAGTCTACGTTGCCCACATACACGGATCTAGTATCGATTTCTTGTTTCTCCTCAATCGACAGAGGCACTGTAGCGATGCCAGTATTCGAGCCGGCCATTTGCTTATCAACTTCCGATTGCATTTGCTTAATTTTCTCAGCTTCTTCTTCCATTTCTTTAACACGAGCCTTAATTGCTTCTAATTCTGGGTCAATTTGCATATTGGATTCCTCCTTAAACGAAACACAAAACACAAAACGATAAACACTCGAATCAATTTATGATAAAATGCTAAGCCTCGCTTCTGGCGTGAAAAAGAGAAAAGAATTTTTCGACGCCCAAAACGTTAAAAGCACGTCTTACCTCGTTTAAAATTTCCGATTCACCGTTCGCATCATCCAAGTTATCCAGAAGCTGATCTTCGTTCAGTGATAGGTCTTCGTCTGCCATATTTCTTGTGCTTTTTTTTATTTTTTGTTGTATATATACAGATATAGCGCTTCTATATACCGCCCCGGAGTTGATGTCTTCTATGCGACGTCGCGATAAAGTCCAAGTTTTTTTTTTTTTTTGTTTTTTCTGATTTTGCAGGGAAGAAGGCAAAAAAGGAAATCAGCGCACAAAACACACACACGGGAGAGGGAAAAAAAAAAATCGATGTTCAACTCAAAATGGACGCCCTTCGAGAGAAGAGTTGGTGTACAAGGAACGAACAAGTTTTTCTTTTTTAGATCACTTTTTAGTATTGTTTCGCTACGAATTTTAGCGAAATAGTGGCGCAGAATTAAAATGCTGGCTCTGGTTTTTGTAGAGAAATGCAAGGATTCGCTTAAACAATAAATAGTTGATGGATGGACGTAGATTAACTTTTGAATAAAGTTTTTGCCCGCATTTAAAACGTAATCAATTCGGAACTTTTCCCGGCTAAAAAAATCTCCGTACGAAGTTGAGCGAGAAAGCAGAGGCAAAACACAAACAAAAATGGTTGCCAGCTAGTGGCTAATTCGGGTTACTGTACAATTAAGGAAGAAATGGTGGGGAGGGCTGTGTTCAATAGGTAAATTTAATTTGTCTTAGGTGTTGTGCTCACTATCCATTATTTAAAGGCACTGCAAAGTGAAACTGAAGAGATTTGAAGAAACAGTATTATATTGCTAATCAAAACAGTGTTAGAACTCCGAAAATTTGCTTTATTTAAATGAAGGCTAAGATCGATCTTTATATTCTGTTTTTTTTTTACATTTGGCACTTCTATGAGTTTTATACTTACACCCAGTCTCCACGAGACATAATTTCAGTCAAGACTCAAGTCGTGACATTAATATATCTACTTTTACGGACTTGACTTGCAGTCAGACATCTAAGACAGCCTTTTTGTCTTGTCTGCTCTGTGGACATCAACCTTGACTGAAATTTGACATTTGAAGTTTGGCAGTCGTTTTTTATAAGAAAAAATATGTGTTGTGATCAATTAGTGCTTTCCAGACGTGCAAAGGTGGCAGATTTTCGATTTTCACAAACAGAAACAATAAGTTTGTTGATTTTTTAAAAGCAAGTGAGCTTGTTCTGTTGACGACATGTTGAAGAATGAAAAGTCATAACGAAATTCGCCCAGTCAATGACATAAAAGCAGAGCGGATTAAAAGTCCGACTGAAAAGTCTGCCATA